>OX637295.1:12400000-13000000 GCA_951799445.1 Pseudisothecium myosuroides
ATTAATAATTTAGATTTTCTTTCTAACTCGTACTTACCTACTTCTACATAACAATTTCTTAAAGAATGAACACTAAGTTTTTTTGAAGTTTTTATTTTTCCTAGACTCTCAATACAATTCCCCACTATAAAGATTTAAGCCTCTAAACTTTGTAGTGCAAAATCTTTTAATTAAAAGGGTTCAAAGTCAAATACTCTAGTCCCGCAATGTGCCTAAAAATTTGTTTTCTTCACTTTAAACTAACATATCTTGCAATTTGTGTAGTCAAAAATTTTGAAATTTATTCCACACATTTTTGTACCAATTAGGTGTAGGATCCTACTCTTAGATGCAAGAAATAAACAATTTTCAATTTTCCTTACTCTTTGCAATCATAATGGCATTTTTGAGTGTTTTTTGGTAAAAAAAAGCCTTGATCCTTTAAGGTAAAAGCACTAGTAGTCAACCATTTAAGCAATTTTGGGGCACATTTTGCGCAGTAAGAGGTGGTGGAAATTTTTCTCATGTAGGAAGATATAAAATATGGGGATTACAAAATTTTCAAATTTTTATTTCCAAAATTGAATTTACAGTGAATTTTGGGAACCAAAAAGTGCATTTCACTAGTAGCCACTCTCTAGAGTATGTACAACTAGAAGAAAACTTTGTTGGAACCCACAAAACCATGTGGGATTGGTTTTGTTGAGTTCCTAGTTTCCAATGCAAAATTCTGCAGAATTCCAACACAGAAATGCATTCCAACGCAAAAATCTGCGTTGGAAATTAGGAACTTAATAAAACCAATCCCACATGGTTTTGTGGGTTCCAACGCAGTTTTCTTCTAGTCTTCCAATTCCAATCATTCAAAAACTATTTTCCCACTCATTACTTCTTACTTTCTTGCTCACTACTTTGGGATACGTGTCATAACCTTATTAGTCCCAACCTTATAAAGGACCAATAAAATACATTCCCAGCTTCCCTTGAAATTTGTTCCAACTTTGGGTCGAAAATATTTATAACATTGTTAATAGGCCGTGGTGTCTCCCCTAGGTGGAGGGATAATTCCCCCAAAGATATTTGGGGGGAGAATTAAGTTATGATATTGCAAATGTGATTGGTTACAAGCACTGTAGATATCTTTGTATTGTTAGAGCTTGCAACCTCATTCACTGGGGGGCTCCTGATTCTGGGGGAGCAGAAGGGACCCCCCTAGTAAAGGTCAATAATGTTATGTTGCACACCTATTCTACAAAATGGGACAAGCAGGGTAAAAACGCAAGAATTTTACCCCTGGGAAAAACACATAAATTTTTTATTTTCTACATATAATTTTTTTGCAAATTCTGAATTCATATTTGCAATCAAAGGCCCCAAATTAGCTATGCATAGTCATCAACAAACCCTAAGCATGACTCAAAAGAGGGAGCTTTTTTTTACATATATCCCCCAATTCCTGCGTTTTCACCTTGTTGTTCCCACTTCATGGGACTAGGGGAAGCAACCCATTCCTGATCATCCCCCCCCCCATTGTGGCAATGCAAGGTGTTCTGTTTCCGTGTATGTCCAGAGAAATGAATGACCAATTCTGACAGTCATTGATTGGTCAACAATTAACTATCACATGAATGAAGCATTGTCCATTTTGTATCCAGCGTTTAGTCAGAATTGGAGAAGCCATCTCACCAGAATGGAAAGAACCTGGTGTACCGCTCTAAAATTCATGGTAATTCTATTTTGCGATACAAAAATCTGGCAAATTATGGAAAGCTTCCTCTATCTAATTCTGCACACAAATAAATTGACCACACCCTCTAGATACGTGGAAATGCTTATTTGATCGGAAATGGGTTGCCTCCCCTAGTTTAACGTCCTGCATGGGGAAAGAGGCGAATGTCTGGTGAGAAGTCCAAGCGAAATTGAATGTTCGAAGCTGTCTGTCATTGTTGGGGATGACAGGGCCAGGCCGGTGTGAGCAGTTCCAAACCTTCAATGTCGAAATAAGGTCCAATGCAGAGTTCCGGAAGTTTTTTGAATCTTACAGGCTATTTTCCCAAATTGAACCGGTTTTTCAAATACAGAGTCCGGATATTTTCTCTGTTTAACACTCAAAAATAAAAAAAATTATAGATTTTTGCACCGGGTTTTTTTGCAAATGTTTTCAAATTGCAACCGGTTTTTTTTCCCAATTCCCCCTACTAACTTTGAACTAGCCGCCGGTTCTTCCCGGACATTGGTCCAATGTCGAATTAAGGTCCTTTTTCAAGAAAAATGAAGGCTCAGGAGTCGGGACTGGTGCACAACAAAACACGCTTGGAATGAAGGCAGTCTACTAGCGGCGGTATTGCTGTCGAACTGGAGTTGGCATGCTATACAGGGGTGGACGCAATCCAAGTCTGTGCTACTGCACATAAGGTAGCAACAACCATAACCGTTACTGTACCCAAAACCATCACCTTTCAAATCTTGAAAAATCTGTGGAAATAAATAGATGTGATTACAAGGATGTACTACTTTTGAACATCAAACCCTAGTGTTGGTATTAGGTGCAATTGCAGTTGGCTCTTTAAAAATTCATAACTTATTCTCACAGTATCCAAATAATACATTCAAAAGTGCACATGTGTTATTTTTCTCTTGCTAATAGGATTCTACAATTTCCAAAATCTTTATTAGTAGTAATCGTGTTCAAAACCCTTATTTTGACGGTTATGGGTGCTGCTACCTTACATGGTGAGGACGCACAGGGGGCTGTGTTCGGATGCTGCTAGTGCGGTTATGAGGTATGGTTGGTTGTGGGAGGGTTTCAGATTTAGGATCACGGACTGTGTTTGGTAAGTGCTCTTGAGCGGTAAGTTAAGTAAACCAGGAAATCCTTCACCAAAACATGCGTTATTGGATGCTGTATGAATCAGATACAAAGGGTCCGAGTTTCTATGGTGGTAGTTGTTTTAGCCCCCAAAGCGGTTCCAAGACCTTTTTTCCATCAAAAAAACATGTAAACTTGTCATTTCTATTGCAAAGGGAAAAAATAATTTAAGAATTATTTTTTTGCATATCTAATCATAGGATCTTGCACTAGACTAGTGTAAGAATGTGCGGAAAGAAATTCAAAAACTTCGACTGTGTAGATTGCAAGATATATGCATTTAAAGTGAAGAAAACAAGTTTTTTGCATCTTGCTTGACTAGATTTTTTTGCTTGAATCTTCTTAGCTCAAAACATTTGCAATACTAGTTTTGAATTTCTAATCTTTTATGTTGAAGAATTGAGTTGAGGGTCTAGAGTTTTAAAAACATATACTAAATTTTTACTATTAGAAATTTGTTAAATAGAAATAGATTCAAGTTTGAAGGGAAAATTAATTCACTAATAGCTCTAAGACAAAATTGAAACAAACTAATCTCAATAGTGAGATTGTTCTCTTATCTTTCTAAAACACTTTTGTTTGAAAAAATTGTAAAAAATAAATTCAAAAATGAATCCTACAAGTTGTTTCTTCAAGAAGATGCTTTGATTGCCCAAAAATAAAGATTGCCTACAACCTTTACATCACTAAGCTTCCTATATACATAAAAATATAATCTATGAGAAAAAAATGTTTCTTGTTTTAAATTTTTGAGGGTTTTTTTTTGCCAGCCAAACTAAAATATAGGCTTATTGTGCCATAACTTTCAATCCGAGGCATTGATTGAAAAAAAATTATATTTCAAGAAAGTATATGTGTATTTCTATCTTCAAAAAAAAATTTGAAAATCAAAACAAATATTGATAATGTAGGAGCTTGCCTAGAATCCATTTTGTTCCTCAAGAGGACAATGCGAGACTTTTGGGGTTAAGCACAAATCCATACTAATTATGGTAATCTGGATGATAATTTTTAAATACAAATACAAAGTCATATTTCAATACATAATTGAGTTCTTAAGGAAATTTATACTACGTAGCACATTTCTGATGGACCTTCCGGAATTAATTTTTGAAATTTTCAGAGATATTCAATTCCTTGAGTTAGAAGACTAATGGGACTCTAGAGAGGTCATAACAATCATTAAGATACTTACACCTAAAACCAACCTCTTAAGGTTTGTTTCACCATGAGAAATATGGAAGAAAAAATCATAAAGAATTTTTGCAAATCAGTTCATTTTTATAAAACAAGATGCAAAAGGTTGCATAAATTTTGGAACAATAATGATTTAAGTATACATTTCAAAGGCGAAGGTTGTAAAAGCTACAAAATTAAGTTGAGAGAATCCAAATTACTTTAAGCAAAGAATATAAAGATTCCAAAATCTACTTTCAAATTCTCTTGAAAACCTTGAAAAAATCTTTAAAATGAATATGAGTATTTTATTAGATTTTGCAATTGAAGTTCTATAACCATGTTTTCAAAAACAGAATGACATAAAATTTAGATTATGTTATTAATAATATTTTCTACTATAATACACACCAACAATAAAAAATTTAGATTTTAAATCAATCCTTATTAATTCAGATTTTAAATAATTCTATGATCATTCCTTACTACAGAACATTCAATAGCATCAATGTCCATTGCCTTGGCTCTACAGTGTTGGGTGTGGACTACTCCACACATAACAACATTTGCATCCTTCACCTGTTAGTAGTTACTAATGAAGGAGTGTTGGGTGTAAAATATTCCACACCCTGCAGTGTAGAGCCAAGTTAGTTCATAATAATTCTATTGAATGTTATGAGCATTACCAATACAATCTAATAACAAACACTACTACAAAAGATCTACTATTACAATTATGCCAACTATGCTTAGGGCAACCCCACGGCGTCTCGTTGAACAGGGAACCAGACAGAGAATATTTGGCACTTGGTGTCCCTTGTTGAAGAGCCATTTTATTTAAAGAGTTAAGGCCCCACGGGGAGACTTGCCAAGTAATGAAAAGTTCACTCATAGTCATTATTTTAATATTTTGAAGAAAATCTTTGGCACTGTTGAAATGAAACTTTTTAATACATGGGGTCAAAAGAATTATTAAATGGCTTAATGAGCTACGGCCAAGACTCACTAGTTGCCCGTGCCCTCACCACTTTTTGAAGTGACTGGGCATCATTTTTCTCTTGGCGTGCATGCTGTGGGGGAGTATTTCTAGCCCGGACACGTCCACTGGCTAAGCCAAAGCCCTTGGCGAGCCGCCATGGGGTTGCTCTTAGTTGTTCACTCCATCTAATGGCATAAAGATTTTCTCCATTGATTATACTTTCCACAACAAGATCAATCAAAAGAATCATTTCAGGATTCCTCCGCCTTCCATCCTTCAAGGTATTTGCAGTTAAGATGGAAGCACTTAAAATTGTCAATATTAACAATTCAGCATAGTTAGAGGCACCTTTTCCTAAAAATAATATTTTTGTAGTATTAGCGAGTGAAAATCATGAATATTAAAAAAAAAGATTTTTTGGATATGGTATGTAATTTCTATGATTTTTCAAAGTGTTCGCTCCCTAGACCACTGAAATTGTCACATAGGTGGATCCTAAATCAAAATTTGCAAAAATTAGTAGTCATCAAATGAGAATTAGGTATGTATCCTTCAAATGTGTCAGCAAATAAGAATTAAACATTTCAAGGTTACATTAATGAGAAGTCTAGAAACAGATTTTGTGACAATATAATGTACAGGATTGGGAGCAGGGACGCTAATAGGTGTTTCTACTTTAAATACATTTTTCATGTCAAGCTCTCTTTCATATCTCTGATTTCCATCAATTGTAAGGATTTAAGTTAGCCTATATTTGTGTTGAGTTTGCAGAGGCACTCACTCACTTTCTCGAAACAAGCAGATTCTTTTCATTCATTCAATCTAATGCTTGAATCCTCAAAAGCAATCTTCCTTTACAACCAATTAGGTTGATTATAATATTTGCACAAAGATATTATCAAAAATTTGCAAAGATTCAACAATGGATATAACATTAAAGGATTAAAAATGAATTTTGGTACACCTTTGAATTAGATTCACTTTGTTAAGGGCATCGCCACCACAGACTTACCAAGGAGGGGCACCAAGTGCAACATTGGTGAGTGGGTTTGAAGAGTGGAGTTTCACCGCTCTCCCTCTGCCCCACAACTGACACACCAAGCAAGGGCGCTAAATGGGATATACAATAAGAAGAGTTTCTTGGTTATGAAATTAAACTTCATAAAAATTCAATTTTCAGGGCTTTATGAAGAACCTTGCATTGCTTCTAAAGCACTTCCAACTTACTTACTAATTACAAGGTTAGATGTGAAGCTCATTATATACACATGAGGTGGTAGGAAGTAGAACAAACAATGTGGGATAAGTAAAATAGAATTGTAATAGGAGCTCAACCATTCCTAGTTTATTCAAAAGTAGGAATTGTGTTAAGAGTAGAATTTCAGACCTCATTTAGGCATAGTAGAATAACTTTTAAAAAAAAAATTGTACTAAGAGAAGTTGTTAAATCAATCTAACTTTCATCTCCAAAAATTTGTTTGAGATTTCAAGACTCCAATCAAAAGTTATGGACAAATTTCAGAGATATTGTTTGAAGGGAATTTTTTTTTACATTTTCAAACATTATCTCTAAAATTTGTCCATGACTTGTGATTGGAGTCTTGAAATCTCAAACGGATTTTTGGAGATGAAAGTTAGATTGATTTAACAACTTTTCCTAGTTTAAAGTTTTTTGGAAAAAATTGTTCTACTATGCCTAAATGAGGTCTGAAATTCTACTTTTAACACAATTCCTACATTTGAATAAACTAGGAGTGGCCTTGAGTTCCTACTCCATCTAATTTATTTGTCCCACATTGTTTGTTCTACCTCCTACCACCCCATGTATATATAATGATCTACTCTTCCTCCTTGAAATCCATCTAAAGTTGAAAATACTTTCAATCCAATATTGATAGACACAAGTAGAGGAATCTTTCTTGTAGTCAAAAGTATTTTCTTCCCTCTATTTATCACCCAAATGAAGGGAATTTCATGACAATTAAATGCTTTTAATTACATTTGAGTGCCAATTAGGGGGGCGGTACCTCAAAGTCAGGGTAGAAAGTGGGTCAAACCCCATAGCGAGTCGCGCCGGGGACTCCCCATTTGCCTTTCCCTTCTTCAAAACTTGAAGTGGCCGGGCATTTTGGATGAGTCCATGTGCTTGCGGTGGAGAAAAAAAATTAGCCTGACGCATCAGTTCAGCATATTGAGCTGCTTTGGAGTGCAGCCGTGGTGATGCTCTAACACCACCCTGGCCCTTACTCCAAGTGCAAATGTTATTAGTTTCCATCAGGACTATTTTACAACTAGGAATCATTAAACATAACCTATAGGTAAAACCATTTGCCAATATAGTTCAAACACAAGCATCACTACCAACCAACCTGTTCACTTGACATGTAGCCAATTGACGGTCTCTTCCTAAAACCCCACCTATATACATGAGAAGATTTGTACTCCCACCAAACTATTTTCATAGTCTTTGCAAAAGCAATACCAAGGACAATGCAACCAATTAAGGTACCCCCCCATAACCGACCGAATAAGGAATTCCGACATGGTTTGGGGTAGCGAAGGCAAAACAAATATTTTTCAGAGGTACATAAATAGAAATGACATGGATTGCAAAAAAAATGGTAATTTTATCGCTTGAATTGAAATTACTATGAATTTTGGAAGGCAAAAAGTGCGCCGGACCCATAGCCAATGTCTAGACTCTTTCAATTCCGATCACTCAATAACTTTTTACCTAATCATTATTTCCTACTTTTTTTTCACAACTTGGGACATGTGTCATGTATTTATTAGTTCCAACCTTGAAAACAAAAGAAAAACGCATTCTAAACATGGTCAGAAATACGTGCACCTATAGGTCGGGAATGGGTCACTGGTCGGGAATGGGGGGGTTTACCTTAGTAATCAAAACATGGAGAAATAGTTTATGGATATATGCACTAGGTAATCGGATGAGGGTTGCTAGAGTTAATCGCAAATTAATTTGTCCTCTATTTGTGAACTTGTGTCAAAGGAAGATTTAATTAAGAATGGAACAAAACAAACACGGCACCAAACTCAATCAGACCTAAGTTAGGCCCAAGTCAATTATCAAATATGACTCTCTCTCCTCCAAATTATATTAGCCCCTAACTGCCTGATCAACTATATACGGTCAATGCAAAATTCCAGGCTTGTAACCATAATGCAACCCATTCTTGTATACATGGCAGCCACTCATAGAGAGGCAGGTTATGAGCCATAACCAAGGGCTGCTTTAGATTACACATACCCACCAAGTAGCAAACCTTGGAATTTGTGTTGGCCAATGGACTTTACTCTAAAATGATTCTAAAATCATTTGTAATCTTGAACTAGGCTTAGACCAAAACGGTTATACCATAGCTAGAGGTCACCTTTGGTGAAAAATAATTAAAAATTTCAAAGCCAAATGATTCTGAAAATTAATTAGTCACCTTGCCAAATCCAAGGAAAATTATGTGTAAAGCATGCTAAAATGTTGGAAAAGATACCAATACATTTTGATGCCATCACATATCCATTTAGAAATGGGTGGAAAAGTCTTTTTATAATAAAATCCATTGTCCATTATGAATCCTCAAAGAATATGGAACAATTTGAAGATAAGAGCTTGACCGCTCATTGTTAAAATGCAGGAATTGTGTTAAATGTAGAACTTCATACCTCATTTTGACATAGTAAAATAACTTTAAAAAAATTGAACTCAGAGAAGTTGGTACATCAAGCTAAATTTATTCTCCAAAAAAAAATTTGTGATTTTGAGCCTCTCAAAAAAAGTTATGGATAAAATTTAGAGAGGATGTTTGAAAATGCTAAAGAAATGTCTCTTCCAACCCCTCTTTCAATTTTGTCCATAACTTTTAATTAGAGTATTGAAATCTCAAACGGATTTTTGAAGATGAAATTTAGATTGATTTTCCAACTTTTATAAGTTCAAAGTTTTTTGAAAAAAGTTATTCTATTATGACAAAATGAGGTCTGAAGTTATACATTGAACACAATTCCTGCTTTTGAGTTAAGTATAGTAGGTATGAGTGGTTGAGCTTCTACTAATCCTAATTTACATAATCCATATGAGTTGTTTTACGTCCTACCACCCCACTTCTATAAACAGAATGCTCATATACCTTCATTGACTCACAACACAAGTGACTATCAAATCAATGTGGGTGATTGCCAAATATATCAATATTCTTGATTATAATGCCCAAGTTCATTTTGAAATTTCATTAATTATTTGGCAAAAACTTAATTTTTATTATTAAATAATGATTTGCATGATGATTATGTCTAGTAATTGGTATGCAGCCCTTGGTTATGGGAAATAACCTTGGGTTGCATACCAATTATATAGTTTGTTTAGGTGAGGGAAGTTAAACTCATTTGACCATTTAAAAGGCCCGTCCTTATAGGGTTAATCCTTAACTTCTAAATATTTTTGACTATTCTTTTACCAAAAACGATCCAAAACTATCTTTTTTTTTGTACAAATACCAATTTTTAGAGGAAAAAAACATTTTTGGACACATGTAACCATAGGATCTTGTGAAACTTTGGTTTGAAAATATGTGAAAAAAAATTCAGAATTTTCCTCTATGTAGATTGTAAGATATTAGTGTTTGAATTGACAAAAATCTTTTTTTGGGCCCTATAGAAAATTGGACAGCTGCACTTCACAAGGTCACATTTGTGTGAAAAAATGTCTAAATGGTGGTGCTTCTTTGGATTCATTCTTCAAGGCAAGTTGGCTACATGCTTGAAAATTTTCAAATCATTTGGAATTGTACAGCATATAGGAAAAAAATAGTAAGTAGAAAGAGTAGAGAATGATTCAAAATACAAAATTGTAAAGAATTTAATTATAGAATTGAAAATTGCCAATCCCAATGTTTGTAATGTTGCAATAAGCAATCTAAATCCTATGATTTTATTTTTTCAAAAAATACTAAAAATTGAGATAATTATAGGACTTCAATGTTTATTTTAGAGTAGAGAATCCATTATTGTCCGCAAACTAAAATTCCTCATATCTTTCATCTCATTAATCAAAATGGAATGATTCAAATATTTTTGCTTATATTTAAATCTTGGAAAACCAATTTCAATTTTTTAATTTTGAAAAAAATAATTTTTAAAGAATTTTTTGAGCTGTCCACCAAGCAATGAAAATTACATATCATACAATAACTTTTCAACCATGCAGTCAAAAGTTATGAAAATTTTTCGGCACTTGGGCCTTAAAGCTACTCCTTGGGCACATATTAAATGAAAATTTCAAAGAAAAAAAATACCAATTTTGTTTGTAGTGAGCTGCCCCAAATTGCTATGTTGCCAAAAAATGGTGTTTGGACATTTAGGGATTAAAAGACCAACGGTGCTAATATGTGAGCCCAAGAATGCGAGCTTGTGAGCATTGAGCCTACAATATAGGTACCTATAATATAAATATCACACACTATAGAAGGTGTATGTATCATAAACATCTATAATATGGATATTTGTAACATATATACCATGTAATCATAGACGGTTTCTATAGTATATACACCTATAACATAGGGGTGTAGTATTCTAGGCTCATAGGCTCACACTCCTATGCTCACACTCCTGTGCTCACATAATAGCAACCCTCGTTAAAAGACAGACTAGTGACCGTGGAAATCATCCCTTTTGCTACAATGTGAATCATCTTCATAAAAAAATCCAAAAGTATTCATTAGAAGAAAAAATATTGTACATAGAAGACATGCTCTTTTCACATAAAATTCCAAGGATGAATAGTTGCACTTTTTTGTCCTACGTAGAAGGATTAAATGCCAAACATCCGCCACATCATTTATGGGTTAACCCCTAAATGCCCGAGGCACCAAATTTTGGTGTCAACGAAACTTTGAAGTTAAATACAACCTAACGAAGTTTATATTTTTGAAAAATTCTTTTTGAAGTCTAGTTTAGCATCAAAAATTCGATTTTGAAAATGGTTGATTATGATTTATCTATTCAACATTTTGTGCAAGGGTGTCCATTGCAATCTTGACTTTCCATAGTGTTGAGGGCTCTTGGAAATGAGCCTCAAATACAGGCTAGATCTTGGAGAAAAAATCACCTTAGAAATTCCTTTAAAAACATTGTCGAGTAGATTTTGAGAAGCCGTAAATTGATTGGGGTTATGAATGTTAGACTTCAAGACATTTTTACAGTTTAAACACCTTCATGTTCAAACATTATAATCTTTCAATTCATAAGTGATATTGTTGTGTATTCTTTTCCTATGTAATCTCTAACATGTCTAGTTTAAATTTGTATGGTTGCAATTCAAAAAAAATTGACACAACTTATCAAAATGTTGTCTCTTTGTTCAATTTAGAGCAAATTTCCTAGAAGCTCAAAAAAGGCCTTGGACATTTAGGGGTTAATAAGGTCATGTTCCAGCCAACTTAGTGCTTTATGCTGAGGAGCAAGCCAAAAACCAAAATCAAACCAGGGTGATAATTTGACAACCCATGGCCTGGGCAGGGCTCTTTCATGCTGGCTTGATTCGTCTCCTCTGGAGCTTGTGGAATCTCAGTACGTCGCCCTTAGAAGTAAGTTACGGTAAAAGCACTAGTAGTTGATCATTTAAGCAATTTTGGAGCAGGTTGTATACAATATGAGGTGATGGAAATTTTTCATATGTAGGAAGATAAGAAATATGGGTATAGCAAAATTTTCAGAATTTTATTTTCAAAATTGAAATTACTGTGAATTTTGGGAACCAAAAAGTGCATTTCACCAATAGCAAATGTCTAGAGTCTTTCAATTCCAATCACAGCCAAACTACTTTCTTGCTCACTACTTTGGGGGCATGAGTCATGACCTTATTAGTCCCTACCTTGAAAAGAATAAAAAGTACACATTCCAAACTTGAGTTCCAAGCTTTGTTGGAAATAGCGCACTCTACATGTTGGGTACTGGGCGTGATCTGTTATTGGTGCTTCTACCTTAGTTCCTTGCATTCGTAAACCACTTGCAGGAAAATAGTCATTCATTTCCTAGGTGGGTTCTGCATTGTAATGCCCGATATGCAGATTTGTCCCCGTAATCGGGCATAACAAATTTTACATCCAACAACAAATTCTCATCTTGACTTTTCATCCAATTTCGTTGATTTCTTGCAGTAGTCGATCGTTGGGCATTGCCCTATACCTAAAGCTTACTGCCATGAATTTTCTTGGGCGAATTCTTGGGATTTATAAGTTAAGTTCTTAGATCGGTGCCAAGTGGAGCTCCTTGTTGGTGTGCGCCCCAGCAATTGCAACCTCACTCAGAATCACTAAAATTGAGGATGCTTTGCAATTTCTTGAACAGGCATTGCTTGGCCAAAATACGCTCCATATAAGGTAGAACTGCCCATTACCATACAGATTTGCTATCTAGGTACTTTGGAAAAGATGTTTGTTAGCTCCCATATTTTTCAGAGATAGAAAAGTTTGAGAGAAGTCATTTGCAAAAAGAATGAAGAGATTCTGACAAGAATTGAATTTTATGTGATTTTTCAAAGACGAAATGTTAAAGCATGAATAGACCCTTGTTGAAACATGGGCTGATCCTTCTTAAAGTGTGGGCTGACGTGTCCGCTTCCCAAGTGCATTGCCATCATGGCAAAGAATTACTAAGATTGTAATAATGGATTGATCACTGACGCAAATGGAAGGGCCATGTAGGTGTCGGAATTAGGTAGATGACGGTATTGGGCAGTGCTACCTTACTTGTAATTTGCAAATGAAAATATTCTAAGTGGATTCACTGTGGAGATTACTTTACTCGGTGGTCAAGGTCCACATAAATGTTTCTAAAAACAAACGTCAATTTTTTTTGGATATTATTTATAAAAATAAGCTTAAAAAATTGAACAATTTTTTTTTTTTTTCCTATCTTTGCAACAATTGTTGTAATTCCTATACAATGCCAAATTACATTTGTTGACTATAAGGTAGAAGCACCTAAACTAGACATAATTGTTTACAGACATCTAAAAATGACCTAAATCCAAGTGCAAGTGGATTGAAAATAGAGAGGTGGGGTTCCAAGAAATTGCACTACAAGAGAAAGGGGTGTTTTAAGCATAGTCCTAGTAGTATAGTCCTATAAGTAATGACCTTCAAGGGATATTTTCAGTAAAAATTTACTAGAAATACATGTGTTTTCAATAAATTTTTATTGAAAACACCTCTTTAAGGTCATTACTTATAGGATTATACTACTAGGACTATACTTAAAACACACCTTTTTCTTATAGTGTTGTCACTATCATGAAGGCAGGTCTTGTGTTGGGCAATCACCCATGTGTGATTCATGCTTACATTGTGTTGCTTTCTGGTGTTTCCGTGCCCACTTTGGTGTTAGTCTAGTGTCCACATTATGTGCATCTATGAGTTCTTTTCAAAATTTTGTATTATATTCATACAAAGTCGGAAAAATGTGAAACCAATTTTCTTGTTTTTTCTAACCTAGCTCCTACCAAGTGCAATAATTTTTTTCTATGCACCCTCCAAATCAAGAGATTCAAAACAAGTGTCCAATTTAGGTGCTTCTACTTTAATTGTTGGCTATAATTCAACATAAAATGTTGACCCTAACCATTGAACACGAACATGCAATAGAGAAATTATATTGATAGAGGATAAAGTTGGTGGCTTCATATATATTAGGCACATAACAATTTTCAATAGCATTGGAAATTTCTTATGGTTTAATCAAAGAGCCGGTAGAAAATTTTGTCGTTATTGTTATTAGTTGGAAATTCAACAATTGAATTCAAAAAGGACAAGAAATCAATGAAGAAGAAATCAACATTGGCAAGTTCATAACACTGATAAGAAATTTAAAATGTTTGAACATAAAATATCCACTTAGGAAGCTCCAATGCAATACGACAATTACTAGGATCATTAGCTTAGCGAATTAATGACACTATTTATTCAATTTTATTTTTCTAATTTATGTAACAATGAAATGATGAATAAGACACTTTTTGATTTCTATCATGTACCCGTGTTGTAAATTTTCTAATTCTTCATCATACACTTGTATGTTCAATTGGGTAGCCTAATTGTCCAGTTTACACAAAATAGTGAAATTTGTCGACACTCGAGCCTTTTAAGGTAGGAGGTCCATGAAGCGACCATCTAAGCGCTAAAACTGATGTTTGGGGAGGTAAAAAATCTTGAAATATTTTTCAATAAATTTTCCTTGAAAGACAAGAGGAAATGGCATCTACCCCAAGTTGTTTCATATTTTTTGGAGCTTTGTAGAATTAGTTATGAAATTTTGAAGTTGAAATGCTATAAGGCTCTAAAAGCGACCACCTCCTAGAATGTACACCGTTTGTACATTTTGATAAATGGAAGAAAGCAAAATGTACCTTTGTGTCATGTTCGGTTCAAAATGCCCGATCGGAGTTTGAGCCTCCTACCTTAGTTCAAGTGCTACTGGCACCCTAGGCAGCCATCCTCACTCTCGCACATGAAACTCATGGCAACTCACTTTTTCATTCAATGGCCACATCAACTTGTTCTTTGGTTAACCCTCTCGGTCTCACAAAACCCAAAAAAGGTTGTAAAATTGTTAAAATATAGAAATAGGTAAAAATCATAGAAGAATTTGGAGTTTGATTGCATAAAAAGGTCCCTAATTTTTTTGGTGGAGCATCATCTATAAATGTTTGATCCTAGAAAATAAGGGTGTATGTGGAATTTATGGAGGTTTATACATGGAAGCCACTATGGAGTGCATAAAAAGAAGTGCAAAAGATGCACAAAATGTATGAGGGGAATAACAAACAAGTTGTACAGATTTTTTAGAGGAACATCGACAAACTAATGTCTATTTGGCCCCCTACTATAGTGAAAGCGGAAGTTTCCTAAAAAAAAATGGTGTCTTCATCTTTGCACAATGAAAATTTGTATTGATTATGGATGCATTTAACGGAATTGAATTGGATTGTGACCCCTTCCTAAACCAACCCCCTATATAAGCTTGCCTAAAAATGTACCGCCTTTGCAAATTAACAAAAACTTGGGGAATTTTCCATTAACCCCTAAAGGATCATCATCCCGATCATCATGTTTAGAGGCCCCAAACTGCTTCAAAATATTCATCCCCTTGCAATCGAGCTTGGCATATCCAACTTGAAGATTTTACTTAGATACAGAATCCATCGCATGAAACCACATCCAAAATGTGGGTATTGGTTTCCCTCTAAAATGTGGCTCATGGTCCACACACCCTCAGTCACACGAGGCTCTTGAGTTTGGAACAAAATTACCAGCGCATGGAGACTTATTGTAAAATACATAGAATCTATCCCACCATCTAACGCAGACGAGGTCCTCTCCACCAGCCTCTGGTGGTCCACTAGCTATATTGGAGCCAACTTTCACTTTCAGCTGACAGAGCTAGGGTGCTAGCCCAGCGTGGCTACGCACAATAGGTGATCTCTGGGACTTCCACATGCATGACTTCAAATCATGGGATGAAGTGTCTTTTAGCTTTTCCCTTACGGAAATGGAAAGGCATAGTTGGTCCTATTGCATATCTAGGATCCCTCCGGACTGGCTATTCATGCTCACTCATCGGTTTGACACTGCACAAGAAGGAGAATGGTTAGGACTTTTTTCTCAACTAGACAACCCTCTTCCTATGCTCACATGGAAAAACCATATTCCAGATAATCGCATCTTGCTTCCCCAACCTCAAACTCTGGTTTTGCCTAGTGATGTCCTATTAGCAACAGTCGGACTCACTTCAAGGCAATTGTCCATTATTCCAACCTCAAACGAGGTTGTAACTCATACTGGCCATGTCCGCAGGGTTCGCATTTTAGAAGTTAAGAAAGGAAGCAACAACACTTTGCATTTGCTCTTCTCCGGTGCCATCCAATCTATGAAGTTTGATCCTGCTCATTAGCAATGGGATGATGGCAACAATTTGGTGGCTTATACTACATCTTTGGGCCGTAACCTCATCACCAGACATCGCCAGTTATAGAGATCCATACCCTCAAAATGGTCTGGCCATCCCCCTTCAGTATTTCTACCTGATCGGAAAGAAGTTTGGCACAAGTCACGTTCACAGAAAGAGGCGGCTTTCATGTGGTCTGTATGGCACAATGCGGTAGCGGTACACTCATGGCGTGCGAGAATTGCCCTGGATATTGATACCAACTGTAATTGTTGCTCCTTAGCTTGCGAAGAAAAACCTATACATCGATTTTTTTCTTGTCCAAGGGCCCAAGAGGTTTGGGACTATGCTCAATCCATTCTCTACCACATCCAAGGGGACTCAACCGGACCCCATACCTATTTTGACTTCTCCCAATGTATTTTTGGGTCTTTGATTCCAAGACGTTTTCATGTTCTTCGAACCATTTGGACCCTTCTACGTGGCTCGTCACTTTGGCTTATCTGGATTTCCCGTAATAGTACGGTTTTTTCTAACAACCGGTGGCCTCTGGAGGTTACTCACGACACTATGTGGAATGCACTACTTGATTTTGGGCACGCCGCACAATTAAAGGCACAAATAGGGGCTCAACAGCGCCCCCCACAAGCTTCTACCATTTGGGATAGATTTGATAACATTTGGATCCACTCTCCTATTCTTGCTAGTAGGCTAGACTCATGCATTATTTGGAACAAGAAGGGCCCTTCCCTTTGTTTGTTTCAGTAGTTCTCTTGGTTTCTTTTTGGCTCTTGCTCTTATCTCTTCATTGTCCAGCTCTTGAGCTTGGTTGTTGTTCTTGGTTTTTTTTAATGCAATGGTTCGTTCCATTTGTTCAAAAAAATAAAATATATATTCATCCTCAAAGCAAGGTCAAAATCTTCATTAATAACTATTTTTTAACAAATCCAACCGTAAGATCTTTTGGTTGACTTGTTCTAGTACATTGTCCTAAAATTTTAGAGCAAATGTCTCCACTAATTACAAGTTTGATGTGCCTAAACTTCAAAAGGTAGGATTTTCTAGCCCTTCTAAAAGGTGAAGTTTAGTCTTTCAACATTTAAAAGGAAACTTATATGTTCTATAACTTGTGCATTTTGTCAATATTTAGGGAAATGAGTTAAATACATATGAAAAAAATTTAACTAAAAAAACTTTCATATTCAACTTAAAAAACATTGTAAAGTGGAAGGTGGTTCTAAATAAAAACAACAACAACCAATATGCTAATAACTTTTACAAGATATTGAGAATTGTTAATCACAATGGTGAAAACATTTTAATAAAAAATTAATATCCTATATTTTTATTATAAATTCAAAATTTCAAAATTGAGAGCAAAAGATGACTGTGTATGTATGTTTTTTCTACCTTCATTGCCCCCCAAATAAAACTCTTTGTAACTTGCACTTCACTATTCGGAATTGAATGTTTCAAATTTTTTTGAATATTAGTTATCAATCTACACAATCCATAAAATATAATTTATATTTCTTTCTGCCTAATTTGACATTGAAACTGAAAAAATCCTTCAACTTTTGTAGTATTTATTGGAATGATGTGAAACAAAGCTTCACTTGTAGATTATGATGAGTGGCATCCATCTTAAAAATTTCATGCAAAACTTCCAAATTATAAAGTCAATAGGGCTTGCTCGAGTTTTCAAAAAGCCCAAAATTTATAACCTTTTCTTATGATAAGTGGGCTCTTTGGTCCCTTAGGGATTAAGAACAATGTTAAGTAAAGTAAACCTGCCCATTTCCGCCATTCACCTTATTTTTGCCATCTGACTTTTGGCCCCATCTCCATCATGGAACTCATCCAAATCCATTTAGTTTTTTGACAAGATCAGAGCCTTAATGCCAGCAAGGGTAACGTGTCGGTCTTTGATTGGTATATACCTAGGTGTTAATAGATATATGGAATGGTGGTTATAGGATGTTTAGAGGATGTTTGTGACTCCAATAGTAAACAGTTTTGTCATTTTAGGGTAGAACACTTCAGAAATTCATAGAAATTACAATTTTGATCAAAAAATTATAATTCCACTTGGATTTGATTTGTGAAACAAACACACACTTTTGAAAAATATGTGCCCTTCTTGGAATTGGCCCTAAAGTATTCAAATTGCAAATCAAGGTGGTAATAGGCTTGTTTATCTTATTGCTTATTTTGCCGCATTTGGATGTAGTCAAGGTAGGAACACTATTTAGGTACCTATTCTTGAAGACATGATTTTCAAACATCTACTAAACAAAATTTGGCCTATTGTAACTTTTGCACATGGGTTGCAAATTGGGTGCCTTCTTTGGTGCATTGAAATTTTCTACCTTATCATTTGTCAATGAAAGCATATAGAAACCCTACTAATCTACTAATGAAAATCCGTTTGCAGTAGACAATGTAGCAAAAAGAGGCAAGCGTGCCGGTCCATGCCATTTTGTCCCTCCCCCTTCTAAAAAAATCAAGACCATAGATCACTTTTAAGAACCTCCCCCCTTCTTTGATGCCATTGATCTTAAAAAAAACTTGGGATACAATACAGGATACGGGCCCCTAACCAGGAATATGAATACAAATATAGACTTGAAATACGGATACGGATACGGATATGGCCCTTACTTTATAGTCCCTCTGTCCCACTAAAAGCTTCAAAAAGCTTCCCCACAAGGGACTAACTATATTTTTAGCCTTTGTGCTAGTGGTACACATATGCATTCAAAAACTAGCAAACCATCCCTTAGATCTATGCAAAATCTCCAACTTAGGCGCCATCGTTTAGGCGCCCAAAATCCATGCAAAAAATATCATTTTTGAACATAGTTTGTGAATGTTGCCAGCTCTATCATTCTTGATGGTTTAAAGGTTGGTGGCAACAATGGGATTCTAAAAACATTTCTCAACCTAAATACTCGCAAGAAAAAAACCTGGACCACTTTAAGAACAAATCTTCATAGCACCGAAGTGGTCACCAAATCCATGGTTAATACTACTGTCTGTGGAAGCATAGCAAGTATAGGGCATTGCCTCATGTAGGTAAGACCAAGTTTTCTAGGAGAGAAGTGCTCCCTAATCTCTTGACTTGCTCCACAAGGTCGTTCAACACGGCCAACGCTTCCTTAGCGATTGAAATTATAAAACAAAGTTTTTTAGTGGAACAAGAATTGTGCCTGATTTAGAGGTTTTTAGTGGGACAAAGGGAGTATATGTGACACAAATCCCAATCTAAAATTACAAGTAGGGTTGGAATGGGGGGGGGGGTATAAAATGAATTGAATTTTTTTAATTAATTAATTTTTTTTTCTTAAACTGAAATTAATTTTTTTGAAGGGGTGGGATTGGGGGGTAATAAATTGAATTGAAATGAAATTTTGAGCTCATTGCATTGTGACACAATTTTGTCACATACAATGTATTGTTATAAAAGAGGCAAGCAGTTATTGCCTCACTATCAATTGAGACAGAGTGACAAGAATAGGTATGCCTACCTTACCTTCCTTTACCGGCCCCCAACATGGTGACGCAAACTGCCTGACGGAAGTCTGGTGATGGATGGCAGTGTTCAAGGAGAGAGAGAGAGAGCGTCGAAAATGGGGGATCATCATGCTAGAAGTAAATACTTGAAAAACCTCGCACTCTCTCCCTTTCGTTTTCGTCTTCAACTTCCGCATTGCGCCTCGGTTATTGCGCCCCAAATCAGTGTATCGTCACAGCTGCGTAGCTCTGTTATGGTGGGAGGGCTGCACAGCAGCCATTGTGCTTGGAATTGAGAGGGATTTGCGGACAGTCTAGTGCCTGGTGGGGGGCTTTGCGTGACAAAAGGGAAGGCGTGACGGAGATCTCAATACGCGTTGTGATTGAGGTTAGTTTTTTGGGTTCACTATAAGAAACCCGCGTTTTAGGTGACGTTAGCATAATTTTAGGAGATGGATTTTAGTCAACGTCCGAGAAAACAACTTGTGTTTTTATGTCAATAATAAACGTCCATTGTAACATTTAGATATTACAATGGACGTTATTATTGACATAAAAACACAAGTTGTTTTTTCGGACATCCACTAAAATCTGTCTCCTAAAATTATGCTAGCGTCACCCAAAACGCGGGTTTCTTATAGTAGTTGGAGGCATTTTGTTTCTCACGCAGTATTAGACTTTTTCATGTGCTCCTTCTTGTTGCCATCTTGACAGATTGTAACTCACTTGTAGCAGTTGGGCAATGTAATAATATGAAGCGAAATATCTTGAGGATTGTGAAATTCGATCGCTTAATAGTGCAATTGGCAAAAAACATGGCCAGGGAAAGCACTAGGGCAGCCGTGAGAGTGAGTGCCATGAGTGCGGCTTTTGTCTCCTTGGTGTCCATTGGGAACACTGTCGCCATGGCTTTAGCTACAAGAGGTAAGCCAAGAGGGACAAGGAAAGGCAGGTGGAGGACAAGAAAAGGCAAGAGGAAGACAAGAAGAGGCTGAAGGAGGATAATAGACGCGTCGAGGAGAATTTACGAAAAAATGAAGATGGTATGCTGGCTGTGAAAGCAAAACTTGCACGAATTCAATCCCACTTTTCTCATCGAGCAGGGTTTTGGAAGAAACTGTATGGGTTTTTTCTTGGTTGATCCAACAGCACAACGGAAATGGCATTAGATGACTATGATTGTTGGCGGAATTTCTCCAAGGAGACGTTTCTGGCTACATGGAATACAAGCTGGCCTTTGATTAGAGCATTGGATTGGATTCACAGTCCTAGATTGGACAATAGAGCAGCTAATACTAGAGGCGCGAATGATTTATGCAATTTTTCTTGCTGCTATAGTTATTCTATAGTAGGTAGTCAGTCAGCTTGTTTCAACTAAGAACAAGTGGTTTGGTATTGGTATTGACAAATTATTATTAAATCATCCATCCATATACTATAAAAAAACAATGTCCAAATTAACTAACTGTGTCCGAATCAACAAAAAAATGTTTCAATTAATAGAAAATGACAAAATAATGTTTGAATTGACAAAAAATTGACAAGAAAATGTATGATACTACATGAAAAAAACAATGCCCGATCCAACATGATAATTAACTCATATATATTGGTTAAAACAATTGGTTTGGACATTTTGGTTCGGACAAAAATCAACAGTTTTATGTTGATTTTATATCTTGATTTAGTCAAATTAAAAGAATTAGTAATATTATTCAATAAGTTGCTACTTACGCTACGACATAGGCTAAACCTGCCATGTCAGTAGACTTGCCAAGCGAATTGAATTGCCACGTCGATCAACAACCAACAAATAGATGCTGAATAAATGGATATTTGATTAAAGTTTTCAAAATAGATTCTACACTTTAAAATTAAATTTAAAAAAATTCAAAACTATATTCAAAATAATTCAATATATATAATAGTTGAACTTATTGCAAAGTACAAATTCATACCTTAATGGTTTTCAACAAGTGTAGTTGATTGCAAGTTGGAGATAGATTTAGAGAGCACAAGATTGCAAAGACAAGTCTACTATTGCTAACATATACGTAGGAGAACAACAAGTAGCGAGTCAATCAAATGTCCAACATACAAATCTAGTCTCTAAAATTAAACAAGTCAATTTGAGGTACAAATAGAAAATGCATACATCCGCTAGTGAAGCAAAAAATGAGATAGACATGCATGAGAACTTACAAGTTACTAGAGATCACTTGTTAGTGACGAGATGCAACGCTTGAACAAGGGATTGGAGATGTGGAGTGAGGTAACTAATTTCCCATGTGATTTGTAGGGTCACAAAAATGTTATATGCAGTAGTAAGGAATGGAAATTAATTATATGGGCAATTTCGTTAAAATGGCAATATTCCAAGTGCCACTTTGACGGTGTGCCATTTTTACCATCTAGGATTGGTATAGATTTCAGGACGACCCTTCAAAACTGTTTTCATGCCATTTTAAAAAAATATCGCCATTTTAACGAAATTGCCCATTTATACAATTTCAACAACTTATGGATAGCAACTAAAGTTACATTAAATTTCAAGCAAGAGATTTTTGGCTGTAAATGCCAAATGACTTTTTATATAATCACTTACCACATGAAGAATCTTTGATTTTGTAAGATTTTATATTATCTAAAAGTTATTAAATGTTTTAGGACATGCACCTGAGTTTGGGTGGTAAATTTAACTCCGTTGTTATTGTTGACCGCATCATCCACCCTACAGGATAGGTGGATACAAAGGAGTGGTAGTGTAAAGACTCCCTACCTAATATTCTATTTCTATAAAGTAGGACCATAGTGGTATGCATTGGTGTCAAGGTACCTTAATAATATATATTTTTTACAATAAACTTTGTAAAAATAAACAATGAATTTTCAAAGTATTGATTATAAGTTTATGAAAATCAACCTTAAACTTTTATGTTTCAAATGTCTACAGTTTAAGCAAGAGATTGAAGGAATAGATCTAGAATCTTCACTTTGAAAATTCATAACAAGTAAATAATCCCTCTCAAAAAGCACATCTTCTTTAGTTGGATAGTTTGAGCTCTTTGAAAAAGTCTTGTTTTGTTAATTGATACATTTTTGTCTTCTTGTTTGGAGCAACTTATGGTTTGCATATTGAGTTGTAGTTGCGGATTCAAAACACTAGTGAGTTAATTTTGGTACACCAACAAACAATCAATTTTGAAATTTCATAACTTATTCATACAATGTCCAAATAATGCATGCTAAAAGTGCATTAAAGTCCTCTTTCACCTTTGCTCATAAGATCCAATAAATTAAAAAAAAAATTATACTTTATAATACGGAGTAGTAAATATTCTCACTTGCAATTATGGTGTCGATTATAGGTGCACATCCTTCCCTTTGGTGTGGTCACCACAGGGTCAACCCTCTAATACATTTTTGTGTTCATGTTTGGAGCAACTTGTGGTTTGCATATTGAGTGTTAGTTGTGGGTTCAAAACACTAGTGAGTTAATTTTTGGTACACCACCAAACAATCAACTTTGAAATTTCATAACTTACTCATACAATGTCCAAATAATGCACGCTAATGTGCGTTAAAATCCTCTTTCATCTTGCCCCATAAGATCCAATAAATTAAAAAAAAAATGTTTTGTAAAATTAAGTACTCTCACTTGCAATTATAGTGTCGATTATAGGTCCCTTAGGTGTGGTCAGCACAGGGTCAACCCTGAAGACGACGAGGTCGCCGCCCCAAGTCCAAAAGCGTGCGAATCCTCCGACCCAGTCCACCCCAACCAAACAACTGAAGTCATCCAAACAAATCATCCATCCATACCATTCATCCACCTGCGCATTTCATCCACCTGCGCATTTCATCCACCTGCGCATTTCATCCGCCTGTTCCCCATTGAAAAACAGCCTCCTTCTTCCTCGCCATTGTGTTTCAGCGAAGTTCTCCAGCACTGTAGTCATTTTGCAATGCTCGCGTTTTCTCTTCTTACTCGACTTTAGGGTTTCCTGCACGTCTTGACCATGCGGGTGTCCCTGCTCCGGCGTGCTTGGTGTTGAACCGCACCCACGCACGGACGGACAGGCGCTCCCTCTTTGTCTTTGTCTTTGTCTGTCAGTTTGGGCGCCATTTCGGCTTGCGGAGGAGTGTGTCCGACCTCCCCGTGGGGTTGCGACAGAGGGAGCCATGTCGGACCTGGATCGCCAAATCGAGCAGCTGAAGCGCTGTGAGCCGCTCAAGGAGTCCGAGGTGAAGGCGCTCTGTCTCAAGGCGATGGAGATTTTGGTGGAGGAGAGCAACGTGCAGCGAGTGGATGCTCCCGTTACTGTGAGTTTGAGAAAAAAAAATTTACGTTTTTTTGAGAAGGTTTTGGTCGAGTTTGGCGATGAGGTTGAGCGGGGTTGAAAACAGGGCTTTGTGTTGTGACGGGGATCTTTTTTTTTTTTTTTTTTTTCTTTTGTCTGTGTGTCAGTGTGTGTCTGTGTGTCCTTGGTGATGGGCAATCACGTGTAGTAGTGGTTAAATTTTCATGAAGTAAGGTCCCGTGCAAATCTATGAATTCTTGAGCCTCTGTTGGTTCCTGTCACTCCTTTGCTGTGTTTGCTAAATTGACTTTGTGATTTAACCTAATGATGACCGAAGAACTGGAGTTTTCGATTTATGCAATTTTCTTGCTGCTGTAGTTTTGTTGATTTTGAACACTTAGCTTTGCGAGTGTATTTGTATTTCCCGCTCTTATTGCTACCATTTAAAAGAAATCTATCTGCCAAAGAATTGTACGGTGGTTAAGCTCTGCATTTTCGTGTGTTAGGGATCATTATGCACTTGTGTAGTGTAATAAGCTTACTGTCAGGCTAGGGCACAATTTGGCTTTTCTTCGTGGTCGTAAGGGGATTGTAGCCATTGTGTTTTTGGTGGAGAGCAGCATTGAGGTTTTGATTTTGAGATTCGCCTGAATGATACTTCGAACACTGTTTTCAATTTTACGCCTCCGTGATGCCCATTCCTCTTTTATAGATTATTGTTTTGGCAATGCTGCTTGGTTTTACGAACTGGGTTGCATTTACGGTATTTTACTATTGTTTTGTAAGTTGATTCAGGATTTGGGTGCCAGGGGACTGTGCTATATGTAATCCGAAAGCAACCTCTGAGCTATTGTCAGGATTGATGAATGCAGCGTTTGTGTTAATTTGAAACTGATGTTGAGCATGGGAGTATGCACAGATATGCGGTGATATACATGGTCAATTCTTCGATTTGAAAGAGCTTTTCAAAGTGGGAGGAGACTGCCCTCAAACAAACTATTTGTTTCTAGGGGACTTTGTTGACAGAGGGTTTTACTCTGTTGAAACTTTTTTGTTATTGCTCGCTCTTAAGGTAAATTATCTTACGTGTCTTTTTGAGTTTTGATTTTCTTGCCATCTTTTTAGTTCCCATTCTGGCATCGCAAAGGGGGTTTGCTTCAAGATTTTTTCTTTGTAGTGATGTCTGTAATAATAATCATTTTTGCATGTCTTGTCTTGCTGTAAATTTTTCTTTCTGCAGACTTATAGAGAATTGTAGACTGAGTAATGGCCAGAGAGTTCGCTCGTAGGTTGGCTGTTTAAAAAATTAATTACTGAATTTGAGACTCAAGTACTGTTCATGACCAAATATTGTGCAGGTGCGGTATCCTGATCGAATAACTTTGATTCGAGGCAACCATGAAAGTCGGCAGATTACTCAGGCAAGTCAATGAGTTTCATTTACTTTTAGGGTTACTTCATTTCACATGACGTGCTTTTCGGTTTGCAGTTTCAGCGTTGTAGCTATCGGATATTCAAATTTTGGAATTGAGAGGGATTGTACGTACAGAAGCAGATAGAAAACATTTTGCAATTTTTTTAATGTCTTTCTAAATTTGAATTATCACAGGTATATGGGTTCTATGACGAGTGCCTGCGGAAATATGGTTCAGTAAATGTCTGGCGGTATTGCACGGACATATTTGACTATTTGAGGTTCGTCACAAGTTCTTCTTTCAGTTTTAGTATGATGAACAGCCTCTCTGTATTTTTCCAGGTTTTAGGAGAAAATGATTACATGACCTTCACCCTTCACCCTTCACCCCTACGTGCCCATATTGGCTAAATTGGCTGCTTCCTTTACCATAGGAGTTGAAGAAATCATTTCGGAAGCTGCAAGTAATATATCAAAGTGTACCTATTGAAAGAAGAAATCACACCTGAATTTTTTGATAGACATATTTTTTGAAAGTTACCATAATGACCATCAGCTTCCATTTGTTTTTAGCTTGGGCACTTTTGGATTAAGTTTAGGTAGTTCAAAGCAGCCCTCTATTGGGGTCAAAAACAATCATATAAGATGCTTCATATAGGGTCATCGTTTGCTATTGAAAGAGATAAAAGTGTCTATTATTATGTAGATCCTATTAAGAATTCTGCTCACGATTAAGTTGTCAGAAATTGTATTATTGTTGTTGTATAGCACTTTTTAACATTCATGCCTCTCCAGTCTCTCAGCACTCATCGACAATCGGATTTTTAGCGTTCATGGTGGACTTTCCCCTTCTATTAATACAGTGGATCAGGTGAGTTTTTACACCATGTTTTGCAGCTTGAAACTTTAGTTGCTCGTTTCAGTTGATACTCCAATGGTGAGGTTTGTAATATGCCATATGTGTTCTTACATTTTTAAACATATACTGTGTTTACTTCTTGTCTTCTCACATTTTAAGGGAGTACCAGTTTTAGGGTTCCTATTATTAGGCTGGCCAAATTTATATATTCCTTGTCAGCAAAAGAAAGAGGTTCCAATGCACCAAGAATGTGTTATTTGGATACCAAATGAAGGTTTCCATGTTTCCCGTTGTTAGAATGGTCATAATATTTAAAATGTCAGGTAGCAAACCAAAGAGGATTGCAATGCACCAAAGAAAGCATAAAGTGTTGCAACTAGGTTTGATTATCATACCTTAGCCTTTTGTCGTGCATGTTCTGTTCTTGGTCATGGGAATGGTTCTTTGATTATCTGTTGCTTGGTTGCAGATCCGAACTATTGACCGAAAGCAAGAGGTGCCGCATGATGGTGCAATGTGCGACCTTTTATGGTCGGATCCTGAAGAGATTGAGGGCTGGGGACTCAGCCCACGGGGAGCAGGCTACTTATTTGGTGGCAATGTAGCCACCACATTTAACCACACTAATAAAATAGAGACCATCTGCCGGGCACATCAACTGGTGATGGAGGGGTACAAATGGATGTTTAACAATCAGGTTGTGACGGTATGGTCAGCTCCAAATTACTGCTACAGGTAGATTTCTGCAGTTGCCTTTGTTCAATAAGTCGACTGTAGAAACGAACAGTCAATTCTAGTACCTTTTGAAGCATATTTCTACTAGTAAAAAATACTGTACATGATTGTTTTCTTTCTATTAATACATTTGTCACCTTTTTTGAAGCTCCTAAATGATTCATTTTAGCTTTCATAGATACAGATGTGGCAACTTTTGGCCATTTAGGCACCTAGTGGTTAACAAAGTGTACTGATAGATAGAAGTAATCATGTCCCTACGTTTTCGTGATTTGCAAGTTACTTTTGTCAATTGTTAGCTTCCAAAGTCGGAATTTCTTGTTTTAGCTTGGACATTAAGAGTTAGTGAAATTTCAGATTTGTGAATATTCATGCTGCATCGTTACTTAGGTTGTACGGTATTGTGGACCAGGTGCGGTAATGTTGCAGCAATCTTGGAACTGGATGAGCATCTGAGCAGGAAATTCACCGTGTTTGAGGCTGCCCCCCAGGTGAGTTCCTTGTTGACTAGGAAGTATCTGGTTGAGTCTGGTTCTTGATGTGTCTAATGTGAATGCTAGTCGATTACGTCTATACTTAGGCCTAAGCCACACACACGGCTGACCATGAGGAGAAACTAGAATTGTCATTGGTTGCTTTATCACTTAGGGCACTACGTGGGAGGTATACCAGCTCAAGGTAAAGTGAGTTGTATGTGCTCTGTAGGCTTGGATTTAGGTTTGTAAAATCGTTTTGGCAAAAGTATTGATGACAAGGCAAAAGAGAGACAAGGATCAAGTACTGGCCTCATAAAAACTTTCTGGAAAGTCTCACCTAATCTAACTACTCTTACTAAGAGTTTTCCCAGCCATAATTGATATTGCCGTTACCTGTTGTGGTTTGGTGTCAAATTTTGGCAATTTTCCCTCGCGACTGTAGCTTGTCTTTTGAATTTTCGTATGCCTCTTTAGGAGCAGTTGTTTACTTGTTCAATATCCGCACGTGTGTATGTGGTCAGAACTACTGTTAGTTTTACATCTGTCAGTAACCTATTCTAACAGCATTTTTGTTCTGGGGGTCTCGACAGGAAGCCAGGGGGGTTCCATCGAAGAAACCTGTACCGAATTACTTTTTGTAAAGTTTTTCAGAGCCCGACAAGATTTGTAAGATTTGAACAATGTGAGACTGAATTGCATGGCAGTTCTAATTCTCGATGTTGTAAAAGGGTGCTGGAAGGAAAAGATGAGGAGCATTCTACAAGGTTTCCAGTCGAGAAAGAGAGCACGTTGTGGTGTAGACTGTCCCATGCGCGTGGGGTCGGCTGGATTTCAGCTCAACAGTTTCCCTTGTTCGTATCATATTTGTAGCATACGGGGTGAGAGAGAGAGAGGTGGAGGATAGGATGCTAACTTTCAGAGCCATATCGCTTGCTTGAGCCTGAGCTTCACGGAGAAAACTTACGAGATGGATCATTAGAAACAAAAAGTCTTATACTTGAACTCTGACTTCCATTGGGCAGTTCAAGTGCGTGTACTTTGGATTGGTAACTTCAGGCTGATTAGTGAGAGGATCAACATTTTCCAGCAATCATTAATATTCAATGTTTGTGACCGGAATACACTGAATTACGTTCGTGCATCTTTTTCATTGATGGGGATGATGATGATGCTAGTGTTCTGCCGAGTTCATGTTTTCATGTCGTGAGTAGGCTTTGGCTCTTTGATTGCTGTACATTTATTCAACTTCATATCTACTTTTAGCCTGCCCACCTTGGGGACGACTACACCTTATGAAGAAACCAATTTATACCCTTTTCATATGGGTAGAATCTAAACATCGAATCTTCATTCATAACATTTTTTACCAAAGAGAAGGGGTCCTTGCAGACTCAGTAGTTGCGGCAAGTGAAGTGCACTAATATTCTAAATGCGGCTCAAGAGTCTCTGGCGACGATAATTTCTTCCCTGAGCAGACTCCTCAATTGTCGACTGGCCGACTTTCTCAACCTATCGAAGCTGTGCCGACTGCAGCATTCGCCTTATTTAAGATCTCTGGACAATCGCACTGACGTGCAATTTTTCACTGCACAATCCAATGAGTCGAGTGCTGTGTTAATAGCTATCACAGGGAGATCATTTCCGTAATTGTTATTTCTGATTTCCAGTGTTGCCAGCAGGGAAAATTAATCTGTGCCTCCGCTTGCCGCTTTCCTCTGATCCCCCCTGTTCGTAGTGCAAAATCATCCTCTGGGGAGCTTCTGATATTCCCGTAAGAGAAACAAGGGTAATCTCTCTGTGTATGAAAGTGGTAATCACTGACTGCAATAGATCAGAGATAGGAGATAGAATAGGATAGGAAACTTGTCGGTGAGAGTGACAAGACAATTTTAGTGAGATGCAAGGTTAGCTTGTTTCCAACTGAACGATTCCAGAGAGTGGTGTATTAGTCTAAGAGACTGGTAATCACTTGACTGCAAGTCATTGAACGAGAATTGGATCAAAAACTTCAAGAGGTGAGAGGGACACGACGCTGTTTATGAAATGATTCCTCGTTTGCTCGATCGGCTCAAGCGAACTGATCTTATTGCGAGATTCAGTCAAATGAACGGGAACCATGTGCACCTGGAGTCTTGGATGGTGGTTGCGCTTGTCGGTATTCTGACCTGGGGACTTACGGTCCGCCGCATGAAAAGCAAGATGGGTTTGAAGCTGCCGCCTGGACCACGGGCATGGCCGATTGTCGGATGTCTTCCATTTCTGCCGAAGTTGTTCCCGCGGGAACTCATGCTGGCAAAGCTAGCGGAGAAGCACGGCGAACTGATGCTGCTGCGGATGGGGGTACAGAAGTTGGTAGTGGTGTCCAGTGCGAGAATGGCCAAGGAGATTCTCAAAACGCATGACCCCACGTTTGCAAACCGCCCAAATCCCATTGCCTCGCAGTACATCGGGTTCCACGACACCGGATTGTCGTTTATGTCGAACACAAGTCCGCTGTTCAAACCAACGCGCCGCATGTTCGCAACCCAAATCGTGCCGCGACATAAAGTGGCGTCGACCAGTCACGTTCGGAAGGAGCAGCTGCTCAATTTCTTGCGTTCCGCTGTCCACGACTTGGACGCCGGACGACACGTGAATGTCTCAAAGGCTATGTCGTCCCTGGCTATGAACATGGCTCTGAGTCAATGTTTCGGACGAGACTTCGACGCTGATGACACCGGAAACCTGATCCGCACCTTCAACAAGGTAGATAATCGCACCACACAAGGATGCAATCATTCGGGCAATCATTTCTCTGAATGCAAATATTTCTAAGCGCGACCTCATGATATAGGAGAGAAGGAATTTCCATTTCTCTGAATGCAAACATCTACACAACATTTCTCTGAATGCAAACATTTGGGCAGCTGTGCAAAACTAGAATCTCGTTATAGTTCCTTTGTCAGGTAGAGCACCGAGTGCATCTCAGTTTGGTGATTGGAAATTTTCTAATTTAATGAATATTGCCTTGAGAGCCGTGTTGTGCAGATGGTGCTCCTCATCCAGAGAAGAAACATCGGAGATTCCTTTCCCGTCATTAGACGATTCGATGTGCAAGGCATTGAGGCTGGATTGAAGACAGTGGAGGTTGAACTGCGGCAGAGTATCACAACTCTAATTGAGAAGAAGAAAGTCGAGATGAGCATGTGGTCACCCGAAAAGATCCGACACGGAGTCAGCGATGGGGGCATCCTGAGCAAGCTCTTGTCTGTAGAAGGCGAGGATCGTTTCAGCGACGAGCAGCTCATCTCTGTTGTATTCGTACGCCCCCTAACCTTCCTGCCATGGACACGTTCTGCATTTCAACCAACTCTAGATTTTTCGTGTTGCCCTGATTTCCTGCAGAGACGCATAACAGTCAACACTAGACGTGGCCAATAGAGAGTAAAGCTTAGTCAATAGCTTAGAGCAACAGTAACTGTATCAGGAAGAACAGGAACCATAGCCTGCTAGATTTGAGCATTCCACGCCCTTGCATTCAGGCATATAAATTAAAGCGCTTTTCAATTTCCAAGAATCTGATTAAAGCCAACACTAAAAAGAGCGAAAAGAGCATGATTCAGAGTTAAAAGGAGCAGAACGAGCATGAGGAAGATCAAGAACAATTACCTGCTAGAACTGAGCATTCCACATTCTAACATTCACAGATATGCAAACCGCTTTTCAACTTCTCAAGAAATTATGTAAATGAACTCCAAAACGGACGAAATATAGATGAATCAATAGCTAAGAGAAGCGGTAATAGCAGGAGAAAGAACAGCAAACATAATCTGCTAGAGCAAAGCATTTCACAACACTGGCATTCACTGACAAACGCAGCAGCTGCAACACATGCGTTCGATTAGCTCGAATTCTCAAAAGAATGATACAATCCCGCTTATTCGTAGGGATGCATGTTGATCCATGTCGATGAATGTCCACAACAAATAGATGATATTCATCACTGGGACTGTGTCTCTCTTGTGCAGACTCTGCTGCTCGCAGGCACCGACGGCATCGCCAGAATCGTCACTGACGCGATGCACGAGGTGGTACGCAATCCGCATATTTACAAACGGGCAATCGCCGAGCTCGATGCATTCATCGGAAACGTACGTGTCGTGGAAGAAACCGACATGCCCGGCCTCCCCACGATTCAAAACATTATCAAGGAGACGCTTCGGTTGCATCCCCCATTACCCACATTGCTTCCGCACAAGAATTTCCAAGCCTGTGAAATTGGCGGGTACCACATCCCCGCCGGCAGTACCGTCTTCATCAACTTGTATTGCATAATGCGCGACCCGGAGTTTTGGGATTCCCCGACGGAGTTTCTGCCCGACCGATGGAACGACCTGAGTAATCTCAAGATGCAGGGAACGGATTTCCATTACATTCCGTTCGGATATGGCGAGCGGCAATGCCCTGCGGTCGGCCTCGGCACCGACAGGGTGCAGTACACGTTGGCGGCGTGTTTGCAGTGCTTCGACTGGGAGGTTCCTGTTGGTATGGAGAGGCGGGAGAATGCTGGCACCGCGCAGGAACCGCGCAAGGTGGACGATCTGATTTTGGATGGGAAACTACGAGTGGACCGTTGTCTCCTCGATGTTGATGCATAGTCGCAAGCACTTAATTGTATGAGCTTATGGAAGTTAGGTTTGTAGGCATGCTTTACGATATTAGATTGTTGTCTCCCCTTCATTGCTTTGATGAATGTATTCGTCTTTTATAGCGCATCATGCAGAGTTTGAATCATCCGGGATGTACAGTTAGAATCGCAGAAAATCCATATCCGTAGCCTTAACTCTATTGTGATAAGAATTGTATGGGGCTTAGGAGCAAGCTTTGGTATACAGCTTGAGCTGGGAACATTAGCTGGTTGTCTCCTGTTCATTGCTAGAACATACATGCACTGGTTTCTATACTAGATTGTCGATGCTATTTGTAGGTTCTTAATTGTGCTAGCTTTCAAGAGGAGATTAACGTCTTCCTCGGTGTTGTACAGACCTGATTTCTAAGAATGTGGTATTATTCAGAATTTATACAGTGACGCGCAAGAGTCTGGACTGATTGTTTTTTTTGTCCTTGTTCCATGAACTGACCTCAAATTTAGTGTCTTTGGACGTCGAGCACGTTTGAAACGATCTGTCCTGAACATCTCGAATATCTCAAATTGATATTCAGAGAGATTTTGTGGTTGCATGGAATTCCATTTGGGCTCTTTTTCGGAAAGTAACGCTTTTCTTCGGGGATCAAGAGCGACTGGACGCAGTTGTGAGTGGCCTCAATCGCCCAAGTGCCGTCTAATTTCGCCGCGTGGAGGTTACAAAATGCTTGCATGGCAAAGACAGTCTTCCAGAATTATGCCGCCAAGTGCCGTCGACGAGAGCCTGTTTGTTTTCGCCGCGTATCCACATGCAAGCTTCTTTGACGCTGTGACAAGTGGCAATGACGGTATTTCCATGGCCTCAAAATTCCAATCCGAAGCTATACAACCATTTCGGAACAAAGGCGTTCAAATTTCATTTGCTGTCGAGCACGGAAGGTGAGTTTTTCGTCTCTGAATTTCAGTCTCTGGTTTGCAGTATCAAAAACAGGGTTTGTTTCGCTCCTTGGCTTGATTGCACTTCTCTGTGTGCTGATTCAAGTTGCGTGCAAAGTTGCAGAAATCATCTCAAACTTAAACCTGTGAATGCAATTTCAAACGGCAGATTTAAAGACTCCATGCTCTGATGTTGTAATTTACGAGATTACGTGTTTCGATAGGAATGTTAACTAGCTTATTCAAGTCCGTGTCTCGCTTCCCTGCGGCAGTCACTTGCTTGATGTTATGAACAAGTACAGTATGTAGTAATTATTGAGATAGATGCCGTTCTCTCATGGTACTGTGGATTTACGGTGATATTGATTTCGCAATTCGAGCATAGAAGTGACGCATTAGCTAATGAAAATGTGAACTTCCAGTGGCTCAATTTAGTTTCATCTAAGTGACGGTGCTAACGGTGTTCATGTGGATTGCACATAAAACTAATCCGACTAAATTAGAAATTGAAGACTGTATTTGTTCACACAGACATAATCAATGCTAAACGCTTGACGTTTGACGAACAATCACAGTCTATTCTACACCACTAGTCTTCTTCGTTAATTGTGTTCCTCTGCAGTAGCAGAAATGTGAGAAATCCAAGCTACTTCACTCAGAATACTTTCATCTCTAAGTGACTAATCAGCACTAACGATGTTCATGTGCATTGCAGAAATTCAACTGTACCAGTCCTGAGAAAGTCGCGAAACAATTAAATCTGAAACAAAGGAGAGCGCTTCGTACCAACTTAGTTTCAGCCATGGCCTCAACAATATTAACCCCACCGCACATGCTCCACACCGCACCCGCGGCTGTCGCAACAAGAAATTTGACAACATCGTCAACCTCCACGCGCACAGCATCATTCGGACGCATCAAGCTCTCGCCACTCCACTTCCGAGGCCACGCATCCGTCGCGCGGCGATGGGCTTCTGCTGACGGCGACAACGTCCGCGAGCTCGCGTCGGAGAAAGCCGTGGAGTCCGGCGACGAAGTCTCGGCCGACTCCTCGAAGCTCTCCAGCGGACAGAGCGCTGCTGGAGTCTTGGACGCAGAAGCGGAGGACGCCTCCGACGCGGCCTCGTACAGCGGCAAAGTGCGGGAGAAAGTGGTGGACGTGGCGTCAGATATGGCGGTGGACAGCTCTGAGGATGTGGACAGGCTCGCGAGGAGTGACGCCGGGGATTTGGCGAAGGACGACGGGCGGAGTGTGGAGGATGAAACGGAGGCGTTGGAAGAAAAAGCGGAGGAAGTGAGTGAGAGGGAGGCGCGGAAAGGGGCTTAAGCTTAACTTAAGTTAGTACCATCGACGCCATAGCTCGGAAGGTTTTTGCAATTCTTGGGACACTTGTTGGCAATGGATGTCTCCACTTATTTACAGTAAATGCAGTGTCACCATTTCATGCGGATGGTCACCTTTTCGTCCATGTTTAGGGCGAAGCCTGTTGCAAGGTATTTCGTTGCAAATTTTGTAGCGGGGTGCACATGCCACAGTTGTATGTACAAGGTAACTATACCTTATATAGTTCATATAAAGCATTTGAGAATAGGTTCTATCATTGAACTGTCTTAGTCTTCTTTGGGTCTTGTTGAAATTCAAAAAGACCACTCAAAACTGGATTCCAAATTTCCTCAGCATGCATTTTTGGGACGCCTAAGGTCGATCCTAAGCTCTCATGAGTAGGAGTTGTACAATTTAGGCAAAAATTTGCAGGGGTTGGTATTAGGAATGGATTGCGTCTACTGTAAATTTTATTGAATGTTTCTATTGAAGAGACCCCTTGTGTAATTGAAGCTTGGTTGATGACTTTGAATGCTCTTTCTTTTGGAATACGGTAGGACGAGCTATAACTGAGCAAATTTCATTGACACTAAGATTTTGCGATTGAGATTGAATCTTGATCACACAAAGAAATTGCGGCTAACTACGGGTGAAGTCCCCAAATGGCATTTATTTGAAGAATAAAGATATCCGTTTAGTGCAAAAACGATACTAGGAGGTTCAAAACGCTGCACCAAAGTTTCCAAGGGGACTGCGACTGGTGAAAAACACCGCATGGAACTCAGTGAGTATAGGATATCTCTATTGTTTGCAATAGACGAGTGGCAAACTAAAATGATTTCCCAGTATAGTACAAATCATTGCAGTAAATCGTACAAATCATTCAAATTGGCAGTTGTATTATCCTGCAACGAACACTCCGAGTTCACGTGAAACAGTTTCTTATACGCCTCGGCAGCTTTCTGGGACTGATCCGCAAAGGCCTGCAGCTCCGTCTTCCGAGAGGCACGACAGCCCCTTCCGAGGGGGGAGGCTTCAAACCCAAGCGCCGGATTCCAACCACAGGTAACTGCACCAAGATCGAACACGAGTACAGCAACAACAGTTCAATACACATGCTAGATAGGAGTAGCAAGCTAGAATAACTTATTGCAAAAAAACATACAAATCGTTCACATTAACCGTTGCATTATCCTGCATCATTCACATTGGCAGTTGCATTATCCTGCAACGAAGTTTCCGAGTTCACATGAAACACTTTCTCATGTCCCCTCGGCAGCTTTCTGGAACTGGTCCACAAAGTCTTACAGCTCCGCCTTCCTCGACATGACAGCCTCTTCCGACGGTGGAGGCTTCAACCCCAAGCGCCGGATGCTCACCAAGCACGTCACTGCACCAAGGGCGAACAAGACAGCCGAAAACGAGCAACACGAGTACACAAAACGATCAAACACGAGAACCAAAAGGACTCAATACCAATACAATGCTAGATAGAAGTGGCAAACTAGAATAATTTATTGCAGTAAAACATACAAATCGTCCACATTATCCGTTGCATTATCAATTGCATTATCCTGCAATGAAGACTCCGAGTTCACATGAAACACTTTCTCATGCGCCTCCGCAGCTTTCTGGAACTGATCCACAAAGTCCTGCAGCTCCGCCTTCCGAGACATGACAGCTTCTTCCGAGGGCGCAGGCTTCAAACCCAATCTCCGGATACCCACCAAGCACGTCACTGTACCAAGGGCGAACAAGAGAACCGTAAACACCGAGAATGCAAATGGGGAGTTGCTGTTCCCTGGAATGCCATCCAAGTTGATCCCAAACAGTCCCACGATAACCGAGAGCAGGAGGCCACTTCCACCGATCACGGAGAGGTTGTGAGTGACTCGGACACTCCGCTCCTGCAGCTTCTCCCGGACGTTGCTCTGCATCACGTCTTGGACGGTGAAGAGACGGTCCCGCACGGCGTCCTGCTCCTCCAACATCGCACGGGTCTTCTTGTGCACCTTCTTGAGAATCTCCAAGGCGGTCTCCCCTTTTAAATGAGTCATCAGCTCGTTGATGATCTCTTCGCGAGCGTGAAGGGACCACTTTATTCTGATCACCTGGTGGACATCATCAATCTCTTTATGAGTACGGTATAGCGTTTATAATGGTATGATACACTATTCTTACTGGTCTATGATGCAATATGAACTCCATAAATTAGTGTACCTACGGATGAACACCATTTACTAAGCTTAGGATAAGTTGTTTACTTGTTAAATTAAGGTAGAGAGGTCCATATTGTGGACACACATGGGGGCAAGCCCTGTTATGGTGATGTACATTCAGAACTTGAAATGTAGTCCACGAATGCAATTTTGCCCACAATGGGCTTGCTGTCATTCGTAACCATAATGGGCACATTCACCTTGAATCATGGATGACACTAGATAGAATAAACGGTGTAGCTGCACCTTTTATCAGACAACGCACATTTTGCCGAATAGCCAGAATGTGTGCAATGTGTACAATCTAGGGTGAGAATGTGCAGCGGTAGTAAATTAGTTAAGGTCTTTTCCAAAATATCTTAGAACATGTACCACATAGATATATTCTGATACGAAGCCCTGGAAATCAGTCCTAACCGCTTTTCAAACCAAGTCCTGTGAAGCATTCGTTGTAAATGCGTGGAGGAAGTTTAGACATAAACTTGCAAGGATTGCATCCAAAGAATATCAGATAACTGTATTGACGGAGCATGTTCACATGTGTACCTGAGTGGCAAGCCGGCGAACTTCTTGATTCAATATGATGGTGAGTAGAGCCAAGTCCTCGTTTGATTTCCTGGCGAGCATTCCTTACTCAACTTAGCCGTACAATCTACCAAGGTAGTGAATCGTTTCTCATAGAAGGCAATGACTAGCCATAGATGTTGATGACAAATATATATGTAGATTCCAGTGCATATGGCAATTCAAAACACCTGAAGAGTCAAAGCCTACCCATAATTTACTCAAGCTATGAATAAAAATTTGAACGTTCATTACATGTTCATACAAATAATACATATTCTATTCCGTTGGAGTCTTGTCCAAATGGAAGTAAAAACACATTCCAAATGTCCACTCTAATAAGTGCAACCACTGAAAACAGTCGAACGCGACGGAAATGGGCTCAATACGGAGCATTGTCAAATTGCAGTATTATAACTAAATACGATAGTCGAGAAGCTGCTCTCACGATATACATTTCAAAAGTTCAATAGATGCAATCCCCTGTCACCACCTGTGAGTCTAAATTAGAAAATTTTCCACATGTATATTACGTACCTGTTTACATATTTCAGTTCGATTTCATCCGCTGCACCAAAAAAGTGTTTTCGAGACATCCTGCACAGAATAAGTTCCTCACGTAAGGCCAGGAAAGTATCAGGGACTGAATCATACCTTCTCATTCATCCAAAGTAATGCTTGAATCTTTATAGAACAACACTTTCTTCATGACCAATTTCATGAAACTGAGGTAAATAATATATTACATTTAAAAGATATATGCATGCGTTCAAAACACGATTTGGGTGATTGACATTAGAACAAGTTTCTTAATTGATTGTTAAAACCCAGCAGACATGACTCACAGTAGGTTGGATGTCCATCATTCAATTTCATGTAAGGAAATCTAGTCATATTATCACCCACCGATCATCCCATGTCGCAAGGCGGCTGGTAAGCTCAGCAACAACTTCTTGTACAGACTTGGGAGCCTCAGAACCACCCGCACCCACTAGATCCTGCAAGCATAGAAGCCCAACCTGATCAAACTCTTGACGCCTGAAGGACCGAAATTTCATGGTTTTAAAAAAAAATGTATTTGATTGTTCATATTATGGGAATAATAGAATTGAGACGGAAGAAAAATATTCCTCATAAGAATCAGTGAAGAACATTGCAAGTGTGGGTCAATAAATAAATAAATAAATGAACAAAAAGAGCCCAATAAGATCCACACAAAAGTGGGAAAAAATCATGAACCCTTTAAGGGTCAAGGGATGATGGATCCAACCTGGACCATTAGGCTGTTCCGTCATTGACACTTATTAACTATGACATGAACCTATATAGGAAAACACAGGTCATGTACAGCATGAAATGAGGAGGTACAGAGGCAGTACTTGGACTTCCAGAACACCGAGTACGTTGAGATTCTGGACAAAGCCCTTGACATGCATCGATGTGATGAGGAAGTTTTGCGATTGCCAAGACCGAAAGACCACAGGAACATCGTCTTCATCACGATTTGGATCACCAATAGAATGGCCGGTAAGCTCAAACAACAAGCCTCCTGCCACGCGCACAGGTACCTATACTATGTCCCTGGTGTCAATCATTCAGACTTTCAACAAGCATCACAAAAGACCCGCCCACTACAGCAACAAAAATGCTAAGTTGATAGACGTTAGATTCAAAGAGAGTCTTCATGTTGAGTTAATGTAAGTGTATTGCAAACGGTGTTCTAAGAATTTATCTAATGTTCTACTAACTGAACATGATTACCGTTTAATAACTTTGTGAACATAAACGATATCGTTTGAGAGGAGGGAAATAGCCACGTCGAAGAGCAAACACATTTCACAGTCATAATTTCCTATCAGCAATGCTTATAGCAACACAAAATCTAAGCCAGGAGCGGAACCTCGTAGAGCAGATGTTTCATGCGGTCACTAATGAGTCGTTTCTCGTCTCGAAGCGCCACACTCACAGCAGGATGCAGCCACTGAGCATTCAGAAAGAACTGTTGGATTCTGGGGTGCCTTGCATCCACATGACACCAGAAAGTCGGCCCTGCCCGCATCTGCCAGTAAGGGTGCGCTAAATCGGCCGCGCTAACCTCAGTATCGTCATTGTCAGAATATCCTTCGTCCAAGGGCCACTCCGTATCAATCTACAGCAAATATCCATGGAAGGGAACACGTTAGAACATCATACACTGCCAAATTTCGGATTAAAAGTCAATGATGAACATGTAAAATGGTTTTCAGTGACATTATACTGCTTCCAGAATTTTTAGACAACAACATAAATAAATCTTTCCCATGCGTCATAGAGGGTCTCCCGATGGTCATAGTGTTTTAGGAGAAATCTGCATTAGCACTATGACCATGGAAAGACCTCCGCATGGATCATTGAGAGGAATATAAAATGTAAAGTCTCCATTCAGCATTCAGCATACAGTAAGGGAGAGGTTCCATTCACAATGCAAGTGAATTCGAAATCTTTTCCTACAACAATCTTAAAATTTTCAGCATCTTAAATTTTGCACATTAATTTTGAATCAAGCTAAAAATCAATTGCAGAAAACTAAATGCCTATAGATTAAATGGTTTACACTTAGCATAAATCAAAGCTCACATGTATGATCAATGGAGCCTCTAATGTATTGTACGGTTAATGAAAGCCTCTACTTATCATTACTGTAACCTCTCTATGAATCATGGGGAAGATTCTGATTAATGTCATCCTGGAACAGTCTAATTTATACAAGAAAGCTTGCAACATTGCACCTTCACAAAGAAAGTCGAATGACTAAAGACCAAATATACTCAAATTCAAATCTTACACTTAGACAGAGCACGAATTCTCACCTGTATTCCTTGAAACAACTCAACCAGCCGTTGCCAACCGATAGGAACCCACTGACTATGCCTCTTCTTCCCACTTCGCTGATGATCAAGTCGGCCGCCAGGTGCGCTCAATTTCTCTTTCTCCAAACTCTCTTGCACAACAAATCCTTGAATCTCAGTTCCTGAGCTACTGGATGGCGATTTCGGAGAGCTCGATTCGGAACTGCTACGCTTTGACTCTACCCTTGGATTCTCCGAAATGTCATTCGGTTTCAAAGAAAATTCGGCATCGAATCGGCCTTGCAGAGGTCCTTGGGCGTTGAATTCGCCGCCGACCTTAATTTTTCTAGAAATAGCAGGCAGGAACTCGTACGCACAAAGTAAGCCATCCCGCCAGAGATCTAACGTACTCGTATTCGTCAACTTCGGGGAACCCAAATCAGGGAAGCCGGAGGAATCCATTGCTACTAAATTTCCAGCACGACTCCAAACCCTAAACCCTAAATCTTCAAATTCCAAATTCAAACTCTTATTGCCAGAGTTTCCGAAAACGACTGGAGCTCTCAATTACGTCGAGGAAGAAACTCAAATTTTCTTACGCGCATGATTGAGTTGTCTCTCGCCCTCATGAATTCAAATTCATGGAAAGCACTTCCATTGAATGCAAACATCGGCGTACCTCATCCACAGAACCAGCGCAATTTTGAGCTATGTCCTCTATTTCTTCGTTACACGGGTCCAGCGGGTCAGAAAAAATTCTTCCAAATCCGCTGCGTCAAGATATTGAATTGAAAGAAGAAATGTACAGGGAATCAAAGAGGGAGGCGAACAATGACACAGCCGAATGCAACGGCAACGATTTCCTGAGACGGCGACGCTCAGTCGCAAGGCTCACATTCACGGAGAGAGAACTGAACACACACCACATCCTTTGTTCATCCAACATGAAACATCCGTTGGCAGTTGGCTTACATGCATCCACTCAATAACAGAAAGCTTATAGATGAAAAATGGGCGACGATACAATGCGTATTCTTCATCCATCCAAGTGCCTCCCGCCCAAGAGTACTACAAACTGTGCGTGTCACCGAAGCTTCTGGCTATGGACATTGCTGTTATTTTGTGCGGCTATGGCGGTAACTTAGTTGAGCTCCACTTATACTTGTTTATTAGTTGTCGATTGCCTCTTTGAAATTTCTTCCTCTATTTTTTTCTATCTATGACGGAATTTTTTTCGTAACTTGAGCTGTAATCCGTAGAGACTTTTAGGCAGATGTATGTATTTCGTGATCGTATTCTTTTCAAGGGTTCATGGGAGCTGATGCTGAAGCGTTTTAAAGGATTATCTCCTCACATTACGTCCTGATTTTTCGAAATTTTAGGCTCCACGGCATGCTTATAGTGATTACGACTTGGAGTGAATTTTCGTAGGCGGAATTGACGGCGGTCGGTTGAATCGTCGAGAGGCTTACAATTCTGCTGCGTCTGCGTTATTTGTGAAATCATGGAGTCTGAGGTTGAGAAGGCGTCTTCTCCTCACTCATCTGATGTTCCCAGTTCATGGCTGGAGTATTTTCCTGGAGAGGAATTCCGGCTTGAAGACAGAAGAGCTATGCTTATTAAGAGTTTACTGGATTTTTTTCAGAGCAGTGCTGCCAAGCAGATCTTATCGCAGGTACATTGGAACACTCTGCTATCTTCTTGCTGGTTTCTCTTTGGAATGAATTGATTGAAAAGGAGTTTTCATAATAGAGAATTCACATTTTTCGTCAAAATGCATTATAATGGTGAGGTAGAGCAGTAATTTAATTATCAATTTTCAGCATTGCTGTTGGCTTCAGATTACAGTGTTATTGGGGAGTTCTGCAGTAGAAAAATTGCACGGATTGACGTTATGTGAAATTTTGGCCTCGAGTGAGAATTTATACATGCGAGGTCTAGATCGTTGCTGCAGGATAGGGTAACGGGATACCTCATTGCGGCCTTTGTACGCTTAGAGTATGAACGCGAAATAGATCTGGAAGCGAATAGAAGAATTTACCTGTACTAAAGGGTAGTATGCACCTGAGCTCCTTATTGTCAGTAACTTTACGATGATCGAAATATGAACAGGTGATACTGGAGACTAGTACTTATTGCCTGCCGGTAGACTTTCAAGTTCTTCAAAAGTGTTGCCCAAACGAGGAACTATACGCAGCTCTGGGAATGGCCCCTCAGGAAGCACTTTCATGTCTTGGAGCTGCCGTTTACGAGGTTTGGGTCCCACATTTCTTACGAATTTCGATTATGCTCAACGAAGATATGTTGTTGTGTAAGAACTTAATAATTGCTAGATTGTGGTGCGAAGGTAAGCACAATGTTTCGTAGAACAGGGGCCTAAGGTATCAAACTGATAAGAAATTTCGATGTCATGTTACAGATATTATTTTGCATAGGCAAGCAAGTGGCAAATCCTGGAAAGATTGCCGTTAGGTTGCACAATCATCCGGAGTCATTGCTTGCACTGAAACACTTGAAAGCATCATGCATAGGTAATCTATTTTGGCAGGTGAATTCATTTGTAAATCATACAACTGGATATTTTTGTAAATTGTACTAGGTTTTCCATTTATAAAATCCATGCAGGTTATTTACACCATTCTACTATTTTGCATATGGCCATAACTTTTGAGTCACAGTACTCGTAACTATTTTCTTAAGCCGATGCAGCAGGTTAGGCGTCTTTAAAATGTGTCCAGCGTCTAAAAATCACCGCATTGATTTTGATAATCTTGCAACGAAATATTCAGACGTCATCCTTGGCTGTCTCAAAGATAAGGCTCTCATTCCTTCCAACAAATCTATATGTGACAGGTAGACTAATTTCAGTGCGAGGAACTGTGGTAAGGATGAGCGTGGTGAAACCGCTGGTTACTGGTATGGACTTCTCGTGTCCCAAGTGTAAGCGAGTTATTCCTCGTCAATTCAAAGATGGGAGGTTCTCGCCGCCCACTGGCTGTGGTGGCAGTTGCCGAAGCAAAACCTTCACTCACGAAAGAGCCACATCAAAATGCATCGATTTCCAGAAAATCAGGTATCAAAAGTTCTTGAGTGTTCTCGACAGAGGCATTTAGAGGGAATGTGGATGATGATCTTATTAAAATGGTGGTTTTTGAAGACAAGCTTCACATGAGGTGATATCCCTTGTAAAACCTTCGTACTTCTGGAGATTTCTTTTTAGGGAACTGATACTTTCATATTTGTTTCTTTATCAGAATCCAAGAGATTGTAGGTGAGGAGGCCTATGAGGAGGGTCGTCTACCAAGAAACGTGGAGGTTGAATTGACAGAGGATCTGGTGGATGTATGTGTCCCCGGAGATGTCGTCACCGTTTGTGGCATTGTTAACTTCATTAACACCAACGTAGACGTTGGAGGTGGTGGTAAGTGCGCTTGAATCTTAGGTTCAAGTTTGCGATGTACAAAGAGATTGGAGCAACTTCTAAGCAGTCGCACTTGAAACCTAGATAATTGGGCTATCGGACTTTTCGCAGTCATCTTAAGAGTCTGAGCTAATTTTTTTGTGTAGGCAAGAAAGGCAAACAATGTCTTTACCATCTCTATCTTGAGGCAGTCTCTGTTACCAACACAAGGAGCCAAGAGTCGGAAGATGGAGAGGCCAACGGTGCTGTGAAGGAGGCCCCTTCTTCACACTTACAGACTCTTTCTACACAGGATTACGAGACCATCGCAGATTTCATTGAGGAATTCGGGTCGGATGCATTCCGCCAGATCCTGCATTCCATCTGTCCATCCATATTTGGCCATGAACTGGTGAAAGGTACGGAGTAAATGATTTTCGACATTGAGGTCTCTTTGTTGCAGGGTGCCAGTCTTCAGGAGTGAACCAAGAATTGATTTAGTGATGTGTTAAAAGATTGCTCCCTGCTCTGATTAAGTTATATGTGCACTAGTTAGTATCTAAAATAAATTTCTTGTGCAGCTGGTATTGCTCTGGCTTTATTCGGAGGTGTTCAGAAACACGTGATGGACAAGAACAAGGTGCCTGTCAGAGGGACTATTCATGTGATGATTGTTGGTAAGATGATCAACTATCATCGAAACGTGCAAGTTACATGTCTTGTTTATCCAGTCCTCAAGACTCTTTCCAGGCTTAAATGGTCTCGGCTATCTCCTAATTTCGGTCTATTGATGTTGCGTAGTTAGTTCACTCACAGATGCTGGTGCTGCTAGTGCAGGTGATCCAGGACTCGGAAAGAGTCAGCTGCTTCAAGCCGCTTCTTCAGTCGCTCCACGTGGCTTATATGTATGCGGGAATACAACTACAACAGCTGGTCTGACTGTGGCAGTGGTCAAGGATGCTCTGAGTGGAGACTGGGTATTCGAAGCAGGTAATGAATGTGAAAGATATTCTGGGTGCTCTGGAGATTGTGAAGTGAAATTTTGATCTTGACGTTGCAATGAAATTGTAGATCATCGTCATTTAGTGGTTCCTGAAATTCTATATCGCTATTCGCTTCAATTTTCGATTTCCGAATGTCACTGCTGGATATGCACTCCCTTGTCTAGATGAAGAAGTAAAGAACCGCTTCGGGCGCTGTGCCTTTAATTAATGCAATTGTGTCTTATCCCTGTTCTTGCAAACCCGCAGGAGCAATGCTTCTCGGGGATCAAGGTATCTGCTGTATTGATGAATTTGACAAAATGACTACTGAGCATCAGGTAAAGCGACCATAGCTGCATATTAACCCTTGCTATTAATATACCTGTAGCTCTTTTGTTGGACATTTTGACTTGTCAGTTGTTCCATATTAGTTGATTGTAGTCGTGTTCCTTGGTCACATTTCTCACTTCTTTATATCAAATCCAGGCTCTACTTGAAGCTATGGAGCAACAAAGTGTATCGGTTGCGAAGGCTGGACTTGTTGCCAGTTTGGCAGCGCGGACGTCAGTTCTTGCTGCTGCTAATCCAGTCGGTGGTCATTACAAGTACATACCTGCACTTCGCTGGAATTGCATAACGACTATTATTTATGTCTTTTCTCATCTTGTTTCATCTTTTGCTCGACTCCTTATCATATCAAGTTCACTCTCTGTGGTCCTACCGGCTTCATCTGTCAATGTTTGATATTTCAGCGTTTAGGACCGCAGCTGAAGTTTAGGAGTACCGGAGTCTGTTTAGGTTACAGTCTCAGTGTGTTTCACTGTTGTGGGAACTTAAATTTGAGCGCCATGTCTTCAAGTTCTAAGGGGAAAGTTGTGTGCAGCCGCTCAAAGACGGTGAATGAAAACCTAAAGATGAGTGCTGCTATCCTCTCACGGTTTGATCTTCTGTTCATATTGCTTGACAAACCTGACGAAGACATGGATCAACGTCTATCGGAGCATATCATGGCGGTATGACTCTTGGTTTTCGTTTCATTTTCCTGTCTGTTCAGAATTAGATAAGTAGTGGGCTATGTGCGCGATAAGGTTGCTCCTTGTTGTGAATCCATTGGACTACGATTTCAGAATTTTCAGTTTTACTGCATGAAATTTCTGATCGAAACCATTATGATTGTAACGTCAAGGTGACGAGACTCAACTTAAGTAAAACCTTCAAGCTCTTGGCACAGGAATTTTACAGAATTCTGGTTTCTGTTAGAGGAATTAATTCACTGAAATCTAGTCAGCAACGACATAAACGACCTATTGTTTGCAGCTTCATGGGGGAGCGAAAAGTCGCCAGAACGCTACCAAGAAATCCTGTAAGTCCTGAATCTTGTAAGAGCTCTCGGTAATTCTCGGCCAGGGCAGTCTCAAATTCTGACATTTGTTGTAATTATTTTAAGGATTCATTTTTGCCTTTCTCCATCTAATAGCAGCATATATCCATCTCCTTACGAATCCAGTCCAGTCATTCAGTGTTGTTTTGGTGTTTGAAAATTCTGATGAGTCATATATCTTCTGGTCTTTATTTTGGCTGTAGTGAGGCAACATGCTCAAGGAAGTTTGCAACAAGTGTTGGAGGGAGATTCTTCGCTTTTAAAGAGGCTTAAATTGGACTCAGTGAAGGATAAGGACTTGAGGCCTTTGCCTGTAGAGTTTCTTAGAAAATACATTGCATATGCCAGGCAGTATGTTAATCCAAGGTACCATGTTGAGCATTTCTCATTCCTATCCACTTTGTCTTTGAGGTCCGTGCATCTTGTAGCGGCTGATCATTATTCCCTTCTTCATTGCCATGAATTTTAATTAAAAGACAGAATGCGTGTGCCACGAATGTTGGAAGCCTAAAGCATATCAGAGCATGTAGCAGGATATTGATTGAGTCAGAGGGTCTTAGAAATGGAAAAAACATTAAGGCTCTTAATGTGCTTCATGGTCTCCTTGACAATACGTGCTTTCATGCAGGATGACCAAGGAGGCTGCTGATGTTTTGCAGCAGTTTTATCTTCAGCTGAGAAAACACAGCAGTCCAGATGGTAGCCCTATCACAGCTAGGCAGCTCGAGAGTTTAGTGCGTCTTGTTGAAGCTAGAGCTCGCCTGGAGCTGCGTGAGGAAATCTCTAAGCAGGATGCCAAGGTATGTGGAAGGATGGAAAGATTCTAGCATCCAACACTCATTGTCTTCATGATGGTTCGAACAAATCAAATCATGTTTAAGATGATTAGGATTGTTCCAGAGCTTGCTCCTGGTATGACTGACTTCGTAGTCGAAAATCATAGCCTTGGTTATCAAGCTGGAGTACTCCGCGTACAGTTTCGAGTTCAAATTACAATTAATCGCTAGATGGTTGACCACCTGTGTTTTCTGCAGGATGTGGTGGAGATTATGAAAGAGTCGTTGTTTGATAAATTAGTAGATGAGCACGGTCAAGTAGACCTTGCTCGTAGTGGGGGTATGAGTCAGCAGAAAGAGGGAAAGCGGTTTTTGAGCTTTCTTCAGCGCAAGGCTTCAGCCGAGGAGAGGAATTTGTTCTCAATAGCGGTAAGCGGAAGTTCACCTGTTTCTTAAATATATCCTTTGTATCGTCTGTGAGCTCGATTGACTTATTTTCATTCTTCAATCTTTTTCATTCTTTATTTTTCTTATAATTTTTGCAGGAGCTATTTAGTATTGCAGATGAAATCTGCCTCCAAGTTCCGGATGTGGATGTGCTTATCGACAAGTTGAATGTTGCTGGATATCTGCTGAAAAAGGGACATCGTCAATACCAGGTTACTGTTACCTGTTGTACACCTTTGTTGCTTCGTTTCTTCCACATGAAACGGATGAAATCTAGACACACTGAAACGGAATGCAATTTGTGAACCACATTTCTTGGACAATTACCTTCTGTGTTCAAGGATGATTGTATGGTTGGCTAGCAGGGACAAGTGTGTTGCTTTCATGGCCTGTTCACCATACACTTCAGTTCTGCGATAAATGAGATCTTCTTTACAGTCGCTACAATCTGATTATTGTTCATGCCTGATCACATTCTAGCTCTGATCACCGTGGTGATTGTGAATCTTTGCTTGCAGGTTCAATCTTCCCACTCAAAATACTGAATGTTCCAACTTTGTGTACGACTGGCACTCCAACTGCGGTGTAAGGAAAGCCGTCCTGGCTTCACTGTTCTCGATGAATTCATTTCCAAATGCAGCTGCGCAAGCACCGAATTTCTCTCCTGTGATCTCGACAGCTAGGAGATGCCAAGGATTTGGCTGTTTGCATTGTAAGACCACACATCCAGATTCTGAGCCACTGACCCCGTAGTTGCTGTTGTATTTCATGAGTCTTCTACATTATTTGTACCAGTATTTCAATGGTTAAACTTTCTGTTTCTGTCTTGTGGCAGTGAGGCGAATTTGTTCTGTTCAAAACTGTGCACCTGCAATTTTATCTGCGCCGTCCCTGTGTTACTAGTGCTGCAGGCTCCCTTTCCACCTGGTGCAGTGAATATCTGACAAGGATGATGAGACAAATTGACCACTGCACTATGCAGGATGCGCTAGGTGCACTAAAATTTACCTGTTGAAGTGAAATTTTAGTGCTTCTACTAGACCGCTATCTTGCCACACCAACTTGCTGAGAGCTCCTCCAAGAATCCTGGCATGGGTTGAGCATGTGCATTAATGTCTTGTGACCTCAAAGTGCTTTACCTTACCTCATGGCTAAGTATGAAATGGGACCGAACATTATTTCGAGGTACTTGATTCTTTGATGAATATTCTTGGCATTGCTTCATTTGCAGAAGTCGACAGTCTAGTTTACATCGGGGAACTCCGTCCTTCTTCATTGGCTCTGGACCGAAGAAGAGGAGGGTTCAGTTGCGTCCACAAAGGCTGCATCTACAGTGAATGTGAGTGTCAGTTTTAGTATGCCATTACTCGAAAAGCGAGCCTGTGCTTCTGTGCTAACGCTCCTCCCGGTGCAGTTGCTTGTTTTACTCTGCACGTGGTTGTATTCTTTCCCTCACAGAATTGGGTATATCACCTCCGAGGTGCTCATGGTGGAAGAAGGCGTGTATTTCATAACTCATGAAATGGAGATTGTATAAGTACGTGTGAAGTCAATTCATGAAGTCGGTTCTAAATAGATTTCATAAAGATGATTACATAAAGAAAGGACCAAATTGTACCCTATCCATATAAACATGATATTTTTCAATTGGGTGTCCAAGTCGAAAGTTTTGTAGTCCTCAAACAAGGTTTTATATGATATAAGTATGCTAAGGCAAAGAAATCCATTACATGCAGTGTGAAGATTTCATTTGAAAAGGATTCTAAAGTCTTCTTGATCCAACCAAGTTGCACTAGAAAAAAGGGGTTTTCTTCTAATGTCAACCATTGTAATTTTGTAATGTATGTGGTCAATGTTTCAAAAAAGTTCTATACATTTTCCATTGTAGTCAATTTTGTCTTTTTAATTTCAAAAAATAGTATTTTCTCAATTTTGTCCAATGCACTAGATATGACATTTTTTGAAACATACTTCCAATTCTTCAAGAGTTAAATTATATACTTCAATGAATTTGGTGATTGGTGTTGAGTGTGCATCATTGTTTTGCAAAACCATGCTATTATAGGTATCACTTTGTATAAACAAAATCGATATCTTTTGGTTCTTATTATGAATGCAACAAAATCCTAAATATGCCTTATAGTTGCAAAGGTGTATTATTGATCAAGGTGTTTTTGCAAATTTGGTTTCAAATTGACAAGAGCATTGCAAGTATTATACAAAACTTGCTCAAAATTTTTTTACTCAAAACTTGCAATGAAGATTGATATATTGCTCTTTTTAGAGAATGCCTTAATGAACACCAAATTGAATCCTTTATTTTTGCAGTGAATTCTTTTGCCTATGAAAAAAAATTGATCCAAATTTTTTTCAAAAGCAATAGCAAATTAATTTGAGGAAATAATTGATAATATATTTTTGCCACTCAATGAATAAAACCAATAAAGTGCTATAAAATTTTATGATACTATTATTATTCTTTTTTAAGTAATGTTGACAATTTTAGATGAAAACATGTTTCATCCATATTCATAGTTGTAAACCAAGTCATTGATCCAATAACGATTGCTTTATAGATTGCTAGAAAATGGCTCAAGGAGCTATGCTACAAAACAGGTACACATTGAAGGGATCACAATAGCTTTTGTGACTTCAAAGAAATAGGGAATCAAAACATTATTCATCCTTTTGACCAAGTACAATAGTCTTGACCAAGTTTGGTAATATCTTCCTAGTTATTCAACCATTTGTTTCTATGTATATTCTTCAGTCCTAAAGTCTTTCAATGACCAAAATAGACATTTGCATTTTTCGATAAGTTCTTATGAATGCAATTCTTGTCGTTATTTTCTGAAATTTTTGTAGAATAGATCCTTTTCTATTAAGAATTTTTTTGTTCATTCCATTCTAGTGAGTGAAGCAAAAGATATGAAGAATTTTGTTTTGAAGGTAGTTACCAAATGTCTCAAAAAAATAACTATGTGGTTTGTTTCTTAATTCAATTTGTACAATTTTTGAAAACGAAAAAGTAAATAAGGATTAGAGATCACAAAAAGAAACTTCATATCTTTTGCCTCACTCACTAGAATGGAACGTACAAGATCCTATAGGTAAAAATTATAAAAGAGATCACAAATTTGACCACTCCACCTTATTTTCAATATGTGTTGTTGTGACAATTTTGTTCAAAAAAACACCAGGTTAACGCTAGAAAGACACCATAGACACTAAATGCCCAATGGATGACAAAGAATTCTTTTATATAGGACAAAAGTGCAAATGTTCATCCTTTAAATTTTGTGTGAGGTCTTACACAGTAGTCTAACCTCCAATGAGTGCTCTTGGGTTTTTTTAAACAAATGATTCATATGTTACCAAAAAGGTTGATTTCCATAGTGACCACCCCATCTTTTGGGGGTTAAGCAAATTGGAAGAATGAGTACTCCTTTCCTTACATGCCTAAAGGTATGTTCCCAATTGGCGTTTGCAAATTCTATGTGTTAAAAGATGAAAACTCTATATAAGTAGGAAATAATCTTTTTTCATGGGAGTTCAGATTTGGAATTGTTGTACTTGTTTTTTATTAGATGATGTTTTCACATGGCTCAAACTTACTGCCAACTCTTAGTTTATCAAAGCACTTGCAACTTGTTATCAACAAGGAAAACCTCCTAGGTGCTGCAACAACATGGTTCGGTATCAGTGAGTCTCAATCAGCAGGTTTTGCAAAGCTCAAGGAGCTTGTAGGAGGAAGCTTTGCCGTTGAGAAGTTATGCAGAAGCGAAGTTATGCAGCAGATGTTGTAGATCACGGAACACAATGACTAGTATTGCAGATCATTGCAACTAAGTGCACAACTTGTGGATCATTGTAGTGTGGTAACCTTACTTTGGTATCAATACTCATCGCTTGTCATGCCATAGGTACTTCACAATTGTAAGAAGACAAAGCAACCATTAGGAACAATTTTGGGCCTACAAAAGGCCGCGAGACTATATGGCAGCCAGGGTGTGTTTTTTAGTCGATTTGGTGTAAAATTGCATCAAATTTTATGGTTTGGCACCACGCCTATAGAAAAAAAAAATGGTAAAAGAAAGGTGGAAAATCACCTGAAAACTTCAAATTAAAAAAAAATCATGGATGAAATCGCCAGATTCTGGATGGAAATTGAATTATGGATATGTGATATGTGCTAATATGATATTTTCTATTCAATATGTGGACAAATGTTGAAATTTGGAGCACCACTGTAACATTCAATATCGCCACTATGACACTTCATTAAAAATGAAAAAAAAAACTGATGGCAGCAATGCAATTAGCCAATTACAACAGAAAATTTTTAAAAAAAAAGAGATTTTTTTTAAAATTTAGGAATCTGATGGAACACTACTAGTGCCATGTCAAATTGATGTTTCAAAAAAATAATAATAATAATTTTTTTTTTCCAATTTTTTTTTTTTTTTTGTATTTGCACCATGGGGGTGCCAAAAATGAAAAACAAACGGCCCTCTACAGGGTTCAGATTTTCTATAATGATACTAAATTACAAATGGCAGTTTTAGCTAATGGCCCGGCTAACGGGCATAAACAAGCAAGCAACAACATGTAATACCACATGGATTCAACTAAAATCTTCTAATTCCAAAGATTTGAAAAGCAACAAAAAAGCACTCAAGTCCTTTGTGATTATTCCAAAAACTATATAATATTCCCGCTCGTACACCCAAACACCTCATATGCTAGAATCGGCATTTGCTAAACAACACGTGAGGGAACCCAACAACAAATTCTGATGTAAAGATAGTCATTAACAACACATGTAAAGTCATGTGGGAATAAACCCTTAGGTAATCTGCTCTGAAAGCGACCATTCAAAGGTCGGCCCACCATTTTTGTGGGCTTTTGTGGCCGGAAAAAATTTTAGCTCATTTTTCAAACAAAGAGAAATAGATTCATGTGACTCATGTGATTTCATATTTTTTTGAAGCATTCATTAGAAAAAATCTGAGCCCTCAGGAGGGCTGTTAAGGATTCATTTTCGGCCCCCCAAGGTGCAAAAACAGAAAATTTAAAAAATTAAAAAAAAATTTAATAATTTTTTTTTGAAAAAAAATATTAAAAAAATAAAAAAATATTAAAAAACACTGAAATCTGACGTGTCGCTGACGTGGCACAAGTAGTGCCACATCATAAAAAATAAAAAACAGTTTTAATTCCTCTACAATTGCACCGGGGGGGGTTGAGAACTCGCGGCCCTCCCTAGGCCTAAAATTTCTTGCAATGGTTGAATTACTTGTGAATTTTCAAAGATGTAATAGGCACCTATTTGTGATTGTAGGTCTTCCAAAATTTGTTCCCTTACAACTTATAAAGAGATATGGAAAAACCAAGGAAAATGATTGGCTCTTGCAATAAATAACACTTTATCCTCAATCCACTCAAAAACTAAAAAAGTCAATTTAAGGACCACCTCATACCCATTCTACAACTAATTATAGGGTCAATTTGAAGATAGCTGTTTTTAGAGCAGCCGCTATCTTTAAGTTAGAACCACCTATTCCCAACTAGAGAGCCATACCGGCCAACTTGTAGGGTGCAGTTGTTTTCAACCAGGGCTAGAACAGATTTCCAATCAAAGTTTGGAATGTGTGTTTTTCTCCTTTTCAAGGTTGGGACTAATGAAGCCATGATACATGCCCCAGAATGGATGGGAAGTAGTGAGCAGGAAAGTAGTCTCTTCAATGATCGAAGTTGGAAGAGTTTAAACATTGGCTATGGGTTTGGAGCACTTTTTGACTCCCAAAATTCATAGTAATTTCTATGTTGAGATAAAATTACAAAAAATTTGTAGCCACCATATTTTCACTTGGAAAAAATTTGCATTGCCTCATAGTGCTCATGATTTCTCCTAGTTTTGCTTAAGTGATCGAATATGGGTGTACCTTAACTTAAGTCTTTTTTCAGAGTAAGGTACTATTCCCACTATGACGTGCTCTAAAATCTTGGACAGGTGTTGAGAGGCTCACCTTCTATATTACTTTGGAAAATATCAACTTTGAAAATTTATTTCTTATAGATCATATTTTTATCTATGTTGAAAGATTTGATTCATTCCATTTGGGCAAGTAACGTGATTGTTTTGCGGGCAATTTTAGTAAATTCTTGAGAAAATAATGTATTGAATTTGTTTTTGAATTTAATTCTAATAATTTTTTGAAAGAAAAAGTTGCACATGGCTTAGTTTGCTTTCTAGAATAATCGTACTTTTTGAATTAGTGTATTTCAACAATTTGGTTTCTTTGTCTATCTTGTACCTACTTTGATTTAACAATTTTTTGAAAGAAAAAGTTGCACATGGCTTAGTTTGCTTTCTAGAATAATCGTACTTTTTGAATTAGTGTATTTCAACAATTTGGTTTCTTTGTCTATCTTGTACCTACTTTGATTTAACAATTTTTTTAACAAGGTATTTTTTGAATTTTTTGCCCAAACTTTCAACTCAATTCTTCAAAATATAAAAAAATTGAATTCAAAATTTGTAGTGCAACATTTTGTTAAGAGGATTCAAAGCCTTATGACCTAGTCAAGCTAGGAATCTTTTTTTTTTTAAATCAGTCAATTCATCAATATACTACAATAGTGCTTATTTTTATTTATTTATTTATTTATAGTTTCTTGTCTCCAAATTTCTAAAGTAAAAGTGAAAGTATTGTAATACCTTTTTTTAATTTTTAATTTTTGTTTTCACTTTTTGTTTCCAAATTTTTCAAAGTAAAAGTAAACTACAATATAAATTGTGCAGCTGGCGAACGTATTGGTACAAGCTTTGAAACAATCTTTGAAATGCCCTAACCCTAATATTGACATCAAACTTCAAGTTGTTCCTGTATCCGCCTCGAGTTCTTCCTTATTTTTTCAACCAGGGCTTTTTTTTTTGGCTTTCTGGTGCCAGATTGCATTTGAAAAAAAAATAATTTGGCTAAAAAATGGCAAAAACTTCAAATTAAAAAATAGGTTTCAGAATTTCAGCAGAACATCCCATCCTAATCTTGTGAGGAATTCCTAATCTTGTAAGAAGAATTCCATTCTGGCGGTTGCAGCTATCCGAGAGAGAGATTAGGGTTTCAAAATTTCGGCCGAACATCCCATCCGTGTGTGTGTTGAATCTAAGTACCATCTAGCTAGCCTGCACTTGTTCCCGTATCCTGCAATTCTTCCTGTCACAGCACTTCCTCTCTTGTGGCAATGGCGCAAGCTTGCAAATTGTTGTTCAAGTTCATGCGGACGAGGATGCCCTTCAGTGCGCCCAAACAGTTTTCGTCCTACTCAACTAGGGCGCGACCAAACAGGGTGCTTCCGAAGAGCACTGGCTCCAAGCCCGATTCGGCAAACATCGAGCTCATCAAGGATTTGTTCGCCGCCAGGACACGACTGCAAACAAGAGCAATTGTAGAATTTGTTGTCATTTATACCGGAGTCAGCGTTGCGTCGACTCTTGGCGCGATGCTGTGGTTGGAGCGACAGGCCAAGCTACGAGCAGAGGCTCCTGTTTCTCAACCTAGGGACCGCCTGTAGGCGGTCCCTACGCCAAATTCAGTGCTCTATAGAGAGAGGAGGTTTGCATGAAGTAAGGTAGAAGCACCAATAATCGATCATTTAAGCAATTTTGGAGCAGATTGTACACAGTATGAGGTGATGGAAATTTTTCCCATGTAGGAAGATAAGAAATATGGGGATAGCAAAATTTTCAGAATTGTATTTCCAAAATTGAAATTATCAGTGTGAATTTTGAGAACCAAACAGTGCATTTCACCAATAGCAAATGTCTAGAGTCTTTCAATTCCGATCATAGCCAAACTACTTTCTTGCTCACTACTTCGGGGGCATGTGTCATGACCTTATTAGTCCCTACTTGAAAAGGACAAAAAGTACACACTTCAAGCTTGAGTTCCAACCTTGGTTAGAAATAGCGCACCCTACAAGTTGGGTACTGGACGTGATCTGTTATTGGTGCTTCTACCTTAGCACTGTTTCTTGACTTGGTTTATACACTCCCTTTGCTTCATTTCTCTGAATTACTATGCTTTGGGGGTCTAGTACACAAAATAGTGAAATTAGGTTGCCTTACCCCCCAAAAGTTACTTGACAAGTCATCAAAGTCAACAAATACCTCTATAGATATTTCTGTGTGTACACATGGAGGTTCATGAGCCCCAATTAGAACAATATTTAATTCAAAAGTAGTGCATTCTTGAACAATAACAATAAATATTAATATAGTGTGGAATGTCAAGAAATTAGTGTGGGGCAACCCAATTTCACTATTTTGTGTAGATAAACAACATAGTGTTAAATATGAGGTGTTTGTGGACATGAACTCAATGAAGCAGGACGTTAAATCCTGCATTCGAAGTCGGCCCAACAGGGTGAAAATGTAGGAATTTTACCCCCTGGAAAAATGCAAGAATTTTTTATTTTTCACGTATTATTTTTTTTTTGAATTTTGAATTCATACTTGCAATCAGAGGCCCGAAATTATCTAAGAGACGTCAACATCTAACCCTAGACACGGCTCAAAATAGGGGCAAGATTTTATTTTTATCCCCCCCTCAATTTCTACGTTTTCATCCTATTGGGCCCACTTTGAATGCAGGATTTAACGTGTTTCCTCAATGAAGGTGTTACAGCTCATGTTTGTAAGCATGGGCAACAGCTGTACTTTTGTTCGATTTACTTGGAAGTTCTGGAAATCTAGGCAAGCTTTCAGCAATCCATACCTTAAGTTCGGTTGTTTGTTTGTTTGTTTTGTTTGTTTGTTTATTTGTCACGTCGAGATCTCCCGGACCGTGCGTCCCCGGGGGGCGTGCTTGGTACCGTCGGAAAGCCCTCGACAAGGAGGGGTGCACGGGCTTGGTTTCGCAACGCTTGGAGTTAGAGTGAGGAAGTTATTGAATTTCGAAGTATTTATGGATAAAAAATTTAGGAAATTACTTTTACTTTGATTTTGGTCGCGCTCTTGGTACCGTCGGAAAGCTAACGGCACAGGGTGCACGGGCTTGGTTTCATGGCGTTTGAACCTATGGTGTGAAAGTTATGATCTTTTGAGTTATTTTTGGTTTTTAAAATGACTTTTACTTTTGTTTTGGGTGTGGCAACGGCACAGGGCTACACTAGTATCTGTTAAGTTAGGCCATTCCCTCTGGTTACCAAGAATCCGCAGAGCGATCCGCTTGTACAGTACGTTTGATGGAGCGACAATGAAGAGGCTACTGTTTGTAGATAACATATATGGAGGCGCAGTGCATGCAAGTTATATGTGTAAGAATTCTTTTTGCAATTCTCAACTCATCTTCCAACTAAATTCAAACTGAATTCATTGAAGAGTGTTTCAATTTGCTGACGGACTTGTAAGGCTAGTTAAGGTAGCAACATCCATAACCGTTACTGTACCCAAAACCATCACTTCTAAAATCTTGAATAATTTGTGGAAATAAATAGATGTGATTACAAGAATGTACTATATCTTAACATCAAACCCTAGTGTTGGTATTAGGTGCAATTGCAATTGTCTCTTTAAAAATTCATAAGTTATTCTCATAGTATCCAAATAATACATTCAAAAGTGTACATATGTTATTTTTCTCTTGCTAATAGAATCCTATAATTTCCAGAATCTTTATTATTAATAATCATGTTCAAAACCCCTATTTTGATGGTTATGGGTGCTGCTACCTTATGTAATTTCAAGACATATCTATCAAGAATGTTTGCTTCTTTCGTCACCATATCTTCCCCACCACTTGATTAGCGTTTCTAGTTTTAAGGTAATCTGCTCTTAAAGCGACCATTTAAGAGCTGTTTGCCTTTTCGGGGAAGCTAAATTCCTTGAAACAATTTTCAGTTATTTTTTAGAAGAAGAAAAATGGAATTGGCATCTAGCCCAAGTCGTTTCATATTTTTTGGACCTTCACGAAATTAGTTACAAATTTTTGAAGTTGAAACGCAGTGGTCACTAAAACCGACCACCTCCTGTATACTGTTGGTACGTTGAAGAAAGCAAAATGTACCTCTGTGCCATGTTCGATTTTAGAGCCTGCTCGCTTTTAGAGTAGACTACCTTATGGCCAATATTTAGAAGCCAATTTTGGCAATGCCCTCCTCATTCATTACATCATGGAAGGAAAGTGATTGTATCTGTATTATAAATTGAATGAATATTCAAGGTATTTATATTCTAGGAAGAGGTATCTAATAGCCTATCAATAGAATACAACTGAAAGAGGGCATTTACATGGTACTCTTCAAATTAATATTTGAGTCACTATTTTTCATATCTATGGGATAAATCAGAGTTATCGAAATCTTTCTTCCATGGTTCGAGTCCATAGATTGATTTTAAGGCCAAAAAAAAGATTTTAGGCAATTCAATTGCTATTATCTTGCAATTCACATGGTGGAAATTTCTGAATTGTTTTTCACATCTTTTTAAACTAGCATACTACAAGATCCTAGATTATATGTGTCTAAAATTTTATTTTTTTCCTAAAATTTGGTACTTGTATTAGAAATGGTACTTTTGAAGAGTTTTTGGTAAAAACATAGTCAAGGAACTTTAAGGGTTAATTCACAAAATAATACAAAAAATTTCACACTATAGGTCCAAATGCCACAAAACAAAGTCTATATACCTTTCTTGACAAAGTGTTTTCTAATGCGGTACCATGAACGTGACCAAAGAATATATGGTTCTAGATATTTGAGCGTATCTATCAAACAAACAAAAAATAAACAAATAGTCTAATTTAACGTATAGACTAGATTTTCACTCTTAGAATCTTTTTAGCTTTAAAATTTTCCACTATAAGTATTAAATCTAAAAAAATTTAGGTTAAAGAATTTAGTTGATAGTCTACTTAAGAACTTCCAAGAATACACACTTGATTTTCACTCTTTAAAAAATTGTGAAGTAGAAGTAGGTACAATATAGAAGTAAAATCTAAATTCTCTGTAAATCTAAATTGGAATTGAAATGCACTAAATCCAACAATGAGATTGTTCCAACAACCAAATAAAGCCCTATCATGTTCTTTTTTTTTTTTAAGTGTGAAAATTTCACTCAAATGAATCCTATAAGTTATTTTTTTATGAGAATGCTTAGATTTCCCAAAAAACAAGACTATCTATAACTTTCTCATTAGTAGTCCAAATAGAATGAGTCAAATAATTATATGTAAACAAAATTATTTTCTATATGAAACAAAGTTTTAAAAATTCATTTTGACATTGTGTAAATTTTTTTGTGTTGCCCAAGAAGTTCTATTTTGGGCTTATTGTGACATGATATTTGCTTCTAGACACCAATTCAAATAAAAATTATACTCACGGAAAGCTAATTTCTTTTGTGGGAAACAATTGGTAATGAATTTTCAAATTTTCATTATGTTTTTATGTTTAAATTTGTATAATGGTGTATTTATATCTTCTTCACAATTGTTTTCTATGAAAGATTTGAAATTCACACAGAAGACAATTCAAGGCTGGAGTGTTGTATGCCCAAATTTTATAAAATATGTATATATTTTTTGTAACCAAATTTTGCTAGTTGACCCTTAAAATACAATTAGTTGTCATCGAGAGCATTCTTAAATTATGTATGTATGTATGTATGTATGTATTGCATATATTTGTATATAAGTTTGTAATTTGTCTTGTACATGGGAATATAGCATAGGATGATTTTATTTTATTATTATTGAGCTTTTACAATACTGTTACTTTACTGCACTGTCAAGATAATTTTTTATTAACGAAATAATGAAAGTGGATAGAATCTCAATCTATAGAAGAAGAGTTGCCTCATAGAATTCCAAGATGATAGCAAAATTGGTTATGAACTTGCAAAGAAGAATTTGTGCTAGAAATATTGAACATGGCCATAAAATGAAGAATACTTTGTCTTCTAATCTATTTGCAATTCAATTATTTTGAAGCCTTCAATGGAGAATGGAATATAAGTGCAGCACACAATGGAAGCAAGTGCAAAATCATTGTTTTGTTTCCAATATTCCTTTTTGTTTGGAAGAGATATGAACAATCATTTTTAAAAAAAAATCATTTGCAATGCAATTGGAAAATGAATCTTCAAAAACTAACAATGAAATATATTTTATTCTAAAGTACTTGGAAGCATGGAAACACATATTTATGGATAGTATATATACTACAATGCATTATAATAATTTTGTAGACTTGTTAATATAGTTTGAGCTATATTGGAAGTGCTATGGAAAATGAAGTCATTTTGCAGCTTTGCCATCCATCCATGCAAGGTTTTCAAAAAGGATGCCAAGGATCTACTCCTTCTCTATGTTTTTCACCTATGGTCAACATTTAACCTTAGTCCAAAGTGTCTTTCAGTAACTTACCTGCAGTCAAACCAAACTCCTTGCCAACGTGGCAAGTTCACCTTTTTTTAGACGTTCGAAAAACGTGCCTAAGTTTTTTTGATGTCTCTCAAAACATTCCCATTGGATAGGACATAAACTTGTTTTATGTGTAACATCCGCATGTTTTTTGGAACATCCAACTAAATTTGGCCTCCCATGTTTGCAATTCCATCTTTGCGCTCATGTTTTGAAAAACATGCTTGTTCAATGAAAACGTCCAAAAAAACGGGGATTTCTTATAGTGTTAGGAAGAATGCTACAATTATGATCTACAAAAACACGAGTATAAAATCCAATACACATTAAATGCAGAGATTTTGATCCAAAAGAATCAGATTTGAATCCTCCCTCATCAAATTTGATTCTCTTAAGAGATGAATCTGAAATTTGATTCTCACTACTAGTAGGGGGAGAGGAGTCTTCTCTCACCAACTACTTCACCTTTTTGTCTAATGCTCTTTGTTGGAGGCTTGTTCTCCATAACTTTCTCATGAGAATTTTGCGGCAACCACATCAACTACATTTTTTGGCATTCTCTATAGAAGGTAAGAATCACTGACAAAAATCCAAAATACTACTTTTGCAACAGCCACATTTATATGGCAATGTTTTAATAGGCACATGGAAATGACAATGATATTTACAGCAATCAAAAAGTATTGGATCAATTTCAGAGGGTCTAACTTTTGGCAGCCACAAATAATGCCTCCATCCATGCTTAGGTGTAGTTATCTTATAATTGATTGAAATGACTAATTTTTGCATATTAAAAAACAAACAAAATGTGGGTCATAAGTTTAGACTATGGATGCTCATAGACTCCAATATAATGCTCTCGTACTTAAGTTAATATATTGTCACAGTTTAATTAAATTTAGAATATGGATGCAATTTTGGACTATATTTGCAAAACATCGAGAGATCTCCCGATGATGAAGGTAATAGACCTCCCAATGATTTGCATAGACCTTCTAGCGATTTGCATGTAATATAAATAATACATGCAAAATATTGTGAGATCCCCTTATGTTAATTGTGTATATTTTCAAACTATTATTAATTTTTGAATTTTGAATTGTATAAATTTAATCAAATAAAGCAGTCCTTCAAACAGTCATTTTCAACTTGATGCCATACACTACAAAATTCAAATGCACCCAATATTTATCATCATGAACAATATGATCATCACTTAATATACATTTCAAACTATGAAACAATTGTTTTATACTAACAACTAAGCAAATTAAAGCACTACTAAAAAAAATGTTGTAGATCATCAATATAAGCAATAATATGTATCAAGTCATTTACAAAGCGTAATGAGAAAGAAAGAACAAAAGCGACTCACTTCTGTTTTTGTGACAAAGAGCACAATTTGTCTAATAAATGGGAACCTTTGGACAAAATTTTATAGCTTGCCATGAACACATAAAAGTCATTTGCCTAAAAATAATATGTCAGGTTGTCATTTAAAGAGATTTCTTTTTGGTCCACTTTTTTAACCTCTAAAGGACCAAGCTACGTTTTTTTGGCAACATAGCAATTTTGGGTAGCTATGAAAAATGGAATTTTTATTTATTTTTCTTTGAAAACTTTATGCAACATGTGCCCAAGGAGTAGCTTTAAGGCGCAACAATTTTCATAACTTTTGACCACATAGTTAAAAAGTTATTGCATGATATGTAATTTTTATTGAACTTTGGGCAACTCGACCAACTCAGAAAACTTCTTTAAAATTTACTTTTAAGAAAAATAAAAATTTGAAATCGGTTATCTAGATTTATTTATACCCGGGAATCTTTGAATCATTCAATTTCGATTAATGAGATGAAATTATGAAGAGTTTTAATTTGCATGTAGGTATGGTTTTCAAAGACTCCATACTTACCCACAAACTAAAATTCCTCATAACTTTCATCTCATTAGCCCTCGATGGCATTTGGATGTCAATCTAGAAAACAGCAAAGCTATTGAAAGCACTTTTTCATCTTCTTTTTCCGTGTTGACCTTTCATGGTGGGTTATGAAGAGTATCCAATTGAGTTTCACTCTTGTTAGTGTTTGCCTTCTCACAAATGAGAAGCTGTTAAAAAAAACAAATCACAAAATATGCTATTTTAGTATATTTTGGGAGGTTGTTGTTCCTTGCTCTAAATCTGAAATTTCTCCATAAAAATGATGTTTTTAGAATTTGAGCCTAACTAACAAAATGAAGGTCATCTACTCTAGTTTCTACTCCAATTTGAATTTTGAAAAAAAATCCTAATATTGAATATTTTGTTGCAATTTGAACTTTGGATGTATTTTCAATGTCTAGTATTTTCTAATTATAGAATGATGCGGAAATTAAGTTTACACCATGATGTTTGTCATTGTAATATGCACACATGGTGAAAATTTCAGATTTTTTAAGATAATTTTCCATTTGATGTGATTTTTCTTCACTTTTCTTCAAAAATTCTCAAAAAAATCAATTTTCCACAAAAAAATCTAATTTTTTTTTGAAGTAAAGGAGACATGTAATTTCATCTTTGAAAAATAAATATAAAATTTTTCATACATATGTAGTTGCAAAATGGCAGCAAACTAAATAACCCGCTAAATAATGGGCAGTGAGGCTTGAAATCCATGGTCATGGATCTGTCACTTAGGGGTTAATCAAAATTGAATGATTCAAAGCTTTCTACGTATATATAAATCCAAAGAACCAATTTCAATTTTTTATTTTTTTTAAAAGTAATTTTAAAAAAAAAATTCTGAGTTGTCTGGACTATTCAAAGTTTAATGAAAATTACATATCATGCAATAACTTTTTAACTATGTAGTCAAAAGTTATGAAAATTGTTGCGCCTTAAAGCTACTCCTTGGGCACATGTTGTGTAAAGTTTTCAAAGAAAAAAAAAATTAAAATTACATTCGTAGTGAGCTGCCCAAAATTGCTATGTTGCCAAAAAAATGCAGCTTTTTCCTTTAGGGATTAAAGTATCTAAAAATCCTAATCGTATAAAGAAATACAGATTTTACATAGTCGAATTTATAATTTTAGATTTTCAACCAAGATTCCAAGAACATAAATTAATGTTATGTACAACCTACATTATTGGATAGTTTTTAGGCTAACAAACAAGAAAGAGGATAAACATAATTAGTAAAGTTCAATACCTTTAGTCTTTAGTGAGCTTGGAAACCAACTTCAAAAGTTCCTAGTATATAAAACAACATTGGATATCACTTCAAGTAGAATATTATTCAAATAAAAGTTGCAAGCTCCAAAAAGCATTCAAAATATAATAGATAAAACCATTAGAGGAGATTTGAGGGGTTCAAGAGACTGTTTTGGGCTGTGAACCAGCGTAGTCCCGTCAGAACATTAAAAAAAAAATTAAATTTTAAATTTTAAAAAATATATATTTTAAAAAAATACATATTTTTTAAAAAATACTAAAAAATAAATTAAATACTAAAAAATTAATTAAATACTAATTTTTGACATGGTAGTCTCTTGGCCACGTCAGATTACAGTTCCCAGACCGTTTCCAGGCCATTCCTACAATTCCCACAGCTCGGGAACTCGCAATTTCTTGGACCCCTCAAATCTCCTCTAATGCATCACAATTCTCCCGTAGAACCACAAAACATAAGTCATGGCCCTTGAAAAGAAAGCAATTAAAAATCCAATAGACAAACACTACATCTAGGTGCAAAAGTTCATAAATCGATGATTTGTTGAGTACCTTCCTTGGGTTTTGTCTGTTGTAAGTTGATGAGCATTAAATCGAATCACATTGCCGTCATTGTTTGGTGTAATACAAACATCTAGCTTAACAAGAGTTTTCTCTAACAAAGTTAAATTGTATCAAGTGAATGCTTACAAAACATCAGCATGCTAGAATCCAAACAAAAAGAATTGGCAAAGCACCATTGAGTAAAAGCATGCAAAATATAACCTAAAATTTTCTTTTTATACCACCGCCGCCTTATAGTATTTGTGGCCTCAAAACTCTGCATTCATTTGCGGCACAATCTCTGTGCCTATTCCCGCCGATAGCAACAATGCAATGCAAAGTTTTGGAAGCATGAAGCAATAAGAAGGCAAGTGGAAAAGAGGAAAGTGAAAAGGAAGCAAAAAAAAGGCGACGGAAGGACACATCTACAAAATTAGGGTTCTCAAAATTTGAAATAGAAGACAACTTCACAAAGTTCACGTGACTATTTATTGGGTTGTTTACAAAATCCTACAATCTCACATAAAACATTATAACATCTTCATTCATCCAAATAATATATTTGATTTGATTTGATTTTCTAATTATTAATTAAAATTGTAACCTAGCCTCTGGACAAGCATATCTATATTTATGATTTGACTTATTATTTACTTGTTCTTTGTTGTAACTTATATAATGTATTTTTATATTTATTAAATGTTATATCATTGAATTTGTCTTTAAAAGCACTTTCTCATCAAAGCTTTTATTTTATAATCATAAACATTTAGAGTAGCTCCTTATGCATTTGAAGTTCTTATAAATAAATTTTATTATAATAGCTAGTAGTTGCTCACTTGGGACCAACGACCATAAGCAAACATGCAACAACATATAACACCACATGGATTCAACTAAAATCTTCTAATTCCAAAGATTTGAAAAGCAACAAAAAGCACTCAAGTTCTTCATGATTACTCCCAAAACTACATAATATTCCCACTCGTACACCCAAACACCTCATATTTATACTAGAATTAGCATTTGTTAAACAACATGTGAGGGAACACAACAACAAATGCTAATGTAAAGATAGTCATTAACAACACATGTAAAGTCATGTGGGAACAAACCCTTAGGTAATCTGCTCTAAAAGTAACCATTCGAGGGGTGGTCCACTATTTTTGTGGGCTTCTGTGGACAAAAAAGTTTTTTAGCTCATTTTTTAGACAAAGAGACATAGATGCAGCATGTGACACAAGTGATGTCATATTTTTTGGAAGCATTATTGAATAACATGTGATTTTCAAAGAATTTTGTCATAGGCACCTATTTGTAACCGTACGTAGGTCTTCCAAAATCTATTCCCTTACAACTTATAAAGAAATATGGGGAAACCAAGGAGAATAATTGGCTCTTGCAATAAATAACACTTCATCCTCAATCTACTCAATAACTAAAAGTGCTCAATTTAAAGGCCACCTCATATACATTCCACAACTAATTATAGAGTCAATTTGAAGAAGGCAACCGTTTTTTGAGCAGACTACCTTTAAGGTAGAAACACCTATTTCCAACTAGAGAGCCATATCCAACCTATAGGATGCAGTTGTTTTCAACCAGGGCTGGAACAAATTTCCAATCAAAGCTTGAAATGTGTGTTTTTCTCCTTTTCAAGGTTGAGACTAATGAACCCATGACACATGACCCAGAGTGCATGGGAAGTAGTGAGCAGGAAAGTGGTATCTTGAATGATCGAAATTGGAAGAGTTTAAACATTGGCTATGGGTTTGGAGCACTTTTTGGCTCCAAAAATGCACAGTAATTTCAATTCTAGAATAAAATTACGAAAAATTTGCAATCACCATATTTCCTATCTTTCTATTTCCTATCTTTCTACATGGGAAGAATTTGCATTGCCTCATGCTGCTCATAATTTGTCCTAGAATCGCTTAAGTGATCGAGTATGGGTGTACCTTTAACCTAAGTCCTTTTTCAGAGTAGGGTACCGTTCCCACTACTGTATGGCGTGCTCTAAAATGGCTTGGACAGGTGTTGAGAGGCTCAGCTTCTACTTTGGAAAATATCCGGGGCCTGGAAGACCATCATCATCGGTTGGTAACGGCGTTCTGACACTAACTGAAGTTAAGGCTTCGCAACTGATTCATAAGTTGTGTGTGTCTGTATGCAAGCTGCACTTGTCACTCCCCCTTCCTAACTTAATAGAACTGACACTGTTTCTGCCTCCTCATCCAATGATTTTATCAATGATACACGTCCGCTTAAATGTCCGAAAATTAAGGGTCTTGTTCAAAAATAAATAAATTAAAAAAAAAAAAAAAAGGGCCCTGACCGACACTCAAAGCTAGTCTCGTTAACTTATCCAGCGGCAGATCAGGTAGATCTGTCAGTTGGGTTCAGTTCAGTTCGTTCACCACTCCCAAGCCTGTGATTTTGGGGGGTCGAGTCTAAGGTAGGAGGTCCATAAATCGCGTATTTAAGAGCTGGAACTGAATTTTTGGGAGGTGAAACTTCTTGAAATAATTTTCAGTAAAATTTCCTTGGAAGACAAGTGGAATTGGCATCTAACCCAAGTCGTTTCATATTTTTTGGAGCTTTGTGGAATTAGTTATGAAATTTGAAGTTGAAATGGCATAGGGCTCTAGAATCGCCCACCTCCTCAAATGTACACCTTTTGTACATTGTTAAAGGCTATGAAAAAGAAACATGTACAAATAGTGTACATTTGAGGAGGTGGGCAATTTTAGAGCCTGTGCGTTTTTAGTAAGGCTTTTTTTTTCTAGCAAAATTTCACCAGACTGCCAAATCTGGCCACTGTGCCGCAATCCCTCCAAAAACTGGCCTATGCAGTGAAGCTAGAGGGATGGACATGGGTCCAAAAAAAACTTAGGCTTTTATAACCTTCTACCTTAATGTAGTGCAACGAGCCTCTTGCGGAGGTAAAACCAAGGGTGAATGTAAAAAAAATTATCCCCTATTCTGTACTTGATTAATGTATTCCTTTATACCTCTCCTGGCTAATTTGGGGCCTTTGAATGCAAATATGAATTCAAAACTTGCAAATTCTGTCATGCGTTGAAATTAAAAATTCCTTGCAATTTTCCCAAGGATAAAATGGGGGTGGGGGTAGGAGGCTGGGGGAACGGCCACTGCAAGAGGCTCATTAAACTATTGTAGACTCGACCATTTTTTTGTGGTGTTTTGAACAATATTGTAGGCGGGTCAAAGAAATCATCCATCTTTGTTCATCCATCCATCTCTTATATATACTTTCATCTACTATATTATCTTTTACAAAACGACCTTCCAATTCCCCTTCAACTATTTATCCCAAAATGGTCTTCCGGTTGCTCAAAAATAATCATTTTCGTTCTTGAAGATTTAGTGAATGGATAACAACTTTTTTGAAATATTTAGAAATGGGTTGAAAATAATGTTATTTTTAGCCTTAATCCCAAATATTTTGTCGAAACAAGAAAATCAATTTGGGATGGAGGGAGTACAATTAAAACACTTCATCCAAAATTTGAAGACATTTATAGTGATTTCTTCTACTCCCCCCTCCTTTTTTCATGTACAAAATCAGCCAAATCAAAATCATGTAAAAAATTGGTGGGAATCCATCCATTTTCATTTCACCAAATCAACTAGACATTTTTTTTCTTGGTTGGTATAGCAATATACCCCTTGGAATGCATGGATGTTAGGAAACAAATAACTACTATATATGTATCAAAGCAAAGCCTCTTCCACTTGGATTCGGAGACAAAATGGATAGAATAATCCAGAAAACCATCTATAATTTTTAATTAGTAATTTTCATTCAAATATGGCAATTTTATCGCATTAAATGTCTTCCAATGAATTGTTTGAAGGTAATTAATTCAGACAGTCTACGCAATATCCCTTGTTTTACAAAGTGACTTGTTGTGTAATGGAAAGCGTATGTTCAATTAGAGCATCTCCACCGGGGTACACTACAGAGGCGTGTCAAATTTTGTAGCGCACCCTAGGAAGATTATGCGTCCCACCAATTGCAAAATGTGGCATTTTTCAATGCCGGACCCTTGGAAAATCAATTGGGACACTTCAACTAGTAGTGGTGGACCCATTTGACTTGGATTGTGGTATTGGACAAAAGGAAAGCATTTATTATTTTTTTTAGGGAGGAGTGGCTAGACAAGAATTGCATTTTTAAAATTGAACCTCCGCAAGCAAACTTCAATCCAAAATCCACACATCTTGTCAACCTCAAGATTCTTCTAGCCTCGGGATTTGGAATTTTAGGGTGTGTTGGTAGGGGTAGGGGTTTGCAAACGGGATTTGCTGTCAAATTGCTACACCCAAAAAGAGCTTTGACTTGTCATTTTAAAGTGTAGGGCTGGAGATGCTCTTAGCTTGATGTGCATTGAAGGAATAGTGTGCAAAACATAATTTATTGCACCTTTCTTCCTATAAACTTGATCACATGAATGCCATTTAGTGTGCATGGTCACCCCAACCTCCTTTTAAATTGATGCTCCAAACAACATTTGATTTGGATTTGTTGCCTTTGGTAAATAATACAATTTGCATCCTTGCATGATTTATTCATTATACTCAATCCATTGAATACTTTAAGGGGGTGCAATGTCAGATCTAGCTTAAGATTTGGTTTTCATGAAAACTTGCAAATTGCATCTCTAATGCTTAACTTCTAAACTTTTTGATATTGATCTCATTGCTAAAAAGTGCATCTATCAATCTTAGTTTTGTCTTTTCAAATCTATGTTTGAATGCATTTGAAAATTTGTTAGAATTTTTGCACAATAACTTTGAAGTTGCTTGTGACCTTGAGGATTAGGGAAATGCATCATTGATTGGTTATTTGTACAATCTTTGTGATACTATTAACCTCTAAAGGACTGAGGCATTTTTTCTACCAAAAAACACTCAAAACTGCCATTTCTATAGCAAAGAGTAAATTTTTGTAAACTTATATTATTTTTTTTTGACATCTAACTATAGGATCTTATACCTAACTTGTATAAAAAAGTGTGGAAAAAATTTCAAAACTTTTGACTGCACAAATTGCAAGATAATTGCGTTTAAAGTGGAAAAACAAGTTTTTCAGAACACTGCAGGATTAGATTTTTTTGACTTTGAACATTTTTATCTTCAAATTTTTTGCACTACAAAGTTTTGAGCTTTAAATCTTTATAGTGGAGAATTGAGTTGAGAGTCTAGGAAAAAAAATTCAAAAAAACTTAATTTTCATTCTTAAAAAAATTATTAAGTAGAAGTAGGTACTAAATAGAAGGAAAATCTAAAATATTAATATCTTTTAGATGGAATTAAAATGCACTAATACCAATGATGAGATTGTTCTAGCAAATAAACTCAATTATGCAAAAAAAAGAAAAATTTAAAAATTTAAAAATTGCGTTCAGAAATGAATCCCACAAGTTATTTTTTTCAAGAAGATGCTCTAACTACTCGAAAAACAAGAATGTCCATTATTTCCTCATAACAAATCCAAATGAAATGAATCAAAGCTTTCCAGATAGACAAAAAATTTATCTATGAGAAAAAAAAATTAAAATTTTTGCAAATTTTTTTTGCTGCCCCCTGTCCCCTATTTTGAGCTTATTAGGTCATAACTTTGTTCCCAAGCACCGATTGTGAAAAAATTATATTCCTACAAAACTTATTAGTTTTTCTATCTTCAAAAAACGTTTAAGAAAATCACAACAAAAATTCAGCCCATAGGTACCTACCCAAAATCCCATTTGTCCCCTAAAGGGACAACGGTCCTTTAGAGGTTAAAAAAAGGTTCACAAATCCAAATTTGGGCAGCCTTATACCATCCTTGTAGGATTAACTCTTCAAAGACCTTTTTAGTTCTAATCCTATTTTGTCAAATATCATTTTTGAGCTCAATTTATCCTTTTATATTACATTAGAATTTTAATCTTATATTTTCATCTTGTATTTTATTGCCTAAAATAAAATACTTATTTTGAAAATTATGGGTTTTCTATAAATTTGAAAATCTCTATTACTTTCATAAAATTGTTGTTTGTATTAATTTCAAAGCAAAAAGTGAAAATTAATTGGTAAATATACCAAAAGCAGTTCAATTCATTTAAAAACTATTCATAAGATAAAAGTTACCTTCAAGAACGAAGTGAACATTTTTGAAATGACTAAGTATTATACTATTGCAGTTGAAGCGCTTCTGGTGATGAGCTTCTCAAAAAAAATTAGAATTATAGTAGAAATACTAAATTATTATAAGTTTTTAAAGAGTGATAGTTAATAAATTTATATTAATTATGATGTATATCAGAAAAATCTAGAAATTTGATTAACTTTTAAAGGACAATAAGTTCATGTGTAGCTTTTTGAAAGCTTTGATAGGCTCATACAAAATTATTTTTTACTGACATATAAAAAAAAAATTTATTACAGATGCACGCTTGCATTGGTTCTGCAAAAATGATTTTTTTTTTTTTTTTTTTTTTTCAAATGCATGAATCAAAAGTTATGGGGCTCAAAAGTTTAGGGAATCTTAGATAACATGCCAATAAAGAAGGCAAGTAGTCGGGCAAATTGTGGATTTTTTCATTAATTTTGAATGCTTAGTTTCTTGCAATCTATGAAGCTAAATGGGCTAAGAAAAATTTCACACAATCTTATAGTAGTATAGAAAAATAATGTGTGGCTATAAATGCAAGGAAAACTATTTTTCCCAATTCTCACTTAATGCACTAAAAATTGCAATTTTTGAATAATTTTCAAACCATGATCACAAATTCTAGTGTACATTCATAAGATTTTTTTAAAAACTTGATTTAGAGAAGGAAAGATTTGTATTGAGAATTGGAATTATGATTTTTTCAAAAATGAATTCTATAAAAACAATTAAAATCTTGCTCATATAATTGTTGTTTTTGGGACATCTTTTTAGTGCAAGATGATTTGGGGTATGTTAGACACTTCTGTTGTCTTTAGAAATTGGCATGCAAGTAACAAACATAACTACCTAGTACCCAAAGTTGAGTCAAACTATGCTAACCATGTCGAGTAAGGCCTAAATTTTTTTCTTTTAATTTAAAACATTATAATCTTGCAATCTATAGAGGCAAATTGACTTAAATTTTTCCACACGTTCCTAGAAAAGTCTAGTATAAATTTGTACAGTTCAAAGTTTGAATTTTCTTTTATATTTCAATTGTGCTCAATACACTAGAAAGTGGTAATTTGGGGTTAAACACCGCCAATCCTTTAGGGGTTAAAAATTTAGAATGAAAAGTAATATTTTGTAATTTCAATTCAAAAATTTAATTTAATTTAGAGAATATAAATGAAAAATACACAGTACTGTGAAATCTGGATTCTAATTCATATAGTTTATTCAAAAATTAGTTATTTAGTTCATTTATTGAAGTTATTCAAAAATATAGAATGTATTTGAAACAAAAATTGTTAGGCCTAATTTTTTACCTCTAAATCAAATTCCAAAAATGGATGTTCGGAAGGTCCAAACAAGTTGGACCAATATGCATCCAATTTTGGATAAATGAATTAGGGTTTGAAGTGATACCAGGTTTTGTAGCTATAAATATTTTTTGGTATACAAGTTAATTCAATAATTACAAGCATTTGAATAGTGCAAGCCCCTTCACTTGCTAAATGAGTTATGGATGAATGTAATTTAAATATTGTAAACATTGGTACAACCACTAACAAAATTGAGTACAAATCTGAAATGTTTTCATTCATACAACTATATCATAAGCATCAATGGACAAAGCCAAAATGTGGATATTCTAAAGTTGTAGTGTGCGACATACAATACGTTAGCATGGAAGTTTGAAGAAAAAAATATTGTGATTTGAAAGAAAATTATGTTCAAAGTTAGCCATGTCTAAAACTTGGTTTTATTCACCATGATTTGGAATTACTTTATCTTTTGTCAAAAAAAATTTAGAACTCCGAATTTTTTTTTTGTGCCTTGGCATGTTGGTATACATCATTTCAGATTGTTGTACACAAAAATTGAAGGAAATTGGCATTTATAGAAGTTAAAATATCAACAATTTGACAAACATGCAAATGATGTTGGTTCTCACAATATTTCAATGTTTTCTTTTTTGGAATTGAGAGCATAGGATTGCATTAGCCATTGTAAAGAGAGAGTATAGGTTGCAACTTGAACAATTGTTATATCTTAATGCCCTTGCATTTGAAATATTTGTTGAATAGGGCAATACAATTCAATTTATATTTTATAATTGTATAATGCGTTTTTAAGATCAAATTTTTTGTTTGAAGACTAGAGTTCATGATGCATAAAATTGAACCAAAAAATGCAAAAAATTTAAAAATTTATCAGTCTCAATTTTATCAAAAAATTGCCAATTTCCAAAAATTACATTGACCTTCATGCAATTGGCAGTTTTTTGATGAAATTGAGCTTGATAATTTTTTATTTATTTTTAATGTAAATTTGAAGGAGTAGGAGCTCAACCACTCATACTTAAATCACATATAGGAATTGTGTTTGAAGTAAAATTTCAAACCTCATTTAGGCACATTAGAATAATTTTTTTCAAAAAACTTTGAACTAAAAAAAGTTGGGAAATCAAGTTAAGTTTCATTACCAAAAATCCATATGGGATTTCAAGCCTCAAATCAAATGTTATGGAAAATTTTAAAGAGGGGTTAGAAGGGACATTTTTTTGACATTTTCAAACATCCTCTTTGACTTTTGTCCATAAGTTTTGATTGGAGGACTTAAATCTCAAAACGATTTTTGGAGATAAAATAAAATAAAAAAATTTCAAAAAAAAATTAATTTAAACTTCTTTGAAAAAAGGTGTTCTATTATGCCTAAATGAGGTTTGGAATTCTACTTCAAATATATTTCCTATATTTTGATGGATGGTCAAGCTCACATTTTCAAATTATCATATACCCTTTGAGGATTTATGATGGACAATGAATTTCAATATAAAATTGATGTCTCCACCTTCCTTTCCTACAAATGTCAATAAAACAATACATTCATTTTACCATCAAAATTTATTTATAATGGCAGATGGTTAAATTGCATTAGTAAACTAAAATTGAAATCCCAATGTATTTAAATGATTACCACAAATTCAATACGTAATGGATTGGTGTAAAAATATTAACACACACACTTGACAAGTAAACACATTTTTTCCAACAAGTTTTATCAAATTAAGGCACAGGATGCAAAAGTTATAGCTTTTCAGAGTTTGCTACATCCCATAAACATACAGAATACATCCATGGGGACCATTAGGGATTACGGTTCCTATTCTGGCTAGCCAAAACTTTCTTGGTGGTGAAATTCACCAGTGAACTTCAATTTGTGAAGTTTGCTGGAAGACTTTTCCGGTTGGTGATTACACTACTGGTGAAGACTTCTTGCGGTATTATTTTATTGTCTTTCCATCTTCTCCAATATCCCATTGGTTGCTTCAAATAACCATGTCTTGGCCAAAACTTCTTGACTAACTGGTGCACTTCTCCACTATAGTCTAAAATGGCCCTCATGTGTCCAAAGTAAGTTTCCACATCAAATTTAAAAAAAAAATCCACGACAACCTAAACCATTCAAAGTGTATACTTTTTCGGGTCTTCGATTCCTAGACGGTTCCATGTTCTTTGAGCTATTTGGACTCTTTTGCGTGGCTCCTCACTTTGGCTAATTTGGATCTTGCGCAATGGTACACTTTTCTTCTATAATTGGTGGCCTTTGGATATTACTCACAACGCTATGTAGAATGTGCTACTTAATTTTGGTCGCGCTGCTCAATTGAAGGCACGTAATGGGGCTCAACAACGTCCTCAACATGCTTTTACCATTTGGGATAGATTTAATAACATTTGAATTCGCTCCCGATTCTTGCTAGTAGACTAGACTCATGTATTATCTGAAACAAGAAGGGCCCTCCCCTTTGCTTGTTTCAATAAGGTAGAAACATCCAAAAGTGTCCCTGTACCCTAGAGATCCACTAAATGTGTCCCTAGACATTTGTTAATGTGTCCTGCAAATGCTTAACTCTCATTTGTTGATGAATTTGAAGGACACATACTTAACTCTAATTCGTTGACTGCTGATTTCTGCAGATTTCGGTTGAGGGTGCACCTATGTGACAGTGGTTTAGGGATCCGTCACTTCAAAAAATCATAGAAATTACATACCACATCCAAAAAATCTTTAAAAAAAAAAATATTCATGCTTTTCACTCACTAATACTACAAAAATATTATATTTAGGAAAAGGTGCCTCCAACTATGCTGAATTGCTAACATTGACGGTTTTGGGTGTTTCCACCATAGTTCTTTTGGCTTCTGTTTTGTTTCTTGCTCTTACTAGTTCTTGGTTGTTGTTCTTGGGTTTTTTAATGTGATAATTCGTTCCATCTGTTAAAAACAAAACATAACAAAGTGTACACTTTTTGAAAAAAAAAAACAAAAAAAAACTTAATTTATGCCGAATCTGACCCACACGTAGGGCAGTTGTACTTTTGCTCCAATTAGCCCCCTTGGCCCCTTTGTCTTTGATTTGGTCGTCTTCAAAAGTCGGCCACCAAACGGTAACTAAAATATTCAACTTATTATTATTATTATTAGATCTGGGACCCTTATGAGAAGGTATGATCCCATATTCCCGTGGTCTCACTGGTCCCGGAGAGTTGAGATTGGGTGCCCCACGTTCGCAGATGAGGGAACCCGGTCAATGCCATTATGGGATTTAATAAATGAATTGGCCAATCAGTTAGTGTTGAACATGATTTTACTGACAGGTGTCAGTTGGCCGTCTTCATATCTACAGTGGTTGAAGATTGGAAGTTATTTTGGGAGTTTTATATGAATTTGGGTACAGTCACTTCCCTAATGTGGCAGGAGAATAGGACACCTCACTCTGTTGGGTAAGTTAATATCCACTGCCCAAATTTAATTCCTGGAAATTCCGTTTCATTTGCTTCCAAAAAATTGAATATATAAATAAATAAAATTAAAATTCCTACTTAGCTGACATCATTATTGCAGTTTTAAAATTTTATTTATTTATTTAAAAAAATGAAAGGAAATTTCGTCGCCAAGGGCAGTTTTAAATTCAGAAGTCATTTTTTTTAAACAAATGGAAAATACCATTGCATTAAAAAAACCCACCAAAGGAAGGGGGGCCCTCAAAGGCCTGGAAACCATGCTTTGGGGGACTTTGAAATGGGATCCTTCCCAAGTCCAGCTGATCTCAACATTGAAAAGGGCCTTGTTTAAAAAATAAAAATAAAAAAATCCCCCATTGAAAGGCTTCTTTTGAATCTCAGTGGTCTTGTAAGTTGTAACGTGACACGAATTTTTTCTATACAATTTGGAACAATAGCTTGATGAGTGGCGACCAACATTGTCGTCACAAAATGATGTCACATTTGGGATACAAAGATTTTGTATACAATTAATTTGGAAGAATAGTTGGATGAGTTGCGACCAACATCATCATCACAAAATGATGTCACATTTGCAACCCAAAGTTTTTCTATACAATTTGGAACAATAGCTTGATGAGTGGCGACCAACATTGTCGTCACAAAATGATGTCACATTTGGGATACAAAGATTTTGTATACAATTAATTTGGAAGAATAGTTGGATGAGTTGCGACCAACATCATCATCACAAAATGATGTCACATTTGCAATCCAAAGTTTTTCCATACAATTTGGAACAATAGCTTGATGAGTGGTGACTAACATTGTTGTTACAAAAATGTCACATTTGCTTGTCTTCTAGAATGGTAATGAACACTCTTTTTCATGAAAATGTCACATGTGCAAGTACTGTGGTTTTTGAAGGCCAAGGAAGTTTGACTTTGCTGACGACTGATGCATTTGATGGGTCATTTGCAAAAAAAATCACTATCATGGACACTTTACACCTAAAAGCTGGGCCAATTTGTTATGTAAGAGGCCTGAAATCTTCACTTGTGATAGGATAAAAGGTGTGAAGCATCTCTTTGCAATGATGTTGTTTACCACTCAAGCTATGCTCATGTTCACAATTTATTTTTGCCACCAAAATAGACCTTGTTCGTTTTGCTATTTTGATAGGCAATTTTGAACATAGCTTGGGCGGTCAAGGTTGACAAAAATATTTTTGAAAATAGGTGCCAATATTTTCTAAATTATTTTAGCAAGACTGAACATTTGTAGCTTTTGCTGCAAAAATAAATTGTGGCCATGAAAAGAACCAAAGCATTATAAGGATCTTTTTATTTTGTAAGATTCTTTTTTACCATCGCATCCTTACATGAAATGATTCAAAACCTTGTATAAAATTCATGAAGCATTGAGTGACTACGCTTATTGCAATTCTAAAGAATAGGCAAAATTTGCTTTCTCAACATACTTGAATGTTCGTCATCCGTTTTTCAAAACATGTAAAGAATGTATAATTCCTTCCAAGTAACAAGGAAGATTTAAATTAAGATCAATGTGGATTTGAGCCATCCGATTTATGCTTCACTGTGGACCACCTTACTTGCTACAAAAGGCAAAAGGAGCCTCAACAAATAATGAAGAATATTGTGGAAGCTCTTGAAATCACTCATAAAGTAAAGCACCTATTCCTATTACATTAATCAATTCAGCATACATTGAGATAGAATCAACACATGAAATTATTTTTTAACACATTGGCAATTGAAAATCATGCATTTCAAAAAATAAATTGATAATTTTCTAATTATTTATGAATATGCTATGAACTACACTGAATAGTGAACTTGGGTTGCCTTAACAATTAGGTTGCCTTACCCCAAATAAGTTACCTCATGACTAATGCTTGTCCAAGTGGAGGCACATGCCAATCTCTAATCCCGAGTCACAAATCAGTGCACCAATCCATGCCATACACACAATTCTTACTTTACAACATCCTTCTAAAGTAAATGTACATATTGATATAGTGTAGAATGTCGAGAAATTAGTGTAGGGCAACCTAATTTCACTATTCAGTGTACTGAAGTTCATATACATGGTCCCGCTAGGCCACTTGTGGCTGGTGGTTTGTATCTTTTCCCTCTGCAATGAAATTCTGTTTCATTTGTTTCAAAAAGAAGAAGTTCATATACATGGTGTACCCCAAACCATTTTTTGCATTCATGTCCATAATCTGTACATTTTGAATTAATCCCCAGAGGCGGCCAACTCTTGAGGTACACCCTCACCCCCGAGATCTGACCTTATTAGAGGGACGTGAATCTCCAAAAGCTTCAGTTCCGAACGGGATGGGCAAGTGAGCAAATGGCACCTGTGCCCATGCACCGAACGAGGAGCACCGTTCTAAGTACCCCTTTTAATAGCGGGTTCAAATCAGGCCCATTATTAGACAGGACCGTGGCCGTCTTCGCCCGTCCGTCCCCTTCTTCCGTCCTCTTCGCCGTCCGTCCTTCTCTCTGTTCGTCCACATTTCGTCGACTCCGTCAACGATCCTCAACTCTGTTCGTCTCCCCGTCTCTCTCTCTCCCTCTCCCCGGCGTCCCCGGCGTCCCCGGCGTCCCCGGCGTCCCCGCCTCCCTCCCTTCACTTCACGTCACGCCACTTCACTTCACTAAGTTCACTTCCATGTCTGCGTCCCTACCGTTGTCGCCGTGATTCCTCATTACTCACACCCCCATTCAGTCAAGGACCTCAAGCTCACTTACATTGTTACTGCAGTGCCGTGGATTATAACGCGCATTACGTCTCCAGCTGCGAATTTTGTACCTCAATCCGAGTTCAAGAGTATCGAGAAATCAAGCTCGGGCGGGCAGCATTGCGCTTTCGATTGCAGTTCACAACTGCTACAACGGTGAGGTTTCGGCTTCCAGTGCAAATTATCTGTGTATTTTGGCACAGATTGTTATTCTAGCTTTAATTTACTGTGAACTTCTTGAAAATTTGAGCATTTGCGGGATACCAATGCGGCATTGCACTTTCTTGCAGTTTGCAATCCTCTATAGAGTTTCAATCTTCGTGTCTGATGAGTGGTATAAGATTTGTGGACTGACGAAAGGTGTTAGAATTCGGCGAGAACAGAGGAATGTCGAACGTCAAGTTTCCTGCATTTGCGAAAATGGCGGATTTTAGTGAGATTGTCGCAACTGAAACCTCAGATTTCTACAACTGGTAGTTCCTTTGTTTGTAGAATACTTCGTGATGCTGTATTTGCTTTTGAGGAACTTCAAGTTCGCGGCTAGCTCGAGTTTCTTGAGCTGATATAGTATTACTCTGTTGGTACGTCGTGAAGTTATGGCTATGACGGCTCAACTACTGCTATTAGTGCGAATCGTCGTTTCAATGAGGATAATGCGGTTTGCATTTTTCTTGAATACCATGAGGAGCCTGCAAGTTGGTTGGAGTAAGGCGGTGCATTGATTAATAGGAGGGTCTTTCTTGCAGTGACCGCAGTGAGGTTCCGTAAAACTCCTCTTCTGCGGAACTCTTTGTAGCATACTTGATGTTTAAAAGTTGTCTGTAGCCTGATTTTTTTGTGCAAATATTTTTGAGTGAGTTTTGGTTGAAAGACTAAAGGCAGTAGAGAACAGCGTACTTCACTTCATACATATGAATGCTTGTACAATGAGTTATGATTTATCAAAATTTGAGTATTGTAGAGTTTTAAAATGTACATACATTAGTGTTCTACATTAGTGCAGAAGTGTCCGTAAGGTATGTTCTCACTTGATATTAACAGTGGTGTTAGCCAGGGTCTTAGAAATGATGTTAAACTTAGGTGCACTTTGGGATTAGATTCATTTCGCAGACACCATTCCTAGTAACCCAGTGCAAACATATTGAAGGTATAAAGTGCAACTTCTGGACATTGAAAATTAGTATCGATCCTAGTGTTTGATTAGTCTTAGGGACGCTCTTAAAATGATTATAATTTTAGAGCTTTCTGTTTTTTCAGACTTTATTAACTAATGTAATCCTTATAAAATGCATTACGAATTCCTATGTTTTTTGTTTTTTGTTTTCTTGGCACACATTGAAATTTATTTCAACGGCGAAGTATCGGAACGCAAAATACAAACCACCTGGAGGCGGAGCCAGTGGTAGACACCAGATCCACAGACCAAACTAAGTGCTACAAGGGCAATTTCTGACCCAGGAAACCTTCACCTCAACCCGGGTGCAAACTGCCTCACTAAGACCCCATTCACTCCTATGATTGATTGCCTGGGGGAATCTCTTAGAACCGTGACATTTTCAGAGCCTTATACCTTGCAACTACTTCTTTCACTACTGTAATAGTGGCCAAAGTTCGAATTCTTTGATTTCTGGTTCCAGTGACCCCACAACTAGACGCTTGGAGAAATGCATTACGAACATGAGAAGTTTCTAGAATACGGTTCTAACTGCATGAATCTTGAGGCCAGGTAGTGTCCGTTGCAGACGAGTTAATACCAGCTAATAGAGAGCAACTACTGTTGCCCAACGGGTTTATTTCTTTTTGACCCAACATGAAACATGCTTTCGATCTATTTGCTCAACAGGAGAGACCCCCATGTGCTTCACAATCAGTGTTTCAATTTTGGTGTTGAAGCTGCACAGTTCCGAAATGTATCACTAACCTCGTATTTGTTAAAATGGCGGAATATCACAAAATGGCTGAGTTTTGAGAAATTGAAGGCTAGAATGTGGATCCGTTTCGAGTCCATGTACTTCTAGCTTCACTTGGAATTTTCCACCAGAACATTTTGATGACGTTCAAAATATTCGTCCTAGACTTTAGCTTTCTAATGAGGTCGGTTATGAATGAACTCTATTTCCGAACTTGACATTGACATAAAGCAACTTTGCTGTACTCTCCAGATAAGTTGTTAACTGAAATCAAAGAACTCAAAATTTCCAACGCTTAAAGTAATCAATATGTATATGCTTCACATGAAATTCTCCACAAGAGAAAATTGAGGCTTGTGTTCCATATGTTTCTTTCTAGACTTGGCTTTCTTGTGATCTCGGTATGAATGAATGAACATTTATGGACCTGAAGCTGATTGAAGGCTCTGTACTGTGCAGACAGATTCGGAAAAGAGGAAGAAGAACTTGAGTAGCCGGTTGGCTTTGAGGAGAGTTGTTTGGAGCAGGAGTTGGTATTAATGGTTATGGACGACGAGAATGATGCTCTTGCTCAAGCTCAAGGGCAGACGAACGACGGGGACTACGACACCGCCATCGCCGTGAAGCTGTTGGCAGGGTGGGTTCTCACAGGAGAGGAATGCGAGGTGTGTGTCACGCCACTCGTCTGCAACCGGTAACTCACCTCTCATTGCTCACCTCTCAATGCAAGCCTATGTTCAGTTCAACTGTCTGTGTGTAGATTAGTGGCTATCAGATAACATAGATAAACGTGATTTTACTAACTTGTTGAATAGAAAGCTTTACGAATAGGGTGGAGTTTCCCAACATATTAACCCGTGCAGATGGTGAACGGTGTATGTCAGAAACATGTGCCATGCTGGTCTCTGTTACTGAAGGTTGAAAGTCTCGGAGTTCTAAGATATGATAGTCCTATAAGGATAAAAGAATCATGTCCAATACTAGTGTCAATGAAACTCATTTTTTTTATAGAGTTAGCAAGCATTGGATATGAAGAGGATGGTTACATCTCATAATTTCGCCCCTTCTTTAACGTTATTATGTCCTTTTCTGAACCCTTGATCAAATATAGTTGAACAGAATCCAACCATTTGTTTAGTAATATAAAACCACAATCTCATTTCGAAAATAACATCCGTCGCCATTCCACCTTATTTCTCATAATAAGGCTCTACTTCCACATTCAAAATCCCATACCAAGGAAAACACAATAGCAGACATCCCATCCTGCAATGTACTCTGCTGTGAGGGTCGCCAACACTGTCCAGGTTTTCCCTTGTTGTCGGATTCTGCCTTTTCACACTACCTAGTCCATCTCAAGCCTCTTAACCCTCAATCACTAAGGTAAGTGCACCTGAATTTGACATCTTCCTAAAACCAACCCCTACAGATTCAGTTGCAGCACTTTGAAATTTCATAGTGTATTCGTACGGTGTCCAAAAAATGCATAAGCAGAGAAACCAGAATATTCTTTTGACTTCCAGCAAGATCCAACAAAAATTAAACGGTTAGGTGCAATAACCGTAATCTCTCTTATACATCCATCTAATTCCCTCTCCTCCTCCTCTTGTCTCCAGCTTGAAACAGACATACTGCGTGGCATGCCTGGAATGGAAAAAGACGGCTTTCACTCCCACGTCCCCCCAGCAGACTCCAGAAACCCATTGCTTGGTGACAGACACATTGCCGTCTCTCAAGGCCCTCAAGACCCTCAAGTCCCAACCCCATTTAAAGGCCAGTCGAAGCAGTTCGAGCTTGGACACAGGGCCTACCCGACTGAAAGACCTCGACAGTCCAAGACCGAGAACCACATTGCAACAACACCTCTTCTGCTCGGTCCCTCCCATCGTGGACGACGAATCAGGTCCCATCAACGGAGTTCTCTGGGAAGACTCGGAGGCCAGAGTCATTCGCAGGAAGCAACAGGAAGGGAAACATTGCGAGGGCCTGTCTCCGAGAACTGTGCTGGAGGGGCCCGAGTCTTCCAACAGTGGATGGTCGGAGTGTAATTCTTCCAAAAAGAGTTTTTTGCAGTTTGATGATGAAGGCGGTTTGCCTGGGTTGGTGCAGCCGTCGCAGAAGCATTGCATGCAAAGCTTGTGGAGGTGAGACGATGCTCTTTGTTTCCATTGCTACCTCTGGGTTTTTCTTAGAGTGTTTGCTTTGTACTCAATGGTTTCTAGCAACCTTTAGTTAATGATCTTTTGGTGGGTATTCAGGGATTACAACTCGCCTGTAGTCAATGCGCTTGTTTGTGTTTGTTGATGTTTTGTTGTGAGACGGTGTTCGTTTGTCTTCGTAGTGAACTCCGGTATTTTAGAGTGTTCGGGATTCTGTCTTATTTGGTTGGTACTCAATGAGTACAAGGAACCTGTAGTTAATGCGCTTGTTTGTGTTCGTTGATGTTTTGGCTATTGTATGTTTAACAACAAGCTAGTTTTGTATGTTTTTGTTGTATGCTAGTTTGAGTATTGCTTGTGGTTTACCAGAGCTTTTGCTTTTGGCTTGGTGTGGTTGTGTCAGAAGTATTGCATGCAGAGTATGTGGAGGTGAGACGATGTTCTTTTGTCTTCGTAGTGAACTCCAGTTTTGAAGAGTGTTTGTGGTTCAGTCTCATCTGGTTTGTACTAAATGAGTGCTGCTCGCCTAAAGTTAATTCGCTTGTTTGCGTTCGTCGCTAGTTTTGTTGTTGGTTATGCTAGAATTTTGTATTGCGTGCGGTTCACTCGAGCTTTTGCTTCTGGCTTGGTGTGCTTGTGTCAGAAGCATTGTATGTAGAGCCTGTGGAGGTAACATGACATTCTTTTGTCTTCGTTTGTTAACTCAGATTGTTTTTAGAGTGTTTCGTGGTTCATTCTCATTTGGTTTGAACTTAATGAGTACAACCCGGCTGTAGTTACCGCGTTTGTTTGTGTTTATGTTGTTTGCTATGCTAGATTGAGTATTGCGTGTGGTTGTGTGCTACAGCTTTTTGTGGTCACATGTTCTTGTGTCGGCTCTCTGCGACTTGGTGTGACATGCAAGCTAGCGGTAGCTTAAATTGGCAAAGTTCCAATTGCCAAAGATCTGACACACAACTGATTCTGCCTTTAAAATACCAGGACGGTTCAACCTTCAAGAATTGCAAATTGCGCAATTGCGCAAATCTTTGCTATTTTCATTGAAAATTTAATGCCAATTCCTTGCAGGTCTTTTGCATCGAGGAAGTGGCAGTCATTTCCTTCTTCGTACCGGAAGAAGGAGCTGTCGATCTCGGACCCTGTGCAGCAGTCTTCGCCGAGTGCCAGAACTGAGAGTGGAGACCTAGGGCCAGAGGACTGTGTGGGTGATTTACTTTCTGTCTCGACTAGTGCCAAGCGATCCTGGCAGACATTCTCTTATGAGGATCTCTCTCTTGCAACCAACAATTTTGACCCCGGTGAGTGCTCGTTTTGTACCTTTTTTTAGTACGAGGTTCTGTTAAATCTAGACCTCTCCAAGATTTGAGATACCCTAGAGCAGGGTACGGATATTGTAAATCTCAGAGGTGTTTAGATTGGATATACCCTTGCACCATACTAGATTTTTACCGTTTTCATGTTATGATGAAGACACAATGTATTGTCGAGTCTGAGTTTTTTTTTAAGCAACCGTGTCTCTTGTCAAGTCGCTCTTTTGGGTTGGTCACATAAAGGATAGTAATCCAGAAACCTTTTGCTCAATGTGAGCCTTTTGGTCAACAATTAAGTGTAGATGTAGATGTTTGAAAGTTAGTATTAAATCGATGAAAAGAAGAAAGTATGCTCTCCATGAACCTATGATATAGGCATTCTGAAGTCCAAGTTACTTCTATTCTTTGCACTTGAGTCGCATCACAAAAATGGCTAGACATGTTAAAATGCTGAGGTGCATACAATTGGTGTGCAGCGAATCTAGTGGGGAAGGGAGGATATGGAAAGGTATTCAGGGGAGTGCTCAAAACCGGGCAATTAATTGCAGTGAAGAAACACAGCCGGGGTGACACAGCGGCCGAGAAGGAAAGGGACTTCCTCATTGAATTGGGCATTGTCAGCCACGTGTCCCACACTAATGTGGCCAAGCTGTTGGGCATTTGTATTGAAAATGGCCTCCACCTCGTCTTCCAGTTCTCTAATCTTGGCAGTCTCCAACCCCTTCTCCACTGTAAGTCCATGATTAAATAATTTTGTACTTGTTGGTGTAACAATGTAGCAACTATCAATTTAACATCAAGAACTCTGGAAATTGCACTAGTATGTTTTGAACCCTATTGAAAGTGGTAAAATGCAAGCCATGGCGTCTAGTTAAAACTGGTGTAAGCCTCGGTGCAATTTTTTCAGTTCTTTACGTAAGATAAGCCACTCCATCCTGGGGGTCACTAATGTAAGGTAACGCAGACTCATTCTTTTAGTCACAAAGATTACATACTCTTCAATAAGAATGAGTCTGCGTTACCTTACATTGGTGTGTTTGATCTGAGGTATGTTCATTATTCTTTGGTAGAGCAGAAGAGACTTATAATTAAATGTTGTGTTGGTATAATTTAAGAGTATGTCAAATCTAGATCCCAAAAGTATCCTTACTCTACTCTAGAATAACTCAAATCTTGAAGAAGTCTAGCTTGAAGATACTCTTATACTATACCCAAAACACTAGTTATATACTATAATGTTCCGTTCCATGTAAGCCCTGTGACGACTCAAAATGCACACTGTTGGGCGTTCTCGATTCAAGATTTGAATTTAACGTTATCTCCTACAGTCACAAAGATTACATACTCTTCAATAAGAATTTGTATCCATAGGACTTGCTTTAAGCTTCGAGTTATGAATTTAATGACTTGTACATGCCTTTAAATGACTAAGTTTCATGAGATGGCACTGCAGCGCCTTTGAACTCTCCAGTTCTGTCGTGGGAGGCAAGGATAAAAGTTGCAGTGGGAGTGGCCAGAGGCTTGCGCTACTTGCACGAGCAGTGTCAAAGGCGGATCATTCACCGTGACATCAAAGCCTCCAATATATTATTGGACTCGGATTATGAGCCCCAGGTTGGTGCAGGCTATGATCAGTACTTACATTTTGATGTCTTTACTATGACCTCACCAGAACAATATTAATATTAATGAAATTCTAAATAATGAGATTTTAATGCCATTATTTAGAGTGTCATTGTCTGTAGCACACAATAATTGAGAGTCTTGATTGTAGCACAACTGTCCTACATTCAAACTATGTTCTTTCTCATCTTTAGGGTCTCTTTGCAGTCAGATTATATACTTAGTTCTTGGAAGTCTTGCATTGTTGGAGATTATGTGCTTAAATTTTTTTAAAGACTTTCTAAAGACCTTGTCTGTGATACACAGATCTCAGATTTCGGCTTGTCAAAGTGGCTGCCAGACGGGTGGACGCATCACACTGTCTCCCCAATAGAGGGAACCTTTGGGTACGCCACTGGCCTTCATTGTTCCTTAAATGAATTTGTGCTCTAGAAGCTGTCCCTTTTTTAATGGCAATATAATAGATTACATACAGGCCACTCATATTCCTTTTAATTGGAGGGATTAGAAGAACTGGATTGTCATAGCCTGGTCCTTGTGGAGGCGGAATTGCCCCAAACAGCAGTATTGATCACTTGTGCAGTTTCTTTTCTGTCAACTGAGTTTTTGTGTCTTCCAAAATGATGCCTCTTTCTATGTAAGTACTACGTATAGTCGTTGCTAAATATCTCTCGTAACATTTTGTAACCCTTGTAAATATCTTCGTAGCATTCATAACATTCTTTAGTCCTTTTACTTTTGAGGATTGGAAAATACCTTTGCATTTAGACACAATTGACCCATGATTAGCTGACTTTCGAAACCTGAATAATATTAAGCATTCTTGTACTTATCATACACCTTGTAGTAATGACAAGATGGCGAAGTGAAGTAGCATGCAAACATTAGCTAAATAATTGATAGAATCAGAATGATGGATCCACATTCTTGACCCTTATGATTCCTTGCGAGTAGTCGTAAATGGATCACAAGAAATAATCAGCGAAATGGAACGTATATTTCAGGTACTTGGCACCCGAATACTTCATGCATGGAATTGTGGATGAGAAGACGGACGTGTACGCTTATGGAGTTCTGCTTTTGGAGCTTATAACGGGTCGTCGGCCTGTAGATTCTGAGAAGCAGAACCTTGTCATATGGGTGAGTTTATCAACTCTTACTCATTTCAGCTGCTAGTTAATCCTTTACCCCTAAGAGTCCGGGTAGGAAGGTGGATGTAGATTTTGAGCTTTTGTGGCAAAATAATTATAGCACGAGAGGAATCTAGATATCAAATCTTCAGTTTTGCTAGTTTTTCTTCTTTTCCTAGCCCTACATAAACTCATTCAGAACTTTGCACAATAATCATGAAGCATTAAGTGACCATGATAGTCGCATTCTTGAAGAATAGACAAAAATTGCTTTTTCAACCTACTTGTATTTCATCCGTTTCTTCCATTTCTTGTAGCTTCCAAAATGAGCTCTTGAAGACATTCCTAATCCACCCAATGGATGCCGTCTCTTTTACGGGTTAACCATGAAAAGTCTCTTCTTGCTTTCCTTCTGTCCAACAAAAGTGAGATTTTCAGAAAGTTGCGAGATGCGAGTTACTGGTTTCTTGTCCTTTGTCCAAGCCATAGAAAATACCTCGGACATGATGCCTCAAGGATAAAATCTGCTCATGTAATTATTAGAATTACCCAATAAGTAGTTTATTCACGATGATCTTAGGTCCAGCATTACTCGTCTTCGACATGTTTAAGATTATGATGTAGAGGTTATTCCATTTTCACTACTTTTTTCATTGTTTGGATCCAAAATCATGCAATTTGGCTCAAATCTATGAAAAGTGGTGATTTTTGCATGGGGTTTCAATGGGTTGAGATCATAACTTCTCATGGATTTGTGTAAAATTTCATGTATTCGATTGGAGTTTGTGTAACTCTCCTTGTGCTAAATCAAATTTTTCTACGCTTGCAGGCAAGGCCTTACCTAAACTTGGGCAACATCAAACAGCTCGTAGACCGGCGATTGGATGGAGCCTTCGATGCTGTTCAAATGAATCGTATGGTATTGACGGCCGGCTTGTGTGTCCGGCGGTCAGCTCCTTGGCGCCCATCAATGAGCCAGGTTTGGATAACTTGCCTAATCCTTCCATCAATGTCATTTCTAGTTAGTGCTACACTGACATGTCCTATTAATGTGTGTTACGAAATTAACTTACATATGGTTAAAACTTTTTACAGAGTAGTAATGTTTTTGCCAATTATGTTTTTGAAGAGTCTTCAACATGAATAGCACAATGGATAAAAATATTCTCCCTTGTAAAAAGTTATGACTTTGCTAAGTTAACATGCACTAACAGGACAAGTCAGTGTAATGACGCTTACTTCACACTAACATTAAATCAAATCCATTTACATTACTGACATTAACTTAACATTAACCAATAATGCCCTCTAACTGAACATTTTCAATCTAACTGGGAGCCTATTGTAATGAGCCAGGTTGTGCAACTCTTATCAGAAGACGCAGTGGAGAAGAAATCCGAGCACCTGGCCAGACTCTTTTCCAAGTCGCATGATTTTGCTTTCTCTGACGCTGAATCTCAAGAAGATTATGGCTACACCGATGATTATGAGAGTGACATGCAACGGCACCGTGCTCTTGCTCTAGAATTTGAGTGAGAATGGAAAAAACAACACTTCACAAGCACATCTTTCCATTCTGTCAACAGCAATAGTTTTGAGTTTTGGACCACTGAACTTTACAACATGGAGGTAGGTTCATCTATAACGTACTTTCTCTTTCCATAGCCCCACTTGGTCGTCCATAAGCGCCTTGGTTGTGATATTTTTTTCAGTTATCACCAAGTGGGCTATGCTAGGTAGTGAGACTGGGGGAAGGATGAGATTGCTCATTCCTCCTGCTGAGACCTTTGTGTAGTACTTGTGTATCAACCTCCAAATCTGCTCAGTGGAGTTTCTTGTTATTGTGTACATGACTTTTGTACAATAGGTCAAGTGATAGGAAAGCCAAAGAAATGAAACTAATGCAATCGCATTGAGCTTTTGGTTACGACTGTTTGGAGACAGGTTCAATTGTTTCCATTGAACTAATTACAATGGACTCTAGCTTGGAGTGTCATGTGAAGGCATCCATTGCAGGAGTGTAGAATAGTGGGCTTGAAGGTTCTTCTGTCAGTTGAGAACTGCAGTGTGCAACAATTTTGATAATGGAATTTGGGAGTCCATGCGCCAGTTCATTGTTTATCCTCCCTGTTATGCCTCTCCAAGGGAAAAATTCTCATAGTGTCTGATGAAAGACTCTACTAAGGTTCCTGTAGAAATGACGATGATTACAACTATTTATCCAATAATTGGATCATTTTTTTGCTACCTACCTCACGAATAGGTACCTTTAACCCTAAAATGTTGAGGTGGACGTTTTGCGTCCAATGAATGACTAGAATCTCCTATATAGGATAGAAGTGCAACTATTCATCCTTAGAATTTTGATGTGAAAAGGGGACAATGCTTTGACTTCCAATGAGTGCTTTTGCTAATTCTTAAGCCAATGATTCACACAATATTGAAAAGGGATGATTTCCAACGTCACCCCTTTGTCCTTTAAGGGTTAAGAGCATACTTATGGTTGCCTTCAAAGGGCTTGAAACTTGCCTAATGTAGATGGTAAGTACTTCGGGTCCCTCCAAATAGGGGGTTGTAGTTGAAGGTGTATTTTTTTTTTTTTTTTGTTGAACAAATGGGAGAACCCACTGCATTAAAAAAACGTAACCAAGTACAAACCGGCCAAGTCACATGACTGGCCAATGAAGAGATGATGAGCAAAAAGCACGAAACAAGAAACAAACCTAGAATGAAAACCAAAGGCAAGCCCCTAAGAAAGAACGGTCACACAAAAAGACAAGGCGAAGGGCCTTCTCTCGTCTAGTGTACCACCCGTTATCCTTGGTAGCCAAAATCGGGGATTGGAACAAAATCTTCTCGAACTCAGTCCAAATCCCCTCTCTATGAAGCGGACGTGTTCGCGCCCTGCTATGCGCACTATAAGAAACCCGCGTTTTAGGTGACGTTAGTATAATTTTTGGAGACGGATTTTAGTGGACGTCCGAGAAAACAACTTGTGTTTTTATGTCAATAATAACATTCAATGTAACATCTAGTTTCTTATAGTGGCACCTTCATCTGCGTGCGATCATGGGTCCACTCATTTTGAGTGAACACCTTACTATTTCTAGAGATCCAAATGATCTAGAGTGAGGATCTTCTAACTATGGACCAAATGGTCTTAAGCTGTTGAAAGGTGAACTTTGGATGTACTTTGGGGTGGATGCACAAAGCATATATTTCTTCATACTTTGGAGTTGTGAAAGGGAATGCAAATCACAAAAGAAATATTCTTTTAGAGATTCTTTTTGAACTCAATCCTAGCATACCAATCTTCAAAAATAAATGTAATATTTTAAACTGCCAAACTTTGCGAGACAAGAAGTTTTTGGACTCTTCAAAAATAAATGTAAAATTTTAGATTGCCAACTTTGCAAGAAACTCTACAAATGTTCTCAAGGACATAAAAAAATCTCAAAGTATAACCACCCATTACTAACTTTGCCTAGTATTGATCAACATCTAAAATATGATCGTGAATGGAGAAGGAAGATATAATAACCCCTTAAGGACAATTGTCCGTTGAACGGACAATTGAAAATCCGGACAAGTTCCTATGAAGTCAATTTTGGTCGGATGTTCATGAAATTTTGACACAAAGTGTAGATATGTACCCCCGTAGTGAAAATCTAATTTTTTTTCCGATCACGCGCCCAAATCAAAAGTTATGCTGCTTTGAACTTTTCTGGTAGCTCAAGCAGTTTGGAAATCTTTTGAGAATCTTTTGCAAATAAGGTCATTAACTTTTGAAATTTGGCATGTATGTAACTTACATAATATAAGATGCAAACATAAAAAAATAAGCGTGCATAGTGGGGTCGTTGCAAGAAAGACCGCCTGTTTTTGTTCCACTTTGGCAATTTTGAGCCTTTTTTTCGGGAGTACTATAAAATTAGAAAAACATTTTAAAAAAAATATGAAAAATATGAGCAATGTATAGACTTGTAAGAAGAAGGTTCCCTATGAAGGAAAAGTCCAAAAAAATTCTTTAAGTGGGAGAACTAGAAAAGTGGTGAATCGCCAGAAAATAGATACTTGGACGTTTTAATTAGTAAAAAATAGGAAAAACCATTTTTAAAGAAATTAAAAATAGACCATTTGGGAAGACTTCATGATGAAGAGATTTCAACAAAAATTTATCTTGAAACCATCTTCATTGTTCAGAACTGCGCGCGCAAGGGAGCCCTCTTTGCATGGACGTGGAGGACATAAAATAAAGTATTTTTTAATGCCCCTTGGTAGAAACATGACTTCCTACTATGGGAATAGACCATAGAAATTTCAGCTCCAAATCATTAAATTTGGGGACTCCTTACGTAGTAAAACCCTCTAAAACTCAAAACGTGACATATTAGTTTAAATGATTTTTAAATATAAAATGATTTTTGAATTTTTTTGAAAAATATAAGATATGATGACACTCAAGATAGACATCTTCAATAAAAATTTCAAATTCATGTGAGTCATGCTGCAGAAGTTATTGCAAGTGGAAGCTACAACTTTCTTGTTGTGACTGAAACCCAGTACCACTCTTTCTTGCAATGACCCAGTGTAAAAATCTCACTCTAGGAGGAGTTAAAGTTTGTTGGCCTTGTCGGGCAAGGCTGAAAAAAAAAATTCTTCTAACTTCAAACTTCATAATCTTTCAATCCGTGCGGTCAAAGTTTCTGAATTTTTTTTTACACATTTCTATGGTAGTCTAGTACAAATTTGTACAATTGAATTTTGAAAAAACTTTTATTTTTCATTTTTTTCTCATTGCCCTAAAATTGGCAGTTTTTCACAATTTCTGCCCAAAATATGCCTCCGAGCTTTAGGGGATAATTTGTCAATAACAAAACCATGTAGAATGATCATTGAATAGGTTTCATTATAAAAATCCACCATTTGTATTTATTTTATTCAAATGTATGCTTGATTTATTAATGAGTTTGTTGTCTCTTATTAATGTTCTATTGTAATAAACTTTAGAAATGAGTACTTCTCAAATTTTGGGTGGAAATTCTCTTTTTTCATCTCAATATGCTCTTTCTTCAAAATGCTAGAATACACACATTATTCTCTCATCTAAATTTTGTTATGGTCTTGTTGAATATGAGGGGGTTATGCTTGTTCACACCTTATTAACCCGTGAAGGACCAAAGCATTTTCTAGCTCCAAAACCATTGAAAATTGCCATTTCTACTGCATTCATTGACAAAGTTTTGAATGTAACTATAGGATCTTGAAGTTAACTTGTATGAGAGGATGTGGTAAAACTTTTGTGAGGTTTTATCCCCCAGATTGAAAGATATTTGCATTCAAAATCAAAGTGTTTTTTTCCCCTACTTTGCTCCAGAATTTCAGATGCCTTTGACCGCCTTGAGCTGAAATTTTTTGCACTACACACAATAAAGTTTTTTTTTTCTTATAGTTAATCAAGTTAGGCATATGCATACTAATTTTCAGGGCAATCCAACATACTTAACACATGCAAAAAATCTTGTAATGTCACAATGTCCCAAGAATTGGCAATGCACTAGGCCATCTTCGAATCAATTTTCCCACCACATACTTAGAGACATTGAAAATCCAAACAATGGATACAAATATATACTCATATTTGACAAGTAGGAATTTCTATTCTGAAAAAAGTCAAAATCTTAGATTTCTATAAGCTTTTGAAGTATGCAGCAACCTCCAAACAAGCTTACAAAGTAGGCAACCCTTGTAGAAAGGGACCCTAGATGTCCACCTCCCTTTGCTTGTTGTCTTGCCTACCTGTATAGTCCCTCCAAAGTCAAAGACTGATTGCATTGCCCCATCTATCCAACAAATTACTTTTGGCAAAAAAAACATCATAACTTTTACAAAAAAAAGTTGGATTTTGTTGAAATTTATATGTATGCAAAGCTTGTGAGAAACTACACGCACACAAAAAGTTTCAAAAAATCAGGTCAAAAATACAGATTCAACGAGCTTGCCCCAAATCCCAAGTGTCCCCAGAAGGGACTTTGGTCCTTCAAGGGTTAAACATTTGTTTTGTTTGCATTGTTGAAGATATGTAATTTCATTTCTAAAGAATAAAAACAAAATGATTTCCTTCAAATTATATTGCTAAGTGAAGTTTAGAAATTGAAAATTATCAGTGCTTTGATTATAGACCACACTTTTTAGGTTTAATTAGCTATATTCTATGGATTGAAGTATGATAATGCATGATCACTAAATAATAAGTTTTCCTATCTTTTGTTTAATTGTCAAATTTAAAATTATTGCCATGCAAATTTATGAAGACAAAGGAAATGACAAGTATAACTTTGATCAATATATCTCATTTCAGAATCTACTCTAGAATTATTCCAACTATATTTTGCAATAAGTTTTTTCCCAAAAGCCAAAGTATTTGAGACTTGTATTTTGGGTGTAAATCAAAAAAAGAATTAGATACAAAAGACATTCCAAAAAATACATCAATAACCGCCACTTGCACAATCAATAGTGCCATTACTCATCCTAAAAAGGCTCATTTCATTTATTCAAGCAAATTCCATTTAGACTTCTATCTTGGGCACATTAAAACCATTCCTACAATGACAAAAATAGTGAGGTAGCCACAATAGAATTGCATACCTTAGAAAATCAAGCTTTGTAACTCAAAACATTTTTGAACTTCTAGGCAAGGGACCTTTTGCTTCTTGTGAATCAAGACTCCTTTCACTATACAATATCTTGAATTTGCACTTATGCATGAATTGTGGGCTACTATAACACAAATTATTGTCTCTTTGGCCTTTGGATAGATACTATGGCATCAACTCTTGCATCCACTATAGTTTCTAAATCCTATCTACAACCGCATTTACACTGCACAACGTGGTTAGAGTATGGTTGGAGAAGGGGGTCCCCCCTCCATGTCCAACTAGTTGAATGGAGGTCCAATTTTTTTAATTTTTTAATTTTTAATTTTTCTTGCACATTATTGATTCAATGTTTTTTAATTTAATTTCCTAACTATCCACTATCAATAAACTAATATTGTTGTTTACCTAGAACAGAGCCTCACAGTCATACCATTCTTGTTATTATAATGACACTATACGACCCCCAATCCTCCTAATTCAAGATATTCTGAATGGATTCCCTTACATGGAAACTTGAATAGAGAAAGTTGCAAATATTTTCTTAAAAAAAGAACAATTTGATAATATTTTATTGAACTTTTGAAGTTTTAACCCCTAAATGCCCAAGGCCTTTTTTAAGCTTCTTGGTATTTGCTCTAAATTGAACAAAACATTAGATGTTTTTTGGAGGCATTAGAAGGCCATTTCAGCCCTGTTCCCTTGCTATAATGAATAGTGACGCAGTCAGACTATATAATTTTTTTTTAAATTAAAAAAATTAAAAATAAATATTAAGATTAAAAAATTAAAAAATATTATTACCTAATGTGGCAGTCGTTGTGCCACGTTGCCTGTTGCAGCAGAGTTCCCATAGACCGAGAAGTCCGGGAAACTTGTGGCCTTGTTGAGTAAGTGAATCTCATCTAATGAGCCAACATTTAGATAAGTTTTATCAATTTTTTGAAATTGTAACCACACAAATTCAAACTAGATATGTTAAAGATCACATGGAAAAAGAAAACACAACAATATCACCTATAGATTGAAAGATTATAATGTTTGATCATGAAGATGTTAAAACTAAGAAAGTGATTTGAAGTCTTTTTGTTTTTGTTTTTTGGAACAAATGGAGATTTGAAGTCTTTCAATCTTTTTCTTTTTCTTTTTTTGAACAAATGGTTCAATCCTCTTTTCACTTGTCAAGTCTGAAAAATTTGTCACCAAAAAAAAATGAGGTTAAAAATCATAACACGCATAACCCCAATCAATTTACAGCCTCTCAAAATCTATTCTACAACATGAATTTCTAATGTGACTCTTTCTCCAACATCTAGGAATTTGAGACTCATTTTCAAGAGCCCTCTAACACTAGAAAATCAAGATTTGCAATGGACACCCTTGCACAAAATCTTGAATAGAAAAATCATAATCATTCATTTTCAAAATCAGATTTTTGATGCAGAAACTAGACTTCAAAAACATTTTTTCAAAAATATGAAAATGAGTCTCAAAATACTAAAAATAGTATCTTGATTAGGTTTTATTTAACTTCAAAGTATTGTCGACACCAGAATTTGGTGCCTTGGGCATTTAGGGGTCAAGGCTACAGCGGTCCTTGGGACTCAGAGGTTAGCATCCAGAGAATTTTTCTCAGTGTTCTTTGTGCAATCTCCAAATGAAGCATCGATTGCTCGTCATGAATTGAGTAATTTTGAAATAGGAGGTGAACTTGCGCCTGTTACAAAGCTCTTGAACAACAAGCTTCAAAGAAGTCATTATCAAAACATGACTTTGATTCAAATTCTGCAGTGTGGAATGAAAACCTGATTACGACACTTACTTGTGTGATAAATTCCAATGTAAAGAGGTTCAACAGAACATACAAAGCACCTCCAACACATAGAAAGGACGAGAACACATCAAGAAGACACAAAAATCGAAAAAAGTGTACTGTGCAGAATGTAATCACAAGAAGTCGACAGTAAGAACGTAGGTACATAAAATCATGTTATCTTTATATTTCATGAATTGCACTGTACAATTTTTCTTTCAAATATCTACGCACAAGCGCAGTATAAGTGGCCAACAGATAGAGAGAAATATACTACAAGGTTGCACATCTGTACAGATGAATCTCAATGTTCAGGTTCAACAACAATCTAAATTCATAAAATCAGCAACTGCCCAATCGAGGACCTTCCAAATCTAAATCCTTACAATATTCGCCCAACACCTAAGTGCCAATAACAGTATCAATGTGCCAATGCACAAGTCTCTTGTGCTTTCCAAAACCAATACCAATATCTTTGATGGGCAAAACGGCCGGAAAAATTGAATGAAAATGACTAGCATTCAATGTAGGAGTGACTGAAGAATTCACTTCACGCCAACTATGAATAGGTTAGGAAAAAGACCTGCTGTACTGTACAAATATAAAAGCTTCACTGTGGAAAGATAGAGGGCATGCCTCACTTATGCACTGAATCCAGAACTGATGGGGGTCCACAGTCCAAGAGTGGCACTGGGACTGTATTTGCAGACCTCCGATGATGCAACTGCCATCTTTGCAGAATCAAATCCAGCATTGCAAATATTTGCAAACGCACGCATGTGCTTCATTCCATACTGGGTCAGTGCACCACAGCTTGCTTCGTAAGTGCGCACCTGCAAGTTGCGTATTGCACATGTTAGAACATCAGAAATTTGAAAGCAAAGAAACAGCTACTTATTCAAAGAACTAGATAGATTACATGATCAGCATTAGTTCTTAATGAAAATCTCGAGTTACATCCAAAGCATTTCCTGGTTCAGCAGGTTCGAATTACGAAATCAGAAATTGATGGAGTAAGCTAGTGAAAGATTGCTAACTTGGTCATACTTGTAGGAAAACAAAACAAAGCAAGGGGTAACGTAGCTACTTGTCACGTCGCAATGCACAATCTCGGATTTAAGTGACATCAGATGTTTATCAAAAGCTTAATAGACTTCTTTCAGAGAATAAATGCAGCAAGATTATGTCAGTGGAGAGAAAGCAAAGTCCATAAACAGGCCCAGTAAAATTTTACTTACCATGGTCTTAAGGCATGCCCAGTCGTCCACAAGAACCGTCCCAGCTGGACGAACTTCATTGAGTTTCTCAACACTGTTCTCAAACAAAATTTCACCAATGAGTTTCACGCTGTCATCCAAATGCTTGCGATGCAAAATAGTTCTGGCCAATTCTTCCGCAGCCGTTGCTTCCCTCAATGAACCTTTCTCAGCGTTGGTAAACTGCATCACAAATATCCCTCAATGTTTAGATTTCTTCCTTTCCCAACAGAACTTGAAAGCAAATAATATACTGTCAGTACGAGTTTCCAGGACCACACCCCCAAGGTTGTTCAACATTGAAAGCAAATAATATACAGCCGTCTGAAACGGATAATCACCCCTTAGTCTTGTTAAGACAATATAAGGAGCAATATAACCTATTTAAACAGTACTTGCAATACTATTTAAATAAAGTAGTAGTCGAATAAAATAGTAGAAATATATAATAGTACTATTTAAATAATAGAATAGAATAATAGTATAGAGGTATAATAATACTATTTATATATACAATATCACACTACTAAAAAAATATGGAATGATACTTAAACAATACTACAATCGAAAATCATGCTGGAGACACAAATAAGTGATCTTGAATAAGTGAACAACAACGAAAGCAGAGAGCAAGGAGTCATTATAAGAGTTTAAAAGACGAGGGATTACCTTGTGCCTCAGGTGGATAAGATCAGCTTCTCTCTGAGGAGCATTTGTAAAGATTTCAGAATTGGACGCCAGCAGCTCTGGAAGATCAGGTTTGGTAACATTTTCGTTGGCTGGGTCAAAGCCAAGGTAGCGCTCCAACTCTTCCACGTCAATATTCATATCTCCATATTGCATTACATGGGAGCCAGTCCTGTATGTGTTGTGGTTCGAGGTTCTCGATTTGACCTGTGAGGAAAGCAAAGACAAGTCTTACTACAAAAGACCAATCTTCCTATCACTATACAACACAGCTCGAGATTATTAAAAAAAAATTGTATACAAATTAAAAACTTGGTAATACACGCAGCAACACGCAGCAAGAGAGTAACTTACAATAACATACTGATCCTCGAGAGTTTCCTTCCTCAGGTTTTCCATTTCACTGCACAAAAGCAAATGTAAAATAAGTATCATGAATTTGTTCAGAATTCAGAACATAAAAAAACAGCGATGCATTCTACCCTGCACAGCACAAACGAAGAGGAAATCGCAGCATCCAACAGAATAAAAGAAGCAAGTTACAAAATTACTCGTGAACTGACTTACGTGTCTTCCATCCATGCGACACTGTAGAGATCGCCCAAGCAAGTCTCGTATTCAGGAGGTGGTGGTGGATACATGCCAGGGCAGTAAGTTCCCCAGCTGCTCTCCTCTGCATTTGAGGCAGTGGTGACGTAGATGTTAAGGCCCTCCGGTAACAGCCCCTCAAAAATACTGCCACTCTCACAAGCCTCGAGGTATATCACCTGTGACAGAATCCACGTTCTTCCGTCAGTGGAAGATCCTGTCAACCTGCTCAAGAGTGAACAAGCAATTTCACTGAATCGCAGAAACGGATGAAGAAGAGTATATTTACCAACTCTTTATAAGTCCCGGATGCAGCCTTCTTCTTCAGAGTGGCAACAAATTCATCTGCGTATAGGTTGGGCGAGGTGGGCATACCTGTCGACAAAAACACCGAATTTCAATCACTAAATCTCCCCTGCACTTGGAAATATTGAACTCGTTTATTTAAAACCATAAAAATCATAAAACCTTAAGAAGCCTTTTATTTTATAAGCGAACTACAACATTTAAATGGAAATTCAGATAAGATAGATAAGATATATACCCTACAACCATAAAAAGTGATCCTTCAGGAATTGAATGTCACATGAGCAAAACCCGAACTTACCAAGCACACCAGGACCACCGTGATCAGTGTAATAGATGAAGATATGATCATTAGGACCACTGTCCACAACCTTTCCACTGCCTCCCTTGATAGCATCCTTGTCCCCCAAGATCGCGGCATAGAAGTTGCTCACAGTCACATCAGCCCCTGTATAGTCCTGCAAAAGCCAACACCCTCACAACACTCAATTATCATGGCATCTGAAATCAATAGGATCGCATAGACAGAAAACCCGAAATTGAAAGAGTGATGAAGGTCAATTCTGCTCCAGAACACTACAATGAATTCAGTAAAAATTGACTGTTTCAGTAGTTCCATCAAGAGAATCATTACAATACAGAGATCTCCCTCCATTCACAGTGATCATTCGGAGACTCTGGAAAGCATACAAACCTTGGGCACGCCTTCGTAAACATCAGGCCCATCCGGTTTGTTGATGATTTTGCCTGGATACGGATTCTCGGAGTTGTGCGCAATATCGTCATACATGAACACGATGATGTTCTCGTCCTTCAAGCCTCCGCGTTTCAAGATTTGGTATGCATGGCATACATCCGACTAACCACGAAACAAAACAGAGCTCAGTCCACAAGCTAGAGAGAATTCTGTTTACCAAACTCTAGTTTGATTTCAAAACGAAAAATATTTGAAAACTTAAGTATATGGATCAAGTATATGGGTACCTGATGTCGGTAGTTCCAGTAGCCGGCTGATCCAGCAATAAGGATAGCCCAGCGGGTACCCTCCTCATCCTTCTCCTTCTCTTCAGTGGGCATCACAATCTTCGCATCCCAAGAGGGAGCCCGACCCAACGCAGTCACAGCACAAAAAGCAAGCAAGAGGGCCAGCACCAGTGCCCTTCCTGAAGCCATGGCCACCCAAATATTGCGTTCACTCGGATCCTGCTTCAACACAAAAACAATTTGGTCAGAGATTATCACCCTTTGTCATCAACCACGTCAAGCCGCAGTAATTTAATCACATAAAAAGGAAAACAAACAATTGGCAAAAATTCAAAGCAGAATTCAACATTTGAAGCCGTTTAAAAAGGTTTAAAGAAAACGAGAAAACTCTACTGGTTACACTCCAAAGACAACACCCCCTTGCGAGCAAATTGGAACAAGTGCAAACAAGCTCGAAAATAACAAAAAAATCAACAGAGTCCTGTGGCAGAAAATAAATTTCTCAGATCTTGCCCACAGCTCGTTCCACAGATGAAAAGCAAGCAACTTCCGCTGAAAAAAAAAAAAAAAATCAGACCACTGCTTTTGATCAGACCACTGCTTAGTACTAAGTCAAACCCCAGTGCTCACGTTCAGTTTCCATGATCGTAATGGTGCACAAGGGAAAATTGTGACATTCCAAAACAGCATTCCACACTTGCAGCTATTCTTTACAGGTTCAAAAGAAAAATTTAAAACTCGGCGCGAAACATCCTACTGCCATGAAGTAAACACGCTCTTCTCCTGAAAGGCAACACAACAGATAGAACCAAACTCCAACAAGCAGAAAACATTGACAAAACTCTCCGCAGAACAGCAATTTTCTCAGATCCTGAACAACGCTTGCTCCACAGTACGAAAACAAAGCAATTTACACCAAACGACGCACCAAAACACAAATCCCTCAAAACAGAGTGCAATTTTCGAACGCAAACCAAGATCAAAGACCAGCAACCGAATCCGCTCTCAACAGAACGATACAAAAATCAAGTTCCTATCAAACCTTCTCCACACGATACGAAATTCCGCCGCGAATATCCCACCATCACAAGAAACACCACCCCCACACACACTGCCCAAGAATCACAAAACCACACCAAATTTCACCAACTACAGATTCTTCAAATTTTCACACACTCCGATCTCAAGAATCTCTTATAAAAAGAGGCTTGAACAACACGCAACGTTGTATCCCTGACCTGCGCAAGCTCCTTGCTGGATCAGCGAGAAATACCACCTTTCACAACCAAATTTCGTGCGGAAAATTGCGAGAGAAAGAGATTGTTAATGCGAGATCGAGAGAGAAGAAGGGAATGAGTGCGAAGAGGATTGCTGTACCTGGAGTGTCGGGGCGAATCTCTTCTGCAAAACCTGTTGGAGCAAGCGCAACAAAGGTTTGGCAGAGCTTGGCACTCGGAGGGGCCTTATCAGGCCTGCTTCCCGCATCTTTCCCGATTGGAAAGATTTCTTTCGGATCGACGATAAGTAAACGAGGATTCGTTTGGACGAGGCGGTTTCATTCGTTGGGGGATTCTTCCGTTGGGAATCACCGAAGGTGGGGAAACTTTTTTGACTTGAGTACTTTCCACGTGGCACTTGCGTAACAGGCAACTTTGAAAGGTACCTTTGTAAGTTAGTGTGATGTACAGAAGGGAATCTTTTGGAATTCTATTTCCACTATGGTAAGTGCACCTTTAATTGAATTCTATTTCCAGTATGCGAAATGAGGATACTTTTTGTTATAAAATGTTTTTTATTTTTTATTGAATCTTATGTGAAAGAAGATTCCAATGCACTTTCAGTTTAGAAGGACGTAGCCTCCATGATCAAGGTAGTCACCAAAATACTCTGATTTCTAGACCAATAGGTGCATTATTTGTTTCTATAGTTAACAATGAAGTCATCTATCATTGGTGTTTTTTTTCCATTTTGGAGAAGGAGCCAATTGCTTCTTCAATATTCATGTGATACTTGGGTGATACTTGGTGATAGCTATATGAAAATTAGATGTTACCTAGGTAAAATTTGGCTTTTGGTCTTCAAATACAACAACAATTTGGTTGTTTTGACCTTAAAAAAATGAAAATTTTCTTTTACAAGAAACAGCCAACATCTCTTGGCTGAAGCCAACTGGCAAAAAAATTGTGCATAAAAAATACACTATCCATCATACCTATTAAAATTGCAGCGTCTTTACAGGGTTAATATGCATTATTTGGAACTTGTATAGATAAGTTTTGAAATTTCAAGTATTGTTTGTAGGTGTACCAAAAAATAACATTAGACTCCCCTAAGCTCTTATATTCTGATTGTGTACATCTAATATTTAGATTTTAGTGCCACTTTCTCTTTAAATTTTTGTACAAATGTAGTATTCACATCAATTTCATCAAACTAGTGATTAAAAAATGTTTTTTGGGGGATATTTAATCTCTTTAGGACCAAGGCCTTTTCTTTAGTGAAAAACATTCAAAAATTGCCATCTCTATTGCAAAATGCAAAACTTTAATCCAGCCTTGATTAGGTTCATTAGAGAAAATTTGGCCCTAAATCTCTCAAATGGTGGCTTGATTTAAGGCCAAATTTCCTTGATTACCTTGAGATATTGATGACTTGTTTCATCATTTTTCATCTCTCACCTCTGTAAACTTTGACTAAGAGTTGCAACCAACCAACAAAGAGTCAAGATTGAATAAGGATCCTCTGCTTTGTAGGCGCAACACAAAAAGATTGGGCATAGGACTATTGTGAGAGTGGAACAATATGTGCTAAGCTCGCCTTGTCGAATTCCTCTAATGAGTGTAAAGGCCCTTGCGGCCTTGGTTCAATGGCTTTGCCTACAGCACACTGGTGAGGTGGTCATGAGTTCAAGCCGAGGCGTTGGTAGGTGCCCACCACCACAGTCCATCCAACTACTATAGGGGATGCAATATTAACCTTATTATCATACAGAGACTTGATAATTTCTTGGGGAAAAGAAAATGTTGGTTCATTATTATAGGGTCTACCTCCTAATGAAGGCATCAAGGATGGAATTCGCCATTTTAATCCATGAGGCTTAGGGGCTGTTTGCATGGGGGACCTGACCCTGACCTCAAGCCTCGGGCCGGTGGTTCGCATGGAGGAATTTTCAACTTGAAACCCGATGTGGAGCTCTAGTCCCGACCTTTCTCTACCATCCTTGATTGTAGGGTGTGCAAGCCCGCTCTCCATCCCATCAACCCGACTTACTATTTATCTAAAAGTATTTTTCTATTTCAAAAATTGTCTCCCCTATTTCAAGACTTGTCTTTGTGGCTTGCCTCATTCATTGGTTGTCACATGCCACTCAATTCCAAATATTGAGAAAAAAGTGAATACTTTATTTGGAGGTCTGGTTCACATCCAGAAGCATGATATGAACCGGACTGGACCTCACAGCTTGGTGACCAGAGCTCCACTTGTGGTTGGGTCCAAGCATGCGGACAGACCCTTATTAGATAGTTGAGCCATTCCCGACAGACCCTTCATTCACACCAATCTTTTAGACCAAAGTTACCCTTCTTCTTCTTCTTCTTTCCAAAGTAGGAAATACTTGTTCAAGGTAAGGAATACTTTTCAAGGCAAGAGAATACTTTTTCATTCTAGTCCCCACGAATCCTGCCGCACCGAGCGCTGGGTGGCGGTGTTCTAATCCCATTTGATATGATAACTTGTGAACTCAACTTCCATCCATTGAAAACCCCACTCAGTGAACCAAGATTTCACTGATTAATATGTCGAGATTTAATGGCCAAGTCAACATTAACATGTGGTCCAAGAAACATTCCAGGTTCCAACCAACCAGCAAACCACACAGAGGCTCACTTCACTCACACTTTGCGAAGAGGTGCACGCCTCCCACTCTACTGGGCATAACATAGAACCAACTGATGTAACTTATTACGATAGAAATGCCGCTTTATTTTATTCGATGGTGTCAACGGTTTTTGTTGGCAATGATCGGTGGTGGGTCTTGAGCTTTGCTGATTTGGTGGCAGTTGATAGAAAAAACATTTGTAGTCGTGTGGAAGTCATGAACTGAAACCAACTGCTTGCATGAGCCAATTGCAGGAGTGTGGTAGCACAGGCAAGTCTGGTTCTTAGATTCATCAGACGGACTAACTGACGAACTTATCATACTGTATGTCTGGTGCAGATTGTGTGGCACTCAGTAATTCTACAGTGATGGTGTGGTATATTTCACACCCCAACAGTGTTTCTTCAGTAGCTATTGATAAATTAGACAGGTGGAAGATGTAGAGGCACACCATCACTATAGAACCAAGGCAACATCAACACCTGCTACTGAATGTTATGTGTCACGAAAAGTTAAGTTGTTTAATGCAATCGTTTCTTCCGTTTGGTTAAAAAAATAAAGAAGAAAAGAAGTTCAACTGTTCACTTTACAAGTCAGAGTCTCTGTCCACCTGGCAAGGTAGTCTCCTCTTAAAGCGATCACGTTCTAAATCCATCTCCCATCTAATTGACATGTTCCTGAAAATATCTACTATAGTAATAATTGATGAGTTAGGTAGAGTTAAATGGTTGCTTTAGGAATAGGGTAGAGCCACCCAAAACTAACCGGCACCCCACGGCCAATCAGTAGGGTGGCTCAAGTGCAGCAGACAGTGAGGGTCATTTCCATTGTTGTTTTTGGGATTAATAATGGCTAAAGTACTGCACGCATACCCAAAGGCCATAACATATGGCCATTATTATCCGTGATTCAATGAACATGAGTTATTCTCTCTATGAGTAGTTTTTCAAGACTCTTCTATGTGTTGGACATGGGTCTAGTGCAACTTTTGCCTTGTTAAATTCACTATAGATTGACTTCAGGTGATAAACTTACCGAAATTTGGGCAATCCCCATCATTTTTGTCTCTGCACGTGCCAGAGTTTTTCCTTCACCTTCAAGTACTCCACATCATGTCCACAGTTGCTTATTTGGTCGGTTATGGGTGGCTCAACTATACACTACTTCATGATTGATTTAAAAATTAACCCCTGTAAAGTCTTGAAGTAAGGTGGGCACCTGGCACCCCCCGAATGCGCCAATAACCCAAAATCGCCATCTTTGCTCTGGATATATTCAATCCAAAATCAATTATGTACATAAGTATGTGGAAGAAATTGTTTTAGAATCAAAATTTATACCTTCATAATTTTTGCATACAGTATCCAAATGTCGCATTCTTTGGTGCATTGGAACTTCTTTACACTTGCTAATAAGAAATTATAAAAATTTGATTAGTTTAATAATAGTTAATAGGCATAGTAGCAAAAAAAGTGGTGGTTTGGGGGATATACACCTTACGTTTTTTTGGCTACATTGAGTTCTTGGTCATCCATTTACAAATGGAATTTTCGTTTTTTTTTCTTTGAATTTTTCACATAATATGTGATTGAGGAGTCGCTTCAAGGTGCAACAATTTTCATAATATTTGACTATATGATTAAAAAATTAGTGCATGAAATATGTAGTTTTTTTGAGAGCTCAGGCAACCCATGCAACTTAGAACAAAAATCAATTTTTTTTAAATAAAAATTTGAACTTGATTTTTTATATTTATATGTACTTGAAAGACTTTAAATTATTATGTTCAATTAATGAGATGAATGTTTTGAGGAGTTTTAGTTTGCGGCAAGTTATGGAATTTCTAACTCAAAATAAACTTGGATGTCTTCTTTTGAAATCATTTTTCAATAATTTGGAAAAAAAAATTAAACCGTAGAATGAAAATTGTTTATTACAACATTATAACCATTGATTTTGAAATTTTCAATTCTATAACTAAATTCTTAACAATTTAGTATTTTTAATCATACTTTACGTCTTTCTACTTACTATTTTTTCAAGCATGAATGTGAATTTTTTTAATTTCTTAAAATGTATTCTCAACTTATTCTCTTCAACATATTATAAAAAGATGCAAGTCATATAAATGAAGATTTTGCTTTGCTTTGGATAAAAGTATTTTGAAGCAGTTTTGGGCCTAAAAACACCTTTAATCCTTTAGGGGTTAAACAAGGCCAACCATGCATAATAGCAATCAAATGAACTCCAACATCTTCTTTAGGAAATCTTCACACTGCATTGATTTATTCTTATTTGTAAATTCAAAATTAGTATCAAAATTAGTGATTCCAAAATTAGTATTACTACAATTTATTTACTTATTTTGAAAATGAGTACGTTGTTGTAATATTGAGCCCTTAAGGCCTAACAACTTATTCACAATAGAGGTTTTCAACAAGTCATTCCACTTTGATATTTTTTTGCATATAGGTGTATTTGAAATTTTAATTTTAACCATACAAAACTAAAGACTAATTTGTCTAATATGAATGAAATTAATTTTGTAAAATATTGACCATTGTATTTTTAGATTATAACAATTTTAAATCATTAGTTTATGGATAAAAGACACAATTTTTGAGGAAGAAAAATTATCAGAAGATGAATAATGTTTTTCCTCCCCCCCAAAAAATTGTATTGAGATCTAAAATAAATTTAGTATTTTTGGGGGGTAATTTCATACAAATTCAATTTTGAATGAATATTTATGAAATTTTGATACAAGGTGCATACACTAACCAACTTTGTAGGAAGAAAAAAAAATCCGATTTGATGTTTAGGTGAAAGTTATGGCGCCTAAAAAAATTTAGATAGCTCAGGCATTCTTTGATAAAGTTCTTATCTACTTTTGAAATTTGGCATGTATGTAATTGACATGATATGTATACAATTTGAAAAGCAAAATATAATTTTAGCTCAAAATTCACACTCCCAAAGGAGTCAAACTCTGTTAACTACACCAACATATTCAACATATCTGACTCTATACTTTCACCATTCGGATTTTTTTTAAAAGGTCTCTATACACAAGTCATCATCAAAATAAGGCTAGTGGATTGATGTGGACGTAGTCGAGAGGCCCGTTGGGTCTTCAAAAGAGCAGCACGTCCGGAATCAAGAAGAGCATCCCAAAGCATAGAGTGGAGGAGGTGAGTTGGCCATCGGTTTTGAATTAGATATTTTTTGTAATTGGGACTCATGAACCTGCATATGTACAAATGGACGTATTTGTAGAAATATTTGTTGATTTTGATGCCTTGTAGAGTAACTTTGTAGGGGTCAGGCAACTTAATTTCACTATTTTGTGTAGAACTCAAGTACTAATAAATGATTAAGTTGATGCTAAACTTGCAGCAGAGGTTACCCCCCAGCCCAAGCAACTGAATCATCCCCACAGGGCACAGGGCAGGTAAGGCTTGTGGAATCCAGGGGGCGAGGATCACCACGACGTCTTATTACCCAATTGGAAGGGGTACCCCCCTCGCCTCGCCTCCCCTCACTCCCTTCCACACGACAAACATTCTCCGCCACTGATAAAACATCCATCCACCCCCATCCACCCCCATCCATCCCCATCCATCCATCCATGGATCCATGGATCCCCAAGTGAAGTCCCCCTCATTCCATCGGTCGGTCCTGAGTGTCGTTTCCATCTCCGTCCACTGATTTGATTTAATGCATCACGCTTCTTTTTACGGTTGGCATGCAGAAATGGACGGCCTACAAAACCTCCTGCACTTCAGCTGGGGCAGGCGCCACTGAAGGAACTGAATGGCCCACTGTACTGTAGGGGACCCCTGCATCCAGTACAGGACAGTAGTAGTAGGATCTTTGGCTTCCAAGCAAGCCGGCGGTCCTTTTTCGGCTGATCCTGCCTCCCTCAGTCCCTGAGTCCCTCCGTCCGATTGGAGTGGCTTTAGTCGAGATCTTTTGGGGAGTGGAGAAGATTCCGCAGCGGACGGGAGGGAGGGAGGAGGGCGTGTTCCGTTGCTGGCCTACGTTATAACGACTGCCCTACCCTAGGGGCCTACCGATATACAGGGGGAACGGGAGGTAATTACCGGACCCGAAGCACCTCAGGTTCGGGGATGTGGTTGGGTGGGTAGTTAGTGCAAGAGGGTTGGGAATGAATCTGGGCGCAGATGGGGACTAGGTTCACTGGGGGAGGGGACGGAATTTGACCACTCTTTCTGGGTGGTAAGAAGAGTGGTAATAAGAGGGAGAGAAACAAAGGCCAACCATTAGAGGTGAGAGCATTCCCACCAGTACCCTCCCAATTTGACATGCTCAGATTTTCCATCTAATTTGGAAGGCCTCTCAATTTCCTTGTCCCTCACCGTTGCTCACCAAACATGACCCATAAATAGTCAAAAGACCACTCATCAAGTAGCATAAAGGATAAAGCAACTATACTTAGGATGAACAGTGATTTCAAGGGCCAATTCTTGACACGCGAGGATTGAGTGTTCAAGAGAATCTTACGAAGGGCCTATAGCGCTTTTCATCCAATTTGAAGAGTAAGGGACCCAGTACGTGTATTGGTGGAAATGCTCTGAGGTGGGAGTAAATGAAGACTCGGTTCATCCACTCTAAATAGTGAAATTGGGTTGCCTTAGAGCATCTGTAGTGGTGTCTCGGCAAACAATCTTTCTATCAACAAATGGAGGGGCATTCCACGAGGCCCATATAGTGCCGGTCCTTTTTTAAACAAATCGTCCAAATGCAAAGCCGGCAATCCAAATGTCAAATGGACCTTTAGAATTATAAAAAGAAAGAAAGAATAGAATCTACATTAAAAAAGACTTTTCATTGAAACAAGGGAAGTTTGAATTGATTGGCACGCTTAACCATGTGGAAAAGGGTTGACAATGCAGGGAACAGTTGACAATAATGATTATTTCTACCGGGAGCCAACTTGCACGCCCTTCACAATGTTGGAAATATGCCGGACTCGGGGGGTCGTATACCGAGACCATGGAAGTGCCAGGACCCATAACAGTTGCATTGGGGTGCAATTTTTTTTCTAAGAACTGATAGCTCGGTAACGTGCCGATAGAGGCGTTGTTCGCGTGTCCATTGCAGATGCTCTTAACCATTAGGTTGCCTTCACTATAGAAGTAACCTCATGACTCACTGCTTGTCCACATGGAGGCACATGCCATTTTCTAAACCTTAGCCGTGAACTAGGGCACCACATGGTTCATACATTACTGCATCCTTCTATAGTAATTACACATATTTGTGTAGTGTAGAATGTCGAGAAATTAGTGTGGGGCAACCTAATTTTACTATTTAGTGTAGGATCTCTAACATTGTATGAGGTTGGTAGTCTGCTCTAAAAGCAACCATTTAAGGGTTGGTCCACCTTTTTCATAGGTTTGTATGAGCAAAAATATTTTTATTTAACTCATTTTTTAGAGAAAGAAATATAGATGCCAAATGTAACACATTGCTTTCATGTTTTTTGAAGCATTTTTGAATTAGTTATGAATTTTCAAAGATTTATGTTACACGTTGTTACAAAGTTTTGCTAGTAGGTTTCGAATAGCACGGGGCTCTTGCTGTAGAAGTGCTTTGTATATATTCTTTAATGCCCATGAACATCCTAAATCATATTAAACCTACCTTCAAACTCCTTATTTCTCCAATCCCTATCCTACAATTTTCATAATACCCTAAAAACTAACATATGCAGCTTTGGTGTTGCATAACGTTTAGACAATAGCTCCAAACAACTTGAAATTTTGATACTTTGTAGATACACTATCCAAATACACACATATCAAATCTCATTGCATTCTAAGACATTTTTCCACTTTTATAGACATTCTTCTACTACTGGCTTCCTAACCCTTCTCAAACTATCCTAGAAACTAACATACCTAGCTTTGATTTTGCATAAAATTTAGATAGTAGCTCCAAACAATTTGAAACTTTGCCACTTTATAGATTAGCTACTCAAATAAACACACACCAAAATCAAAGTTTCATTACATTCTAAAATACTGTCCGGCTTTAATGATCATTTTTTCACTACTGACTTTCTAATCCTTCTCTGCTTCTTCAATCCGGTTGTATTTTGGTGCACAACTCCTAGATCTTAAGTCCATTGAAGCTAAAATTTTGATACAAACTAGAAGATAAGATAAGAAAAATACTCTCAAAGTTTCATTGCCATTGCACAAGATCTCAATAATAAAGAAGCTCCTCAAAACGCCCTCCTTGGTTGCCTTTGAATCCAAACACTTCCACTTCAAAGCTTCATAACTTTTTCTCCATAATAGATCTAGATTTAAAACTTGGCATCATTGTAGATCAAGTGCTCAAAAACTCAAATCCAAAAGTTTATACTCATCCAACATTTCTCCAAAGTGCAACACAAAAATTCCCTCAAATCAATGCTCCATTCTATATCAAACCTTAACAAGTACACAACTAATACCCAAAGTGACTCCCACTCCTCCCAACATACAAAAAAACAAAAGAGAAAGCAAAGGACCAACCCTTACCTCAAGTAGACCCCAAATCCAAAAGGCGGCTAGCCGTCGGCTAGCCCTAACTCTATTAACCTAGATAACAAACATTAACCAACCGATTATCAATCGCTGACTAGCATTAACAAATGAACTCACATCAAGCTTCTAACACAACAAGGCTTAATATTAACACCCTTCTAACGACCAAGAATGCCTCATTTAACTAGTAGACGATGTCATGTTGTAAATTTGTACATAGTACAAAAATATATTATAATATGTCTTATTGAGTAGCTTCAAGGTGACGCCGTTCCGAGAAGTGTATGACATCTATATAAGAGGACGATTTTGCTTTAGAGCTTCACTGAATTCCAGTAGTGGTTTGTTTTCTACTTTAGATTTAAAATGTCGAATTGGAGGGGGTTTTCTGAGTCTCAAGATGAAGAGCCTCAACCGAAGGCTGAATTTGAACTTTCATTGTCACAACTGCCAGATGAGCTGCTTCTGCCACGGGAATTGCCATCTCCTTTTGTGCATCCACGAGATGAAGCTGGACCTTCTCGACTGCCAAAGCAGCCTTGTATTGAACAGCGGTGGTACAAAAACCTTCAGCGGGATGCTCGTGTGTTGGTAATCTTATTACAAGTTGGACGTGTTGAACTCGGTAGTTGTGAAGTGACATTTGAAGGGTGTTTTGAGGGTCTAAATGATGACCAATATTATTGTATGGTCAAGCCGATCAAGGGGAGTCGTGGTCACCAACGATGGTTAAAAGGGCCGGTCAATCCCTTAACGAAGGCGGATCGTGCTGAATATATCGCTGCAACTATTAAGCGCATTTTCAAATTCTTGCAGATGGAGTGAAGTTTGTCTTGAAATTTTAGTTTTTTACCTCTAACAAGCATTGATTTGATATTAGTGCTTATATTTATGTTTGGAGTATTTTATAGAAATGATTTTGTGTGGTTATAGTTGTAGAAGGAAAGGATAGAAATGTTTGCTTTCTAGGTGAACTTTGAAGTGATTTTCCTTCTAAATTAAAGATAAAGATGTAGTTGTGGGGCCAAATAGAAAGATCAAAAATTGAAAGTTAATTTTAAGAAAAAGTTAAGAGTCGATTGCCACTTGTTTTGAAGGTAGGGAGTTATTGATAAGGTGGGGAAAAAAGTGGACACTATTCATCTTCTCTTTCGTTGTAGTTGGCAAGATCCGAATGTTTGGAGGACTATTGTGTGTGGAGTTTTATGAATTTTGAAATGGAAATTGATGGATTTTTATATCATGTTGTTGTCTTTCAAAAAAATCCTCTCTTGCTTGAATTGAAATTGTAAGCTGAGATTTGTGCTAGTTTGAGTGGAGGAAGATCGACTGCCTCCTAATTGAAGGGGTAGAGATTTCAACCAACCATAAAAGACGGGTATGTCTTTAGTTTGCAATGAAATTTGAAGAAGATGTGGAGATTTTTGTTAGCTTTTTATAAAGCTATCATTTGTTATATTTGAAGCATGTATGAGTGATTTATGAGTATAGAAGTGAAGGAGGGTCTACTGCCCTTAAACTTTGAGGCCGAAATTTTGAGTGGTCATAAAATATGGACAGAGTGTTAATTTGAATTGAGTTTTAGTAGAAAAGTAGAGATTTATGTAAATTTTTCAAAAAGCTATTACACATTTCATTTGAGTTTGTAGAGTAGCCATGACATCACACCAAAATTCAGTCAAGGAGAAGGAATTGAAGTTGGAGGAGAATTGAAGAGATTTGAAGAAACCAAGACTTAAAGACAAAAAGATTGAAGATTCGTGTATTGTGGTTTGTGGCTTGTTATTCCTAGCCGATTTTGAAGGCTTGTTGTGTTTTTATTGTTATTCTTAGCCGGTTTTGGAGGCTTGTTGTTCTCATTTTTTTTTGCATTGTAAACATTGTTGCGGACTATGTGGGTATCCAATAATAGCCTCATTTTATGTTTGTCGCGACAAAGTGGAATTGATCACCCACATGGTCGATCTTCTATGTTGTTCCCACTGGTGAAAGGCACTTTTTGGTCACCGTGGATTTGAAATTTAGGAGCCAATCTTTCGGACGATCAGCTTGTGGTTTGGCCATCCCATTTTACCCATCCGAGATTGTGGGTTCTTATCACCTACTTTTACCCTGATCCTTATAGAGCCACTATAGGATAGGCCAACGGAAAGGAGTTTGAAAACTGAAGAATGAAGACTGAAGACTAGAAGATTTGACTGAACTCCATAGCAAACTATTCCCAGTCGCAGCTAGAATCCTCACGATTTTCCAAAGCAAACTCTCTCTACACTACAACGTCCATCCCAAACAACCTCACTGCACTTTTATACCACAACAATCTAGTGAAAAAATCTGAGATAAGCCCTGTATTAATCAAATACTCTAGTAATCAAATTTTCTCTAACAAGCTATTAGTACAGTTCATAGTCAAATTTCCGTTGCCTGTCGTTGTAAATTTCCATTGAGACTTCATTCATAGTATGATAGTCAAGAGACTTTGATCTACGACTTTGATCACAACAGAGGCTCTCGTGATTTGGCCTTGATTGATAGTCATATGCACATCCTTCACAAATTTTCAAACACTCATATTCACTTCCTTCACGAATTTTCAAACCTTGATACCAAAAATAACTATCAAGCGTAGGCACATGAATTCCAATAGCCTATTTGGATCATGAAAAATTGTCAAAATGTTTTTTGACTAGTCAAATGAACAGAACTCTCCAACGCTTCTACTAAATAGTAATAGCCTGCCACCGTATATCCTAGTGAAATTGCAAGAAACAAAATCTCAACTGCCTGAATGATCTACAAATTACAAAAAAATCTCAGGTTTACTTCAAGGCTGGCATTCTCTAATTCTCACTTCAAGTCTTCTGATTCAGACAGTCTTTTGATTCATGCTAAAAGACATTTTGGAACACGCGAAAGATGTCAAAGTCTAGAAAAAAAGCGGGAATCATTAAAAAGCAAGAGTCATCTGGCACAATCGCAACCGTGGAATATTGTAGTTGTACTGCCCGTCATGGACATAGGCTCTCTTCTTGTTTCGATTTTTGCCTGTTCCTTCCCTAATGGAATACTCTGCCAACAACAAACAGGAACTAATACTCTAATAACAGTAAAAGAACGCATGAAATGCAATTTGCATTAAAATTGACAATGCCAATGAGTATCAACAATGGGTAAGGATTGTCAAACTATTATTGAATTGACTGATCTAAGTGCGCTGACTCACTGAGTGCTCAATGCTGTCCATCATTCGGTTGGTGGCGTTGGTTCAGCAACTGCTGGAAGGTGGCCTACTGGGTGTAGAATCCTATAAGAGCTCGCGTACTGTCGGACATGCCCCGATAGGTTGTCCACACGCTGCTTGATTCCAACTAGGTCATCCTCAATTTTCGTTAGTTTGACTTTGGCCGCTGCTTTATCCTCATTGCACAGCCTCTTAGTTTCAGAATTAAGGTATAATGTCGTTCCAGCGGCACATCCTACTGCCACTCCGCTGTTAATCAGCAAGGATATGATGTGAAGTCGGGTGGCACTAATATTATTAGCAGTCGTGAATTCCTTAAAATCCTTGATGTCCGCCGGGTAAAATTGAACCATCTGATTTATAGTCTCAGCAGACTCCGCAAGCGTACGGACAAATCGACGGACAAGCATTCTAGACCCCATAATCTAGGCGCGATTGAACCACAATACGACCTACAATCGAAATCAAGAATTGGAAGACGTGAACGTGATAAGGAATTCATATGATGAGCAAACCGAAGGAGACTACAGTAAGCAACATTAAGAGCACAATCGAAATCACGAATTAAAATACATGAGCATGATAAGCAAATCATACGACGAGCAAACAAGAGAATTAAGAAGCATTAAAAGCACAATAAGAGCATTGAGGTAGAAGATACCTCAATGCCGTATTGTAAGACCAAAGTGAGCTCCAAAATCCATTACCAAAGAATGCACGCAGTTGGAGAACTCCTGGCTGAGGCGAGGAAGAAGGAGACAGTCTGCAATGCAGAGGGATGAAATGAGCTGTTTGATGGAATCAATTAGGTCGAGGACGAGTACTGGAAATAAAATAAAATAAAAAATATATTTTTTTTTAAATTAAAAAATTGAAATTTAATATAAATTGGAATCTGATGTGGCACCTGAGTAAATCACATGGTACATCATTTTTTTTTTAAATTTAGCATTTTTTCAAAAAATATATATATATTTTCACTTTTTGCCATATTTGTACATCTAACCAGCATAGAAATGGCCCTTCAAAAAGTCTTGATTTTCTCTAGTGATTGCAATGTATAATATATGAGGTAGAACATCTACAATTTCAAGTCATGTTTTGCTCTTGTCCTCCAAATGTGGTGGTAGTAGCTTCAAAAGGCAAATAGACAATACCAAGGTTGTCATACTGGAAAGACCGTCCGCTTGCCGGTTTGCCCGTCCGATGCAGTCAACAGGCAGCTGACTTTTTGTGTTAGTAAAAATAGTTGACGTGGATTTACCTTGCGGATACCTGGCTAAGTTTGGGCGTGGACTCAAGCTGGTCGGGCATGGATGTAGGGTTTGAGTCCGCGCCCGGACAAAACCGGTCGGTCAACAAGGAATGCCATGTTTGCAGAGACCCAACCACGTCACATATTGAAGGAAAATTTTCGGTCAGATTTTTTCTGAACTACCCGTCCAACACGTCCGGACCGTCCGGTTGTCCTGTCTGGGCCGCCCGTCTGGTGACCCTGACCTGTCCGATGTGACAACCCTGGACAATACGGAAGTTTGCATGACTTTTTGCCTAATGTTATAATTTTCATGCTTGAAAAAAACCCAAGAATTTTAACAACTTTTATCGAAGCTTCAAAACTAATGCATGCCACATATTTAGAAAAATAATTTGCTTTTCCATTTCTGTCAAACTCGAGGTCAAATCGAGAAGAATTTTTGACTAAGTCTTTCATGCCACAATTTGCCTCACCTACAACAAGCTTTACCTTATGATTCAACCTGCTCAAATTTCTTTGTATTGTTTGAAAGCTAAAGGTCACTTTACACTACGTCCCAAGTCCCTTTGAATTCTCAAAATCAGATTAGTAGAGAGTTGAAAATTGGGACTTAGGGCTTTACATTTTGTCCCATGTCCGACATTCCACATTATGCCAAAATGCCTATGTGGCAACACTTTTTGGCAATTTTGATACCAAACAAGGGGGACTTAGACATCAAATTGGGTCAAGCCAAAATGAAAACTCAATTTGGCCTCTAAGTCTCAATAATTTTTTTTGAATATAAAATGAAGAGAAAAAGGCATCCCAATGAATTGATTTTTTTTCTAAATCTATCTAATGCAGATGTGATGCTAAAAGTGCTTCTAAAATGATTTTTTGACTTTTGACTTTTTAGGCACTCAATTCCAAAAGGATTAATTGGAGTACATTTTTGGCATAAGTTGTCAAATACTACCACTTGTTTAGTCAATGAAAAAATATGAAAAAATAGAGATTTTTTTGAAGTTCAACCATTCAAATTTGTACTAGACTACTATGAAAACGTGTAGAAAAAACTTCAAAAACTTTGACCACGGAAATTGAACGATTGTAGCATTTGAAGTTACAAGAAAAAGTCTTTTTTAGACCCTATCTGATAGGATGGAAATAGACTTTAGCTCCTCTTAAAGTGAGAATTTTGCACTACACATGTTTTTTTTACAATTACATTCTCTAATATATGAATGGCATACTTGCCAAACTTTAAAAGTATAATAGATGTGGAGTTAGCAAAAGATTTCCTAATTGCCTGAACTATACAAATTTTTTGGGCAATATGATTTTTTATTTGGATACCCAATTGTAAAAATTAACATCGAGCGGGCATAACATTCAGTAGTAAGTATGAGTATTGCCTCCTCCTGAATGGAATGATGTGGAATATTTCACATTATATTAGTAACTACTGAGACACTTGTCGAAATTGTCAAAAAGTTTGGAAAAGTAAGTAGGTCACAGCTACAGAGAACCAATATGTTTAAAAGATCAGTCACTGATAATCACGCACTAACTTGGATAACTAAGAAAATTAAAGTGTTTAAATGTACTATGGTTGGCCAAAAAAGTGTAGTAATTGAAATTGTTACAAATTAAAATTCACATAGACCAGTTAAATTTTCCCAATGCATGAAAGTGTTAGGCATGGGTACTTTCACAAGTCTGACACTTGGTCAATTTTCAATTACAGTTAAACTTGCACTTCACTGAGTGGCCCTCTTGTCCTGAAATTTTGGATGAGTTTCGTCCAAGACACTTGCATCCACAAAAGGCAGCCCTCTAAAGGGCTACTGAATGTTATGGGATCTTGCCCAAATTTTTAATTAGTCATTTAGCAACTATTTGGTCCTTCAAGGGTTAATTGCTATAATATCTTACAAGAAATAAGTTGGGACTTAGAGTTGGAACTTTGGCCTTCATACCATGAGTCTTAAGTCCCACATTTTATTTATTTTTTATTCACCTTCTATAACCAAGAAAGTTGGAATTTGGCCTTGAATTAGGACTTAGAAAGCTAGATCTTGGGACATAGTGTAAACAGGCTCTAAGTCTTTTAGTTCTAAAATGATGGAGATCAAAGGTCATGTTATAAACTTAAAGTTGCATTTGACAATCCACTAAAAATACTTGTATACATTAAATTTATTGAGAATTACACTCATTTTCTTAAAACATTGGAAATAGATACATCATGACCGTTCTAAGAACATCATAAACAACATCATGATGGTCATGATCTTCACAAAGAATGGTTAATCTTAAAAATACCTTTCCAATGGTATATTACACGCCCCAAAATTCAAAAAATTGAGGTCAGAAATCCAAAAAAAAGATTCTGCAGTCGTTTTGGGACTGCGCAGAACGGTGGCAAAAAGAACCGCACTCGATTTTGAGTGCGGTTCTTTTTTACCATGTTTTGTTATAGTGAAGTGCATGTGGACAAGGTTGCCCTTCAGCGCGCTCAAATAGTTTTCTTCCTACTCAACTAGTGTGCGGCCAAACATGGTGCATCCGAAGACCAATGAATCTGTAAGCTACAAGCTCGATCCGAAAGACATGGAGCTTATCAAGGAATTGTTTGCTGCCGGGACATGATGGGAAAAAAGAGCAATTGTAGCAAGTACTGTCATTTATTGTGGATTCCAAGTTGCGTTGGATGTTGCCGTTTCACAGAATGTGACGCAACACGCCAAGCTACTATCAGAGGCTAAAATTTCTGAGATCTGAGGCCATTCTACGACTTAGGGACTTACAGGATCAAGAGAGTGGGAAGAAATTCGTGTGTGCAAGTGACCATCTTTGAGTAGAGAAGTTCAATTGAGGTGGACAATTGCTAGGTTTAATGATTGGTCACGTGTTGTTGTGAGTAAATATGCTCTTTAAAAAGAACCTTGTAGAGGTCACTTTAGTTTTTGAACGTCAAATTGAGTGCTCTACAGAGAGAGGTTGGTTTGCATGAAGTAGCACTATCTCTTGACTTAGTGGTGTTGAATATTCACAATCTTGCATTATCAAATCACTTATTCTTGATGAGGTTCAAGATCAGTTTTGTTGTTGCTTTGACCAGTATTGATGCAAATCTCTAGGTCAGGACCTCTTTTTACTTCTTCAAAGACAAAGGCAATTAGCTTTCCTTTGTGACTTTGTCCCCTGCCAAGAATGAGCATACGGTAAATGAATCAGGAAATTTTTCACCAAAACATGCGTTATTGGGACGTTGTATGAATTAGATACGAAGGGTCCGAGTTTCTACTATTTTAAAATGGCCTTCTTCATCTTCAAGCTCTGTTACGAGGACAATAAGCATTGTTTTTGCGTGCAAGTCTCAGGTTTATCTGGCCTTGTAAGTACTTTTGCGAATTCAATCGTGCGAGGTTTCTTTCTTAAGGTTGAGGAGTCGATTAATTGCACACACAACTTGTTTGTAACTTCATCCTGGTTGGGATTCTTACAATGACTTAGTTGAAGTATTTTCTTTGTGCGATGTGTCGACAAATGTCTCAAGTGTGAAGAGCAGGTTTTGTACTCCATTCGAGCCCAATGACGATGTCGAAGAGATTATTTGAAATCAAGAGTGCGAGATTCCAAAAGAACATCCTTAAAGCAAGGGTAAATGCCCGAAACTTCTATGAAGAAGTCCAACAACGACTTTGTGGGACCTGTAGTTCTGGGCCTCTTTACTACGGAGCATTTTTGTTGTCGTTGTCTCTGCCATCCCTTAGATCTTCCGAACTACAACAAGTGTTGGCCTTTTCTAATTAGCCAAGCATTAAGTACGGTATCAAAGTACTACGAGTTCCACGAGAGAGAACCTATTTAGATGGCAATTAAGATCCAAATTCACAGAGCTCTCTTTCACTGTGAAAGTGAGTTTTGTTAATTCGAATCTCTTTTCACTATATTGTTATGGTGACTAGGCAGTTTGTTTCTCCGTTTGGTTGAGTGAACTAGAATCAGTTCATCCAGATATAGGGTTTATGCTTTAGACAAAGATGATGTAACACTGAACATTTGGATGAAGACTGAAGTAGGATAAAGAACCTGTTGATTGGATTTGCAACACTATTATAATTGGTGTGCACTTATTTGGCACAAAGCGTGGATCTGCATGGTGGTGTTGTTGTAGTCATTGAGTGTTATATACGTGCACATATCTTTGTAACTTGCATAGTGAATGGTTGTTCTTTTGTCTCTACTCTTTGCATATCTTGAATGAAACCATGGCATGCATACCAGTGCTCTAAAATTTAATTTCTGAAAGTAGTCCAAATTTCTACTAACTTGTAGGGATATGTGAAATTTTTGCCACATAGTGAAATTTTTCTAATATGCAACTGGCAATGGAGTTTTCAATTCCGAAGTGAAGTGGTTACATTTTTAATTTCCCGTACATAAGATAAAGCTGCCATGCTATCATTTTATTCCTCTATCCTATTAGAAACTTCCAAATTGGATATAGAGTGTGTGCCACCCAAAAGGTTGCTTTTATTGATTTTGATTGTTGAGCAAGCAATTTGGAACAAAAGGAGTGTGATACTTGCACATGATTTGAATTCCACATTGCTTGCTCAGACAATCAAAAGCAGTACATGAAGCGGTTTAGTGGTATACACATTGTATTTGAATTGGAGGTATATAGTGGGACAAAGGGAGTATTTTTTTGGTTGAACTTTTGCCAATTTCAAAAGTTTATGTATCAAAGAAGTTGCAACTTCTCTAATATTTTCATACTTTCTCTTTTAAAAAGAAATAGAAGTGACATTTGGTATCAATCATTTAATATTTCTTGAACCTTCGTAGAATTAGTTATAAATTTTGAAGTTGGAATCACATATGGCACTAAAGCCTATAATAATAATCATAACATTGGCCTTGAAACACAATACAAGAAGTAAACAAAGGTCCTAGCCATACCAATGCAAAGCAACTTTTCTCTAAACAAACAAAAACGCTATACAAGGTTTTAATAAATTCCAAAAAAAAAATATTCCTCCAATCTAGAGCCAACACCAAATAGGCCAACGAGGAGCAGTTTCGAGGCAGTATAGAAGATTCAAGAAAGAAGATTCAAGATTTTTTAGTTGGTTGGTGATTTTACGGGTGACAAGTATACTTGCCTCCATCATCTTTCTTTCATTGTGATTTGTTACTTGGTTGGTTTGCGAGTGACATGCTCACTTGTCTTCATCATCAATCTTTGTTTCACTGGCGGTGTAGAAGATTCAACAATCAAATTTGAGGATTTTACACGACTAACGACTTCTTTTGTTCCTAAGCCAATTCTGGTTGCAACCAAAATCCCCGTGATTTCTCAAATCAAACCTTTTTATACTTGACAACGTCTTTTAGAGCGTGGCATGAGAAGTTAAATGTATCCTGAGAATTTCTAAGCTCTTCTACGGTCTTTTGATACGAGATTTTTTTTTCGCACAATCTTGTTTCAAAACATGCTATGAAAATCACAAAGCAATAGTTTAGACTTCGGGCAATCTCACCAAAAAAATCCTATTAAAAAATCCACCCTACCTACGTGCAAATGACCTTTGTATTCAGATTAGGCAATAGTATTTCCACCATATGAGCACTAATAACATACTTTAAAAGTTAAATTACAACGGATATTATATGATTATAAATAATTTGGACTTATGTGGTATTAACGAATATAGAATTATCTTATTAAACATAGTTTTATAAATGATGTATTGCTTCCATGTCTGTTTATAAATCAAAACAAAGATGTATTTGTGATTATTACAATATATATTGATGATTTGAACCTTGTAAGCACCAAATCTGTATGCATTGCAACCATTTAGCTTCTTATTTGTGAATTTGAAATTAAATTGTTTGACATAAAAAATTTTTATATCGGCCTACAAGTTCTTCATATGAAAGATGGCAGCATTTTTCTTTCAGAAATGGCTTATATCAACCGAATCTTAAAAAAGATTCATTATAAGAGATGCCTAATATCCACTTTCTACACCTATGGTTGGTCATAGTAATAAAAATGATGATCCTTATTGCCTTTGCTAGGAGGAGGAACCATTGAGTGAACAATATCCATTCCTCGTTGCGGTCGGAGCACTTTTATATTTGGCTACATTTACAAGGTTTGATATTGCATTTACAATTAATGTCTTTGCAAAACATAGTATCTGTCCTACTCTACAACATTGGAATAATATTAAACACCTTCAATATTTGAAAGGATCTGAAGATTTGGAATTATATTATAGAAGATTAATAGATCTCAAATTGGTTGGATATACTACTACTGGCTATAGATTTGACTCTGCAACATCCAAGGCTCAAATGGGCTACGTTTTCTTATAATATGAAGCTGCAATGTTGTGGAAATCAATTAAACAAATAATAACTGCAACATCATTGTACAGAAATTTTCGCTTTGCATGAGGCATTTTGGAAATGCATCTGGTTGAGATCTATTGATAAATTTATTCGAACAAATTATAGATTATTACATGATTCTCCAACTCTATTATATGAAGACAGTAGTGCTTGTGTTTCACAAATGCAAGTGGGTTTTATTAAAGGTGATTGAACTAAACATATTGATCCAAAATATTTAAAGTTTTATCCACGACTTGATAACAAATCAAACATTTGAAATCAAAAGGTTACATTTGCAAATAATCTTGCCAATCTCTTCACCGAGGCTCTTCCATCATGGACCCATTGTCAACTTATTCACGGCATTGGAATGCAACGACTCAATATTTTGGAGCAAGAAATTCAATAGATTTTTATTATGAAAATTGTAGAAATCTTTGATATCCTTCTATAATTTTTTTTCTACTAGGTTTTATCACAAGACTGGATTGATAAAAGTGTTGTACTCTTTTTCCTTCATCTATACAAAATAAAATACAAACGCAAGAATAAAGAAGTAAACAAAATACAAACGCAAATTTATTACTTAATTTCATTTTGATGTTTGTTCACATTGAAATTTATTTCAAATGCAAAAAATGAAACAACATAGCCTCATCTGGGAAAGCAGCCACGAGAGAGACAGACACCACAAATACGATCTACAAGGACAAGATCTAACCCGTTCAGCAAGATCAAAGATTGGCTTTGCTATTTAAATCATTTTACAATATCCTTTACATATCGCAACGCTCATCGCTCACCACTCACCTGCTCGAGTCGTTGAGTAGAAAACTACTGCATGAGTATTGCACCTAATGTGCGTTGTCGGCCTAAATTCCAAGGCATATTGGAAACGTACAACGCTGATAAAAACCAACTTGATCGCTTCACTACGCCATATGCTGGTACTTACCAAAGGCCAGCAGTTGCTTCCAAGCTCATGTGGTAAGCGTCCGCATAGTGTATTCTGATGCATTCTGATTGAAAAATTGCAGTAAACCCTCTTCGTCCAAAAGAACTCCAAATTTCTGGAGCATCAGCAAAGACTCTGTCTCCCTTGAACTGCGTGTAACCCGCTCCACAGCCATGGTTATGAATTCCTCCAGATTATGTACCGCACCATCTACATTCACACCATACCCCATGTAAGGACATGGAGAAATCAAACAATGTAGCAGCTTCAGCTAATTGGAATTAGATATTGGGTGCCCGCATGACCAAAGTGGCTCAGTAGTGAATTAGTGCTAATTCCATCCAGTTAGCTAAATCAAAGATATGTACACCAAGAATCTTCACTTGATATGAATGACAACACATTTTGATGGGCGATTCTGGGTGCACATACCCCTTCGCATTGAACTAACATTCATTTCTTAACTCCCCATTTCGGACAAGTAAACTAACTGCCCCCAGACCAATGGTTTCAAGTGCTAACCCTGCCCTGCACCAACCAAGTATCAGCGGTTAGCTAACTGAAAACTCTAATTTCCGGTTAGTTAGTTAGTTACCTTGCTACAGTAGTGGAGACACAAAAGAGGTTAGTTAACTTCTAACTAGCTAATAGGCTTTAGGGCATCAGCTAGCTAATTGAGCCTAAAGCACACTGCTTAGTCCCTGACTCAGAGCATATTGAGCCGAAGAAGGATACAAAATGCAGCACTGCAATTCTCACAATAGCGGACCTACAAAAGAGAGGGTTTGCTTACCTTCAGCAACTAGACAATCATAAACTGGGGGATGGGCCATCCAACTCCCATCCTTGTTCTTCATATGCCGTCGGTCAGATGCAAAAAATCTCAAATACAAAGGTGCAGAAATGACCCTGTATAACCTGCAACGAGGTCGTATTCATTAGTAGAAAGATTCAATAGAAGATCAATAAAATTAAAGCGAAGAAAATAACTGTAAGAAGACTAGCGAACTGGTGAGATACAATTGTAATTGGCTCAGTGAGAAACCTTGAGAACTCGGGCTTCAGGGATACCCAGGGCTGAAACGCACCCGCCACGTATTTATCCAAGGCAACGGGGCATGGCAGTGTGGTGTCCAGGTCCCAAACCTGCACGGCGTTCTCCATTCTCTGCACAGAATGCATCCATCAGTTAATTGTGACTTCAATCTCACCTTACTTAGTACATATCTGTGACATATAATGCAAGGCACAAAATGATTAGGTTGGGGGAAATATGAACATTTAGGTGGAAGAGTAGGGCGACAAGAAAAAGGACATTACCTTGATCAAAAATTGAGAACCATGTGCTTAAATTGTATTAGGGTCCAGGCACACTAATTCACACAAGCAAGGACATATATCTTTGGCGTCCACGGGGAAAGATAGCAAGGCATTAAAAGTGAACAGACTAAGTTAGGCGAAATGGCCTTAGACCATGTTGAGGGCTCACGTTACAAAATAGTCAGCGGACAAGATCACTCACAAACAGTGTTTTCCTGTAAGTTTCCATGTCATCTTATCATCCATTTCAAGAAAATTCCACGGGCATCCAGAAAATGTGTAAAGCCCTTGAGGACAATTCTTCAACTTAGACCAATCACAATGCTAGATTTCTAAAAATATGGTTGGCATGTCTTGTCCTCGAGGCTAGTTTGAAAAAATATAAACTGACCCTTACACTCCAAATCACAACCTCTGGACAGACTAAGGGTATTACTTGAATGCATATGACATGATAGTCCCAGATGCACAACCCTTCAACATCCTTGCTGCTTCGTTGGCGCCAAATAGGAATCTACAGACATAATGAGCATACGGGTTAAACAATTTAATGACAGATGAAAAGAGCAAGTTTGTGATTACTCAAATCTCAAAAGCAAAAAAAGGTCTTCTCGTTCAACACTCTCTGCATCATCAGCTAAGAACTTCAGAAACAAAACAGTGGTGGCACCATCATACAAACGAAACGATGCTGACAAAAACAATTACACCGAGAAAGTACAGAAAGTCCTAACTGAACCCCAACCAGTAGCCATAATGAAAAGCATAATGAAACGTTTAATGAAATGTCAGGCTTGAGGTCTCGTTTTATCATGATCCACTCACAAACCCACTTGAATTACTAACAAAAAAAATCTCAGTTGAGAACATAAAATTCTTGAGGACCTGCCTCAATACCCTTGAAAAAACCTTGGAAAAAGAATCTAGATTCTTTTCGTATACAATGTTGAGCTCATTGCAAGTGAAAGGTACCAAGAATCACAAGGAGAAAATAAAACACTCACTCAGCGCGAAGCATGCTCTCTTCAATGACTGTCAAAGTTCTGAGTCATATTTTTGGTAGCCATAGTAGCGAAGAGTGAGTTCTCACAGCTGCTAAAGAATGTTGTGAAGGAAGAATCGCAGACTGAGAGTGAAGGTCTTGAAATTCACCTGACGATTTGGATTAGAGATGAAGACTACAAAGAGGTCAGACGCGGTTGGAGCAGCCAATCCCACTTTGCTCAACTTCTTGCACAACATGTACACATTCTCCTCACTGCCACAAATGAGGTTACATAAATTTCCCAGTGAACAAGACATTTGAGGCCACACTTACCATGTTAGGCATAGCCTGAACCCAGTTTGATGCTAAACACAGTTAAAATGCCAAAACAGAGCCTCTCATAAAAGCTTTAAAACAAAACTAATTCTGCATGAAAACTGTAAAAATCTTTCTAACATAACATTCTTGACCACAAGCAGAATGGCACTTTCAGAAAACATCGTCGACTATAAGTTAGGTGGAGCACAATTGTGCCAAACCAAGCGAATTCTCCCAAATCAGTGACCCATAGAGCTCTTTTCCTACACAACTCAAAGATTCACACAAAACGAAACTTAAACCTAAACTCTGGCCAAAACTAAAATTGAACAGAGATTCATACCAATAACACGAACTGTAGACAAAGTCGGACAACGCTCCATTAAATCTCTTAAACCCTCCTGCACCCGATTCCTGCTCAAACTCAACCTGGCTTGAGGAAGAGTATGCCGCATCCATAGCTGCCAAACCCCAAATCCTCCTCCTCGTCGATCTCTTCAAATGCCACTTCAACAAATCACCCCTTTCGACAGGAATCCACAATCATCTGCTGTTTTTCTTCTGTCAATGGAATAAAGCATCCTTTGATTCAACCCAGAAAACGACACTCAATCCAGAAAAGAAAGAATGCTACGAAAACATGAGGCCATTGTCAAAGCTTATGAACCAGAATCACGAATCAAATTACGAATTCCTGCAATGTGCAGGGATTGTGAAGAGCTTGCGGTGAGTACATCAATGTTCACAGATAGTGAATTCTTCGTTGGATTCTTCGTTGAAAACCATCGCTGGGGTCCATCGGCAAACCCTAAACCCTTTTGAAATCGTGAAGAGCCTGAGTTTCCTGTGCATTTGAAGCAATCCTGGCCCTTAGGAAACAAAATTTGTAAGCGAATTTTGAAATTTTGAATAAGGCAACTTGGAGGGGGGGGGATCCTGAGCTTTGTTCCAATTTCTTTTAACAAATTATATACAAAAGGAAATGAAGGAACATATTATTTACCATATATAATATATTTGAAAATTTGAGAATCTAGAAAATAGAATCAGAGACTTTGAAATAGATTGTTGAAGTCATAAAATGCAAAAAGAACCACTACAAAATAGGGGGCGGGATATTACATTAACCCCTAAAGGATCGAGGCCTTTTTTCAGCCAACCCCCCCTGAAAACTGCCATTTCTATAGCAAAAAGTTAAAAAAAAATTGAAAATTAATTTTTTTCCGCATCTAACCAAAGGATCTTTCACCTAACTAGTATGAGAATGTGTGGAATTTTTTTTAGAATTTTTGACCACATAGATTGCAAGATATTTGCGTTTAAAGTGAAAAAAACAAGTTTTTCAGCACTTTGCGGGACTAGATTTTTTGACTTTAAACATTTTTAACTTTAAAATTTTTGCACTACAAAATTTTGAGCTTTAAATCTTTACAGTGGAGAATTAAGTTGAGAGTCTAGGGAAAAAAAATTCAATAAAACTTAATTATCATTCTTAAAAAAATTGTTAAGTAGAAGTAGGTATGAGATAGAAGGAAAATCTAAAATATTATTATCTCTTAGATGGAATTAAAATACACTAATCCCAATGGTGAGATTGTTTTGTCAAGTAAACTAAACCATTCTAAAAAAAAGAATTGAAAAAATTGAAAAAATTGAAAAATTGCATTCAGAAATGAATCCTACAAGTTATTTTTTCAAAAAGATGCTCTAACTGCCCGAAAAACAAGAATGTCCATAACTTTCTCATAACATATCCAAATGAAATGAATCAAAGCTTTTCACAGAGACAAAAATATACTCTACAAGAAGAAAAAAAATTTAAAAAAAATTTAAGTTTTGTCCATTTTTTTTTTGCTACCCGGGCTGCACCTCGTCCCCTGTTTTGAGCTTATTTGGTCATACCTTTTTTTCCCAGGCACCGATTGTGAAAAAAATTATATTCCCACAAAGTTTATCAATTTTTCTATCTCCAAAAAAAGTTTCAAAAAATCACAAGAAAATTTCAGCCCGTAGGTACCTACCCAAAAATGCATTTGTCCCCTGAAGGGACAACGGTCCTTTAGGGGTTAATCCCTTAGGGACAAGATTCATTGCCAAATGGTCAAACACCATATTTGAGCTGAATTTAACCTATTAAATTGTGTTTTAATATCAATCCTATATTTTTCTTACGTGAAATTATGAATTGTCTATCACTGTAAAAAATTGTCATTGCTATAATTTTTGTAACCAAAAGTGGAAATAAATAAGTTAAAATAGAAAAAATAGTTCAATTAATTTTAAATTTGTTTCGAAGAAGTTAATAAGTAGCAATGGAGATTTGTGTAAAAAATGGTTAGAATAAAAATTACAATCAAATTGAACGAGGCACATCTACTTTGAGAATGCGTCATGGACATTTAGGGGTTAAAAAAAGTGCACCTACAATTGACACAAATGGCAACTAAGTACATTTATTATTATTAAATATAAATTATTTTTGTTGGATCTTATTGGTGAAAGTAGATTCCAATGCACTTTAGAGGGCAATATTTGATTACCAAAAAACTTTATTTTCTACCTCTAGCTTTCTAAACTTTCTCTTCATTTCAATTACAACGAACCATATATCCAACCATTTTCAATTAATCAAGTTGACTTTCTAATTTGATTTCAATTTACTAAATTTATAATAAATAATATGTCAACAAATATATAGCAAAGCCTTGTCTCCTTCCGCATGGAACTATCAAAGTTTACTACATTTATGGCTCGAGTTGAACCTTGATTAGTCCATCAACCAATTGATGGTTATGAATCTGCCACCCTTCTATTATGCAATCATTAAGGAAAAAATTTGGGCCTACAGAATGCCGCAAGATTGCATGGCAGTAGTACAATTACAATGGAATAATAATAATAATAATAATAATAATTTAATTAATTAATTTAATTTTTTTGGTATTTGCACTGTAACCGCACCGAAAATGATAATCAAACGGCCCTTTGTAGGGTTCAAATTTTTTGTAATGAACATGATACAAGAAAAAACTATTCTATCCTATTTTGTATGCAATACAAAGATGAATTTTTTTTTTAAACTTGAAGGTTTAATCAATATGCTCCTCCTTACTTGCAATCTTGAGAATTCATGATAGATAATATTCTAGATGTGAAAATAGCCTCTTGAATTTAATGGAATTCCTCTACAAATCTATGGTTTTTTGCAAAATGTATTGAGATCCTTTCTAGAGGCTAGAAAAGTGTATGGCAATGGCCAATAAAACTTGACCCCCTTGAACCAATTCTTGCCAATAAATATTGGCCTAACGGCCTAATACTCACCCATCCAAAATCCTATATCCTTTGGGAGAACTGGCAGATATCCACCTAGGTATCAACTCCTTCCAACTAGTATTTGCCCAATAAAGATTTCAATAGACAATATTTTCCCCCAATATTTTGAACATTGGCCAGTTTCTATAATTTTTGTAAGCATACCGGTTTTACATCCTTCACTTCGTCATTTGATTCAGTATTTTGCAAGGATCAACCAGCTACCATTACACTAAATTCTAATTCTCTCCAAACATTAATTTACTCTCATGCATACCATGTTTTCCTCTAAATTCTCTTCACATACATTTTTTGGCCTCTATATAAATAAACTATAAACTTTTCACCCTGGTATTGAAAACAAGTTTACCTTAAAGCAACCCTAGCCTCTCATGTATGAAGGCTCCATTGGTTTTTTCATATGCAGTTTTTCACCTTTTGGCTATAGTCAAAAGACTTTGACTATTTTTTTATAAAGGAAATTTTTATTATCTTTGGTCAAAATAGCTACACTAAATAGTGAAATTAGGTTGCTTTGAAAATTAGGTTGCCTTTGTCAGAGAAGTCACCTCATGACTCACTACTTGTCTAGATGGAGGCACATGCCATTCCCTAAACTCGAGCCATGAATTAGTGCACCAATCCATGCAATACACATGGTTCCTACATTACTGCATCCTTCTACACTAACTAGACATAGTTACATAGTGTAGAATGTTAAGAAATTAGTGTGGGGCAACCTAATTTTCATAAATTTGGGGCTTCGGAATGTAAGAAGTACTAGATGTGTGTTTTTATTACTTTTTTCCATTGTCTTTATTTCACTATTTTTTGTAGATTACTACTACATTTGAAGAGCAATAGCCAGATTTCATTTAAGTAGTAGTATAGCCATGTGCCGTTGCCACAACTAAAACAAAAGTGGAAGTCATTTTTAAAACCAAAAAAACTCAGAAATCCATAACTTTTTAACTGTAGGTCCAAACACCACAAAACAAAGCTCGTGCACCCCTCCTCACCAAGGGCTTTTCAATGGTACCAAGAATGTGACAAATTGATACACGGTTCAAATGATACATAATTTAGTAATTTTTAAGATCCAAAAATAACTAAAAATTCAATAACTTTCCGACCGTGGGTCCAAACACCACGAAACCAAGCCCGTGCACCCCTCCTCCTGGCCGAGGGCTTTCCGACGATACCAAGCACACCCCTACGGGACACACGGTCCACGAGATCTCAATATGACAAACAAACAAACAAAACAAAACAAACAGCCAAACTTAAGGTATGGATCATGTACTTTTGATATAGAGTATGACCCAAGTATCACATGAATATTGAAGAAATATCTCAAAAATGATTTTTTTTTTTTATAAAAAGAAAATGGACTCTACATTTTTAGGCCAGAATCTAGATGGGACGGTATTACAGAAAGGTCAAAGCCGGTACTGTAGGTACTCTTACCTTAGATTCTTCTTCTTCCCAATGGTGGAGGAGTGGTGTGAAAAAAGGGACTGACGCCTGGTGAAAGAGGAGCCAGTCCGTTCGTCTGTCTGTGCATCCAACCATGCTTTGTCCATGCCTCCGTCTCTCCACCACTCATCACACCACTCCCCTAAGAAACAATAATAAACAATCCAAGTGATTCCAATTCCGTCCGGTAGACCAGTTCACTGTTCACTGTTCCCCTCTTCTTCGTCGGTTGCACGACTTCCCTCTTCTTCTTCATTTGCACGCTCATCAATCACCACACAAGCCAACGCCCTCACACTTCGCGTTGCACTAACTTAGCTCTACAGTAGGGATCTGGCAACGTCGCGAACAAACACAAGCTTTTCGAAGCTGGAGGATCGTCTGTTCTCGTAGGCCTCTCGTGTCGATCAGTAGTGGGTCTCTGCTGCTGTTGCAGCAGTCATCTGTACGTACAGTGTGTTTCTGCTGCAACGATTTGCTCCAGCTCCTCGATCTCGCTGCCACTGAGACCAACTCCCAGGTGGGAAATTCTATAAGCCCCTAGGCTAGGCTAGCTCTGAAAACACCTGCACTTCTGTTGTGTGTCTGCTGTTTGACATTCCTCGCCAGGGGTGCAGGGATCCTGACTGCATGAATTTGCGGGTTGTGCGCTACGTGCAGGTGGAGTAGGGAAAGCTCTGGTGGTGGTGGACTGGTGGTGGTGGTGAGGTTGTTGGAATACTAGAAAGGTGGTATCTTTGCCACTCAAAAGTTCGGGCAAGGAAGATGCCTTACCGGAATTTCCACATGCGGGCGGAGTCCCCGACGGTGGACTTGGTGGTGGACATGGGCAACCCGATCTTGAACTCCACGGTGAACGGGTTCCTCAAGGTGGCGCCCGTGGGGGCGACGCACGCGGCCACGCAGGAAGCGTTCAAGATGTTCCAGAAGGAGAGTGTGAGCAAGCGGGACTTGGAGGTCATGGTCAAGAAGGCGGGTCACGAGGGGCTTCAATGGGGTCTTGTGGCTGGGGTTTACTCCGGTATGGTTGGATTGATGACTTGATTGCTTGGTATTGCTGGAGTGGTGGATTCGCCATTCTGGATGGATTGCTCGAGTTCGTGTTTGTGTTTGTGAGCTTTGGACAGTCGATTGGAGTACGGGGACTTCAAGTCTGTGCTGGATTAGGGTTTAGTGATTTACAATCGCACAACGTTTGACGACAGAGAATGTATATTTGTACTCCTCAAAGTATTCGACGATGTTAGATATAATAGAATGAGATGACAACATTCTAGCATTTGCTTTTCGTGAAGAGGTCAAGGGAAGTGGATTGATTATGTTGAGTTGCGTACTGGGGTTGGAGTTTGTGATTGTCAGAACTCATGCCGTCAATTGTCGATTGTTGGGATGCGGGATGAGATGTCAAGTGCTGGGATGCTGTTGACGTTCATAGGATTTCCTCCGGCAGTGTTTGCTTGCTTGCTTGCTGGATTCTCCATTCGTTATGGAATACTCAATTGCATGTTTCTGCTTGTGAGCTTTGGACTGTCGATTGGAGATTGAACTCCGTGCCGATTTAGGGTTTGGTTATTTACAGAGTGTTGGACACAGGGTTGTGTACTTCTGCCTTTGTGGTTGTGGGGATGCTTGACGTTCGTGGGATGTGTGGATTCAGGTGTGGAGTATGGGATTCATCGCGTGCGGGGACGCCGGCACTGGACGAATGCCACTCTGGGAGGGGCCCTCACGGGTGCAATTCTCACCATGGGCGACAAGCACTTCGATAAGCAGAAACTGATCAAGACGGCCATCACGGGGGGAGCCATCGCCACCGCTAACGAGTTGCTTCGCTATTTGTAGATTGTTTCTTCGTCCGCTTGTACGCTGTCGTGATTTCTGTGAGCTCGCAATGGATACTTTCCATCCCTAATGTATTAATAATTTGATAATCGCAATGCAAGCCTTGTTGCTAAGCATCGATAGTCCAACTTTTAGTTTACATTGTTCTGATGTAATAATTGACATTGTTTTGTGTATCTGTGAGCTCTCTGGCTCAACATGAATGAGAACGTCAACACAGGAGTTTCGTGAATTCTGAGCGTGTATTAACTAATACGAAAATGATGAAGTTATGAGGGTTCAAAGATGTAGAGTAGAAGGAAGCGAGATCATCGGTGAATGAGCGAGATGGTGGTTGTCAGTGGTACCTTGGTCATGTGTAAGACGATGCTGATGGCAATGTGGAATGGAAAATGGCCTGATTCTTTTCCGAAGACGAAACCAACATGAGTGTGTCGTGGTGATCAAGAGCTCGACATGACCCTTGAAACTCGTCACGAGATTTCCATGCAGGCTGCCTCCTTGGAAATCAGTAATCAGTGCTGGGGCAGGTTCCAAGCGATTGACATTCAGGGCTGTCCATACCAGATCTCTTGCTTCAGGATTCGTGACTGTGTGTGCACTTCGGCAGGAGCTGGCTGGGTGATTCTGGTTCTTGTCGAGATCTAGTTGTTCAATTCCAGGTTAGGGTGTGGATTTCGTTCGACTTGTGGACGCACAGACGTGACCCTAACCTTTAATTCTTGAGCTTGGAATCTTGAGCGATGGAGGTTTTAATACACGCTGAGAGATGGGAGACTTCCGACACTTGCAGATAGTACAAATTAACAGTCTGAGCTTTCATATAAGGGAAGGTTTTTATATAAGGGAAGAGATCCTATTTGTGCAACATGATTATTTGTACCTCTTTGTAGTCACTATGTATCTGTGTCCTCCTACGAGGTTCCATTGAAAACTTGTTTGGTGATTCGGGTTTACAAAGAACAAATAAATGAAAAATTGCATGGATGAGTATAGGACGGATGAGATTGTGACCTGTATGTATTCAATATATGGGATAGACTACATTTGAAAATTTGAAATGTACATTAATGATGCATCATAACATTCAGTAGCTTACAATGATGGTGTGGTATATTCCACACCCCAACAGTGTTTCATCAGTAACTATTGATGAATTAGATTAGATAGGTGGAGGATGTAGAGGCACACCATCACTGTAGAACCAAGGCAACATCAACACATGCTACTTAACCCCTAAATGACAGACCTATGACCACTGATTCCAAGCCTCATTGCCCAACACTCAATTTGCTGCCATTTTGCAACTAGATATGTATGAAAATTTTATATTTATTTTTCAGAGACAAAATTACATGTTTCCTTTACTTCTCAAAAAATTTAGATTTTTTTGTGGAAAATTGATTTTTTTTTAGGAATTTTTGAAGAAAAAGTGAAGAAAAATCATATTAAATAGAAAATTATTTCAAAAAATTTGAAAATTTCACCATGTGTGTATATTACAATGACAAACATCATGGTATAAACTCAATTTCCGTGTCATTCTATAATTAGAAAATAATAGACATTGAAAAAACACCCAAAGTTCAAATTGCAATAAAATACTCAATTTTAGGAATTTTTTCAAAATTCAAATTGGAGTAGAAACTAGAGTAGATGACTTTCATTTTGTTAGTTGGACTCAAACTCAAAAAATATGATTTTTGTGGAGAAATTTCAGATTTAGAGCAAGGAGCAACAACTTCCCAAAATATTCTAAAATAGCATATTTTGTGATCCGTTTTTTTTAATAACTTCTCATTTCCGTGAAGATAAACATTGGAAAGAGTACAAACTCTATTGGACACTCTTCATAACCCAACATGAAAGGTCAACAAAGAAAAGGAGGATGAAAAAATGCTTTTGAACCCTCTTTTTCTCAATAGTGTTGTCATCGGAACGCCATGGAATGGCGTCCGCGGCGCTCCAGGGTTAATGTTATGATAGTGACACAAACAAGGTGTCTTTTGAATTGAAGCACAAATAGGGTTCTCTTACCTTACTAGTAAGACCTTGAAGTTGAAGACTCGTTGTGGGAGACACCTTCTTTGTGGATGGATGAATCTCATCTATAGGAGATGGAAATTAAACGACTGGCAGAGGATGAGATTGCTTATGGTTGTTTGTGAGAATGGGGCATTAACCCCTAAGGATTGAAGGGGAGGGGTGTTCTTTCAAAATGGGCCAAAACTACCAATAACTTGATCCATTTTTTTTATCCATTTTTTTTGAGATCGGATATAATGTAACCGTAGGACCTTGAAGTTAACATTGAAAATGAGCACCTCAAAAAAATTCAGATTATTTGACCGCATGTTTTAGGAGATATTTAATTTTGAAGTTTTATTTGGGTCAATGGAAATACATGGCAGCTCACTTTGAAGGAGCATATCTTTGTGAGAATATTTCAAAATGATGCCTTTTTGTGCTCAATGAAAGATAAGAGAGTTGAGAATGTACATGTAAAATTTCATAACATTCTAAGAATTTTACAATTCATGGCACCTGAAGCTTGCAATGCACGGTGGTCGCTGAAATTTGAGTAGTGTTTGCAAGAGAAATAAGAATGGGACACTTGTCTTCTCCTTGAGCTCCTTGAATCTGACCTTTTCAAGGTGGATCTGACCTTTATGAGGTGGTCAAGAAGCTCATTGGTTGGCTGACTTTTTAGTCCATGACTCCATGCTCAAACTGAACACAAAAAAACGAGCTGTAAACTAGGCTACATTGCTAAACTTTGAAAAATTCCACAAGGCAGATTTTAACTCGGAATTTGATGAAACCACTTCCATTGGATTTATAACAAAGTCTATTTTTTTAAAATAAACTTTATTTTTCAAAAAACTCAAAATACAAGAACGGGAAGCTCAAAAAACAGGGGCAGCGACTAGAAAATGGTCACTTAAGGACCCTGAGGATATAGAGTGTTCACCATGATTGAGATTTGAAAAAAATCATCATGAAGTACTATGTGGAAGAATATTTTGAAATTGATCATACAAATAAAAGTTGTAGATTTTGAGTTTTAAATTCCATCCATATGGTTAGATTTACCAATGCTAATACTGATGCTTTTTTATGAATTTTGAAAGGAAAATTTCAAAATTCTTTTTAAATTTGGTTACAAGGAAAATATTACCCCAAAGTATTGTTTTTTGAGTAAAATTTGTTGGAATGGATTTGAAATGAAGTTCTCTTGATATGATGTTTTTATAAAAAAAAAATTGTTCTTTAAATTTGTGACCTCAATTTTGCAAATCCAAATTTGAACTAGAGTCAATGCAATTTTGGGTTTGTCAACCACTTGACGTACTTGTACATTTGGAATTTTTAGAAAAATATGTACCTAAGTAATACCAAATCCAACCATTAGATAGGACAACAACTTGACAAAAAAGCTCCACAAATTATGATGACTTTCATCCAAATAGTAATGAGAAAGAAATAAGAATATCAATTTGTTCATTGTGTAGAAATTGGACTTTGGAGCACTAAAGGATTAAGGTGGGTACCCTCAAAATTGCTACTTGCTTCTATTCCTAGTTACTATTATTAGATTGGTCAAATGTTCATGTTTTCTTATTGGTACTTGAAAAGAGGTTTCAACGCACCAAAGAACGTGACATTTGGATCCCACATGTAAAAGTTTTGAAGGAACAAAGTTTGGTTTCTTCTACATAGGTAGATAGTTGATTTTGAAAATATACACAAAGTGAAGATGGCGGTTTAGGGTCATTTGGCATTCAATTATAATTCTAAGTTAAGTTTTGTAATACATCTTCACATTTCGCAGATTTGGATTATATGTTGTTCCTTAACCTTTAAAAGACTACGTGAACAACCTCAATATCCTTTGCTTTGAATGCTCAATTTTGCCACTAAGTATGAATGTAAACTATTATAGTTCATTTTTCAAAGATGGCATTACATATTTTCTATAAGGCATAAAAATTTCAAATTTTTGGTCAAAATTTCAAATTATTGTGATTATTTCACATATTATGTGAAGAAAATTCACATCAAATACAATATATGTTCAAGAAATTCTAAAATTTCAGAGTATAATTTAGATTATCATTATTTAATCCAAATTTTTGTATCATTCTATTTTTTTAAAAACCAATATATCAGAGAATTTGGATCCAAAGTTTAAATAGCTATAATAGTTCAATTTTACAATTTTTTTCAAAATACATTGAAAAAAATCTTAAATTTTGTGATCTATTTTTTTAGCATTTTCTTTTGCAAAGAAGTCAATTAGACCTTTTTGAAAGAATTTTGACCATCAATTAGTGCAAACACATCCAAATAAAACAAAAAAACATTCGATGAAAAATGCAATTCTTGGGTGATTGCAAGAAACACGTGTACTATTTTGCGTCACACCTTGCATGCTGATTTGTTTTTTGGCCATAACTTTTGCATTTTCGCTCCAAATGACTCAAAATTCACAAGTAAGGTACTCATGACTATTCTACACCTTTTCTAATATTTTGTAATTTCTAAAAAAGATATTGCTATCCAAAATTAGCCCGATAATTTTATGTTACACTTGCCAATTTGTTTTTCTTTAACAAAGTAGTACACCCAAAAAAACAAATTTGGAGCTGAAATTTGGAAGGGATGGTTTTCTAATACAATTTTAGCTACTATTGTTCAAAGGATTTTAAAAAACAGTTAATTATATGTCATGTAGAAGTCCACAAATAGAACCTCTTTCTACTTGCTTCTGGAAACATACAAACAATTATTTTGGTGGGTTTTTTGGTGAATGACCATCTCCATAAAGTTGTTATAAATGGCCAATTTCTTATAATTTAATTTTTTTGCCTATTTTCTATTAATTAAAACATCAAAGTATGTATTTTCTTGAGATTTGGCACTTTTCTAGTTCTCCTACTTTGAGAATTTTTCTATATATTTCCTTTGGTGGTTACCTTCATCTTACAGGTGTATACATTGGCCATATATATTTTTTTAAATAATTTTTTTTCTAACTTTAAAGTACACCAAGAAAAAAAAAGGCATGAGTACTATAAAACGCAACAACTGAATTGGCAAGTGTTTCTTGCAATCACCCTCTTCATCCTATTTTGCTCATTTGAACGCATCTAAGTACACAAATAAGAAGTAGTTAATTGTCATGTAGAAGTATAAATTGTACTATGGATAATACATGAGCAAATCATTAGTGCATTACCAATATATTTTGTCATATTCGGAGACTTTTCAATTGAAATGCAACAATTCTTATATTTATATAATATAAGCAAGATTTCTAACTTCCATTTACAGTGTTCAAAATTTTAGATTTTAAACAATTTCAAGTTCTTCAAAAAAATTTGCTTGGAGTGACTACTTTTGACTTGATTCCTATTATTAAATTGTGAAAGTATTTTTTTAAACTTATTTGTAGTCAAAAACAATGAATTTTTAATTCTCTTAAAATGTATTCCCTTAATACTATATGAATCATCCAAAAGAAATTCAAAATATTATAACTAGGTTTATCCAACATTGACCCTAGGCTCTCACCCTATACATTTGAGGCAACAACACTAGTTTGAGAGCCTAAAAATGCAAGCTTAACCCCTTAAGTTCCTTAACCCCTAAATGCCTAAGGCACCAAATTCTGGTGTCGGCAATACTTTGAAGTTAAATAAAACCTAACCAAGTTGCTATTTTTAGTAGTCTATATTTTTGTAAAATTCTTTTTGAAGTCTAGCTTTAGCTTCAAAAGTCCGATTTTGAAAATGATGGATTATGATTTTTCTACTCAAGATTTTGTGCAAAGGTATTCATTGCAATCTTGACTTTCTGTAGTGTTGAGTGCTCTTGGAAATGAGCATCAAATACACTAGATTTTGGAGAAAAAATCACATTAGAAATTCATTTAAAAAAAATTGTAGAGTAGATTTTGAGAAGCCATAAATTGATTGGGGTTATGCATGTTAGGCCCTTTAACCAAATATTTTTTTGGTGACCAACTTTTTAGATTTGACATGTGAAAAAAGGATTGAAAGAATTTCTTAGTTTTACCACCCTCTAGTTCAAACATTATAATCTTTCAATTCATAAGTGATATTGTTGTGTTTTCTTTTCCTATGTGATCTCTAACATGTCTAGTTTGAAATGGTGAGGTTACAATTCAAAAAAAAATGATACAACTTATCAAAATGATGGCTTTTTGGTCAATTTAGAACAAATTTCAAGAAGCTCAAAACAAACCTAATGGGCATTTAGGGGTTAACTATGTTTTCTCCTAAACCACTCGAAAACTGCCATTTGAGCACAAGTACCAAATTTTGGAAAAAAAAAACATTTTTGAACACATGTAATAGTAGGATCTTGTGGTACGTTGTTTTGAAAAGATGTGAGAAAATTTTCAGAATTTTCCACCGTGTGGATTGCAAGATATTAGCGTTGGAATTGACAAAAATCCTATTTTGGGCCCTGTGAAAAACAGGGCAGCTATACTTCACAAGGTAACATTTGAATGAAAAAATATCCAAAATAATGATGGTTCTTTGGATTCATTCTTCAAGGCAAGTTGGCTACATTCTTGAAATTTTTTAGATAATTTGGAATTGTACAACATATAGGAAAAAAATAGTAAGTAGAAAAAAGTAGAGAATGATTCAAAACACTAAATTGTTAAGAAGTTAATTATGGAATTGAAAAATGCCAATCCCAATGGTTGTAATGTTGTAATGAATAGTCTACATCCTATGATTTTATTTTTTTCCAAATATATTGAAAATTGAGTTAACTAAACAGCTTCAAAGTTTATTTTAGAGTTGAGAATCCATAACCGCCTGCAAACTAAAATTCCTCATAACTTTTGACTCATTGATTGAAATGGAATGATTCAAAGCTTTCCATGTATTTATAAATCTAGAAAACCAATTTTTCTAAAAAAAGTGATTTTCTTTTTATCTGCCCGGACTACTCAGCTGAGAAAAAAAGTAACATATTAGGCCATAACTTTTGACTCGTATGTCCAAATGTCATAAAATTTTGTTTACATGAAAGATATTCCTCGTCCACAACTTCTACTAAAGCTTGGACTTAAAACATGCAAATTTCTAGTCACAAGTATTTGCCGAAAATCGCTATGTTGCTAAGAATAGAAGGGTGGTCCTTTAGGGGTTAAGAGTTGTGAGCATACATTTTGTGAGCCTAGAGTGTTGTCAAGAAACAACTTGAAATTTTTGAGGCCAACAAAGAAAATAGTAGAGAAATTCCAAAATTTACTATCAATAGTAAAATTTCAGCCCTATGACCGTGGACTGATCACCATGTCGATAGCTTGGCGCGCTAGCGGGCAACAACTTTAACCCACCTTGAGCCCCATTTTTTTCTCATGAAAATATTTGTTGAAAATGAAGCTTTTGAAATGATTCCAAAGAAAAACATATATTTTGGACAACTGACGGAGGGCTCATGTAGTAGGCACCATCTTGTAGCGCGCGCACATTTTTAGAGTGTGTCTTAACCTCCAAACCCCGAAAGGGCTTTTTGGTGCCTAGAGGGGTTTCTGGAGGTGATGGAGTTGTGACACAAATTCAAGCACCAAAAAGAATTGAAAAAGAATTGAAAAAATATGTTTTCAAAGTCCCAATCCCAAACCCCTCAAGGGACCTCTCGTGGAAAAAAATTTAATCTTAAATTTCTTTTTGAGAGTCCCAAATCCCAAACTCTGCAAGGGCTCTCTCAATACTGATAGGGGATTCTCAAAGTGACAAAGTTGCAAAAAGAATATTTAAAAAAAACACTCCAAAAACTCTCTTAATTTAAATTTTTATAAAACTCTAAACTCTAAACATTTTGAGGAACATTATTTATTTACCACTAGTGTAGCCCTGTGTCATTGCCATATCCAAAATAAAAGTAAAATTCATTTTAAGAACCCAAAATAACTCAAAACCCCATAACTTTCCCTCTGTAGGTCCAAACGCCATGAAACAAAGCTCATGCATCCCTCCTCGCCCAGGGCTTTCCAATGGTACCAAAAACGTGACAAATTAACACATGATTCAAAAGATACATGATTTACTAATTTTTAAGATCCAAAAATAGCTCAAAATAGCTCAAAATCCATAACTTTTCCAAATGCCACAAAACCAAGCCTGTCCACCCTTCCTCGCCGAGAACTTTCCAACGGTACCAAGAGCGTGACCAAAATCAAAGTAAAAGTAATTTCCTAATTTTTTGACCCATAAATACTTCAAAATTCAATAACTTCCTCACCTTAACTCCAAACGCCACGAAACCAAGCCCGTGCACCCCTCCCAGCTGAGGGCTTTCCGACGGTACCAAGCACGCCACCGGGGGACGCACAATCCGGGAGATCTCGACGTGACAAACAAAACAAAACAAAACAAAACAAACAAACAAACAAACAAACAAACAAACAAACAAACAAACAAACAAACAAACAAACAAACAAACAAAACAAAACAAACAACCTGTCTTAAGGTATGGATATTGGATGGGTCGCTTCTTCTCTTTGCTTTTGCTATGACTTTCTAACTTTCTAAGTTAAGTACTATTCATCTCTCACCTTCTTTTGTCACCAAGAATGTGTGCTCATTCAAGGACTTGTTCACGGGTCTTTTCATGAAAAAAAGTAGTCTGCTCTAAAACCGCTCATTTTGTTGAAACTAACCCTATAAAAAGCTACTAAATGGATATGAGATGGTCCTTAAATTATGGACCACATTAGCCATTGATTGAATTGAGATAAAAATATTCTTTAACTCAAGAGTCAATCATTGGCCTTGATTTCCTCTAATCACTTTCGAAGTTGCAAGTTGATGCAGTTTGGGAGACCGAGGGTCACAACTAGGTACCTGCAACAGAAATCTTTGAAAACTCATAACTAATGCAAAAATGCTTCAAAAAATATGAAAGCAATGTATTACATTTGGCATCTATATTTCATTCAATGAAAAATGAGTTAAATAAAAATATTTATGTTCATGCAAACCTATGAAAAAGGCTGACCAGCCCTTAAATGATTGCTTTTAGAGTAGACTACCAACCTCATACAATGGTAGAGACCCTACACTAAATAGTAAAATTAGGTTGCCCCACACTAATTTCTCAACATTCTACACTACACGAATATGTGTAATTATTATAGAAAGATGCAGACCATGTGTGATGCATGGATGGGTGCATTGGTTCATGGCTAAGGTTTAGAAAATGGCATGTGCCTCCATGTGGACAAGCAGCAAGTCGTGAGGTCACTTCTACGGTGAAGGAAACCTAATTGTTAAGGCAACCCAATTTCGCTATTTAGAGTGGATGAACCAAGTCTTCATTTACTCCCACACCACCGCTACTCTAAAATAGGTAAATAGTGTTGGCTACACTAATTGTCAACAATAACACTAATTGTGATTTGCAAGGTTAGTGTTAGAACATTATTTACCCATTCTGACACTATTTTAGCTCTTTAGTAAAATTTGGTCATTTCAACATTTTTACGAGAGTGCATTTAGTGTTAGATGGGAACAAAATATAGAAGTTGGAATGGTGGGAAAAAAACGGTGTATGAAATGTTGAGATAAGCAATGAAATGCTGAAATAGGCAATGAAATGCTAAAATGCTAAAATAAATAATGAAATGCTAAATTGCTGAAATAGACAATGAAATGTTGAAATACTGAAATTTTTTATAGTGTATGTATAAGTTGCTAAATATAGCAACAACCAAAACTAAACACAACATAATAATCCTAGTTGTAGGCCAAAAATGAAAGGAAAAATATAGTAAAATATCAAAAAGGATTTTTAAACTACCCTATTGAAATTGAACAGTTCTTGCCCTTGGAAGTATTGCAAATGTTTTGCAATTATCTCTTGGAGATGTGGAAACAATTGTCCTACACTCCAAGATCCATCAAGTCCTAATGCCAAGCTACAACGAATCATTGCTTTTCTAACATAGGACATGTTGTCACCATCCACCTCTCGATTAACATCTTCTATACTATCAGCAGCCAATTGTACAAAAGAAACGTTTTCTAGGATTTGTCAACTTCCCTGACCATTGTCCATCTACTCGGGGTGCATTTTGCCAAGCATTTCGTTGTATCAACTCAATTTTCTTGGCTTCCCACCGTCTTGTCCATGCATCTTTGATTTTTGAAATGAGAAAATTTATTTGTTGGTTGGCAAAGGTGAGTAGAACATAGAGGCAAAATTTTGAAAACTGTGTTTTTGACAGTTAGGACAGTAGCCAATCTAGGGGTGATAGTATGGCCGCTACAATTATCAAGCCATATGATCTTCATGCATTGATGAAGTTCAGCTTGATATGCACGAGGTTCTAAAAAGTGTTCGGGGAAGATGATTTGATCCATCCAACCTTTAGGGCCCATTCTATAAGAAACCTCAAGAATATTATCAATCAAACCCCGTATATGATAGCTCCTATTTTCATTTGAGAAAATGAGCATAGGAGCTTCTATTGTGGCACGACGGCCTCCTGAAATGCGAACCACCATAGTCATGGAGTCCCCACCCGAGACAACTTCAACGTATTTGACAGTTGTATCTCCTCGAAACTCTAAAGTTTGGCCATTGTCAAGATTGACAACGAAATGGTTTCATCCAGGTTTTCCATGAGATTTTCATCCAATTCCTTGGATGAAAATCTCCTTTGCAAGACCCCCAAATGGTAGGCAGTCTGCATTTCGATTTGAATCTTCTTTTCAGGGCTACAAGTCAAACGACCACGTTGGGATAGAAGGGTTATATTGTGGTTATCCATGAACTGATTGACCCAATTCGCTGTGATTTTGTTGACCAACAAAACATCGTCTTTAGAATCGATAGAATGGGTTGTAAAAATGGACTCAAGAGCTTCAAGAATGGAAAGGATCAATTCACGAAGTAGGTGAGAGGAAAAGTTGACACTTGATTTGCGAAGGCGGTTGAATTCTTCAAGTAATATAGGGTACAAATATTGCAACCATTTGTTCTTCTTTTTGCCTCAACCTAGTCCGGCTTTTGGAGAATGGTGCCTCCTTTTGCCCAAACGGCTTCGGCTACAAGAGAATGGAGTGATGGGGTCTGCAATATCTTCATGGATTTGGTGACGCTGCTGCCACTATCGGTTGGCTTTCATGAGGTTGGCAGGGCGTTGGCCACGGAAGTGTTTCAGAAATGCTTGAATGACCCGACCATTGAGGCCAGCCAAGCCGTGAACGGCGCCGTCCTCGATCATCCAAGAAGTGACAGATTAGCGAGTGGCAAGGCTGGAAACTTGTTGAAGACGGCGGGAGGGGAGGCGGTCCATGGTCGGCTACAAAAAAAAGTAAAAATGTAGCTATAAAAAAAAGTGGCGACCAAAAAAAAAACTATTTTTCAGAGGAAATAGAGGAGAGAAAGACAAATCTAATGGTGTCATCCAATGTTCAATCACATACCTCAATAAAAAGATATAGGCGTCGGAAGTTTGAAATCAAGCGGCGGAAAACCACGGAGTATACCTCCCCCCCCTATGGAAGGAGCTTCCTTCTATTGATGGACCGAAGAGCTCTCCACCTCTCCTCGCAATCTCTCCAAGGCGATCACTGGACAAGGGAAGAGTGGGGCAAGGAAGCAAGCAAAAAAGAAAGTTTTCTATAGAAGGGAGGGCCAGAATTTCACGTCGGGAGGTGGAAGTTACAGTTTAGGGAAGGGCCAGAGTTTGATGGCAAGAGTGAAGTGTCCTTACACTATTTACACATAAGTTGAAAAATAACGTTGAGGGTAAAAAATAGGAAACAACACTAATTATCACCCAACACTATTTACCAATTTTAGTGTAGTATTGTCGACTTATCTAGAATCATATTTGATTACAAAGAGCTATAGGAATTTTGAGCCAGTTGTAGACATTTATCTTTTGTAACTTTAAAATTCATGAACTTTCATAGACTTTTAGCATTGAATATGTTCATAGACTTTAAGCATTGAAGGGATTTTGCTACTTTTGCAAGTCGGCTTACACTACCAAGGGAAGTTTTATGAGTTTGTTCCATGGGAGGGGAAGTTGGAGTGGGAGACTACTCCATGGGGCTCATGGAAGATGATAGCGCAAATAAAAACACACCAATTATGTTGGTGGGCCGCCAGATATGATTTTGAACAAGATCTAGAACTACTTGGAGAATTTACACAATTCTAACCTCTATATGCATGTATCAAAATTAGAACCTCTACTTCGGAAGCTTATAACTTATTACAAGAACTTTCAAATCCTATTCAATTAATGTATGATACGACTTCTTCATTCCATTGGTATATTTTTCTACCATCCCAAGGGATTCATTTGAACTACAAAAAGATATGGAATTGGTTTATGGGCTAATTTGAGATTGTTGTGCTTGGGCTTGGAATGATCAAGTAAAGTTGGAAGCAACAACAAATACACTAGGCTGCCTTCTACGGTGTCCAACTACTAAAAGATATGGAATTGATTTATGGGCTGATTTTGAGCTGTGGTGCAAAGATTTATTCACTAGCAAATTAAAGTTAAATTGTGGGAACATTGTGAGGACAACAACGTTGGGAAGGTGAAAACACTACATCTTTTAACCTTTGTATTATGGTAGGTTAGCTTTGTGTAATGAATTGTTCAACCAATGGAAAATTCCAAATGATTTTCAATGATACATGTTGTGTACTAGGTTATTGGAATCAACCTACAACTTGACGTTAAATAATAGTACATGTGTTAGTGGTAAAGGATGTCATTTTCCATAGCCAATGTTTAAATTTGAGTGACCTAATATGGGTCTCAATGAAGATGCTTTGATGTTGTTTTTTCTAATGGTAAAAGTAGTAAATGTTGGAAATTGAGTGTGAGAATAGAAATTGGCAGAAGGTAGTGGCCATGGCTTATAAATTAGGAAAGATGCTATTGTGTCCAACACCATTGGAAAATCAACTATCATAATGGAAACTAGGAGAATATTGTTTGTGGCTTTCAAAACGCTTTGTTTTGTGCTCAATTACCTGCCTACTACCCATAGATTGTAAGGCCTCATTAGTGGGTGTCACAATTAGAATGAATCTCCAATGGGTGGAAAGGCATAACCTATAGCTTACGAGATCCGCTTAACAACTAGATGATTTCATCATCCAGGAAGAATATAGATTCTAATTGAGAGGATGTTGCTTCATTTGCCTCTTTTGTAGGTTTGTTTTCTACCTATGTAGGATTCAATGATTTCATTCACCAATCCATTATCCTATCTTGACACTCATTTTTTACATACCTCTTGAGTTCGACCCTATCTTCATTGACATTCTAGGATATCCTACATACCTATCACACTATAGTTGCTAATACAATAGAACCTCTCTAAAGCATTACTCTATAAACAAATAAACCTCTGTAAGGTGATGTTGTTAAACTGGTCCCAAACTGGTCTATATGCAAACGTTATGATTACAAATGACCCTCCCTAATTTAATAACCTCTCTAATGTAATCTTGTCAAATTGGTCTTGGACCTATCACTTTAAAGAGGTTCTATTGTAGCACACTTGTGTCACATTGAAACTATTTGACTCCAAATATGGTTGTCTTGACAAATCAATGTATGGAGATTATGATATTCAAACATTTGTTTCATTGTAGCTTGTCATTTTAGAATTTCAAATTTACACCCTTTTATGGAATCTCATGAAACACTTGAACTTAAACCCTAGCAACCATGTAATGCATGCGTAGAACAATGCATTTGAGTGTTCATATGTTTGGAATGCATATGTTTGTAATTTACACACATATAACATGTACCGATATTTAGAGCTCACTTGTGACAGCAGCCGTAAATTTCACATCAGCTTAGAGAAATCTTATGATTCCCTTTATTTATTTCTAGTCCACTTTCTAGCTCAATTTGAATTACTTTTTTGGTCTTGTTTAAAACTGGGAATCAAAGAAATTCGCAATCAAATACTATCTTTCTATCCATGTGATGTATCTATCACTGAACCTGAACACAAGATTTATGTGCTCGCACTAATTAGGTGATGTTTTGATTGTTACGCTGAAGTGTAGAAGTTTGATTAGTTAGCCTAATTATGTACAAATTGACTTGGACATAGGGTAGTTGGGAGGTCCTGGGAACAAAAAGTTATACCATATAAGCTAAGAATTGAACATAGTGAATACAGTAGAACCTCTCTTATTACATACTCTCTTAGTGCATAATATGCAGTAAGAGAGGTTGTATTTTGAAGCATTTATTTGTGAACAGTAGTTGGAGGCCCCATAGTTAGAGGCCACGTTAGCTAAAGTTTGATACAAAACCTTTCCAACTGCATAAACCTCTCTTAGTGCACAGTCCCGGCACTATGCACTAAAAGAGGTTCTACTCTAGCACAAAAAGTTCACAAAAAATCAAAATAAAATTTTCAAGTTTTTTTCCCTCAAATATTATATTTTTGATTGTTACGTTGGAGTGTAGAAGTTTGATTGTTCAGCCTAATTATGTACAAAATTGACTTGGACATAGGGTAGTTGGGAGGTCCTGGGAATAAAAGTAATACCATGTAAGCTTTGAATTGAACATAGTGAGTAGCACAAAAAATTCACAAAAAATCAAAATAAAATTTTCAATTTTTTTCCCTCAAATATTATATTTTTGTCTACATGTGAAGCTTTGACTCATTCTATTTGGACTAATTATGAGAAAGTTATGGACAATCTTGTTTTTTGGGTAATCTAAGCATTTTTTTGAAAAAAAAAACCCTTAGATGATTCATTTTTTTAAGCAATTTTTATAATTTTTGGAAAAAAAATATTTAACAAGGTTAACTTTGCTAGCTAAAACAATCTCATTGTTGAGATAATTATGTTTCAATTTTATTTTAACCCCTAAAGGACCATGGCCTTTTTTTTGCCAAAAAACACTCAAAACTGCCATTTCTATAGCAAAAAGTAAAAATGTTTGAAAAATGTTTTTTTTTCACATCTAACCATAGGATCTTACACCTAACTAGTATGAAAGTGTGTGGAAAAAATTTCAGAATTTTTGACCGCACAGATTGCAAGATATATGCGTTTAAAGTGAAAAAACAAGTTTTTCAGCACGTTGCGGGACGAGATTTTTTGACTTTGAACATTTTTAACTTAAAATTTTTGCACTACAGAGTTTTGAGCTTTAAATCTTTATAAGGGAGAATTGGGTTGAGAGTCTAGGGAAAAAAAAGAAATTCAAAAAAACTTAAATATCATTCTTAAAAAAATTGTTAAGTAGAAGTAGGTACAAGATAGAAGGAAAATCTAAAATATTCATACATTTTAGATGGAATTAAAATGTACTAATCCCAATGGTGAGATTGTTCTAGAAAGTAAACTAAACCATGCAAAAAAAAAAATTGAAAAATTTGAAAAATTGCATTTGGAAATGAATCCTACAAGTTATTTTTTTCAAGAAGATGCTCTAACTGCCCGAAAAACAAGAATGTCCATAACTTTCTCATAACATATCCAAATGAAATGAATCAAAGCTTTCCAGATAGGCAAAAATATAATCTATGAGGAAAAAAATATTTTTAAAAAAAATTCAAATTTTTGTCCTTTTTTTTTCTGCCCGGGTTGCCCTGCGTCCCCTTATTTGGTCATAACTTTTGTTCCCGGGCATCGATTGTCAAAAAAATTATATTCCCACAAAGCTTATTAGTTTTTTTATCTCCAAAAAAAGTTACAAAAAATCACGACAAAATTTCAGCTCGTAGGTACCTGCCCGAAAACGCATTTGTCTTTCGAAGGGACAATGGTCCTTTAGGGGTTAAGAGCTATGGTATAACAATTTATGATTTTTATTCTTAAGAAAAATTGTTAAGTAGAAGTAGGTCAAAGAGTAATGAAAAAAAAAAAATTTTGTTTGTTTTAAATTTTCTTCTTAGAATTTCAACTTAATTCTTCAACATAATGTTTTTTGAATTCGAAGTCTGTAGTGTAAATTTTTTCTACAAATGGTGGTCAAAGTCATCAATTTCTATGTGAGACACTATTTTTACAGACTAGTGTAAGAAACTGGTTACAGGCAGTAACTGCCTCTTTTCAGTGCATTGTCATCTAAAGTTGTAGGCTAATGTTCAATTTTTTTTTCTAACTTTGAATACTATTATCTTCCAATCTGTATGGTCAAATGCACAAAATTTTTACCACATTATTATAGATAAGTGAAGTACAAGATCCTAATAAATGCAATGTGATTTTCAAGATTAGACTTTTCCATAGCATTACCTACATAAAAAAATAGTGATCTCTACTTTACAAGCTAACTTCTAATTTTTTACAGGCTTACAACCATTTCCACTACATATCCTTGAAGACTACTTTTGAGTGCCATGGAACCTAAGGAGTTAAAAGCTAGCAACCATACAAGACTATACTCTGACATACTCTAAGAGTAGACTTCTACGTATAAGAAGTGGCAGAACTTTATAGAATAGACAAAAATAAACTCTAAAATTCTACATAGAGTATAATGTTTGCAAGAAAAGATTTGGAATTGTTGGTTGACAAAGTTCAATTGAAAGGCTCATAAAAAGAACCTAAAGCAACTTTCCAACTTCTGGAAAAATAATTAGAACATTGGACTTTGAACTTGAATTTAGTTGCTTTTAGTTGGACAATAAGGCAAAGCTATTCCTAAAATGTCATTTCTCTCTATTCACATAAAGCATTGCAAGACTCAACCACAATCATTTTGACTCTGGAAAACTTGAAAATTCTTTTTCCATTCCAACACATGGAGATCCACCGTGGAAGAATTGACAATTCCTCATTAATGCAATCATGATGCAACCAACTACTAGGAGAGTTTACAATCTAGAATAGCCTCAACTTTCCTTCCTTAATACTATAAGGTCAATTGAAGTCATCAAAGAAGAATACACAATCAACATACAAAGAACACACCCATATTTGGAGTTTTTTTTATAAAAGTTGCAAAGAAAGTATGCAAATGGGTAGCGGTACTAGAGATGGGTTGTGACAATCAATTCCTATAGTAGTTATAAATTAACTACACAAAATAGTGAAACTAGGTTGCCCCAGACTATAGTTGACCATGTCTGAAAGTGTTAGATATGAGAAATTAGTGTGGGGCAACCTAATTTCACTATTTTGTGTATTATATATTGTACAATAGATTGCAAAACAAATTGTACTTGTATGTAAATTCCTTGATTCTCTAAATGTTTTGGAAACAATTCACCTACAAGATCTAAAAAGTTATTAAAACTGAACCAAGAAAAGAAATAGAAAGAGATCATGCAAGGGAATAAATAATAGGATGCCTCTAAGAAACTAACACACAACAAGGATAGCATGGCATCTCAACATGTTTATTATAAACAAAATCAAAATCAATTCACCTTCACAATATATTGAAAAGGTTTTAGTTGCACTTATCCTTTGTCCTATTATTTGCAATGCATTTGACTATTTCTCCAAATTCAGGTCTTTCTATTGGATTTGAATGCCAACATCTACTCAATAAAACCTTAATCCAAGGTTTAATGTCCATAGGCAATGTAGGCCTATCCCCTCGAAGAACCACATCATAGTTATTCTTCTTGACACCCTCAAAAGGAAGTCGACCACTGATCATTTCATAGCAAGTCATAGCAAAGCTATAAACATCTGCTTCCTTGGTGAATAAATCAGGTGTAATCTTGCGAGCTTTCACATCTTGCAATATTTCCGGAGCTCTCCAAAATGCGGTCCCTACTACTCCTACCGAGCACTCATAGTCTGCTACAAGACATTGATACGAACCTGGAGGGAGTGAATTGAGATCTTCAAACCGATGCTCTACTCGTGGGTGTATAAATACATTGGAAGCTTTGAGGTCCCTATGTACAATGTTGTCCTGGTGCAAGGCCTTCATACCATGTGCAATATCAAACATGTTCCATTGAAGTTCTTCATCAGAGAAAGGAGCACAAAATCGATTATTGTTGCGCTCCATTCTCTTGTCCATGAGCTTCCGCAAGTCCCCTGGATATTGGAACATCTGGAATGCAAACCTTCCGTTCATCACCACCGTGCCAAAGAGGAGTGGAGAACATCTCAACGAAGGAAAATACATGCTAGCACATAGGTTGAGCATTCCCAGGGGCCATTGCTTCTGAAGGTCCAGCACGGATGAGCCCTCCTTGAACACCTTCAACACAATAGGAAGTTCAGGATGTTTCTTATACTTGGCTTCGAAGATTTCCGCCTGACCTCCCTCGGCAATCTTCTTGCCCAACACTAAAGCATCAGAACTGCGAAAGAAATCACCCGTTTGCGGAAACTGCCTCCGCAGACTCAGCACAATCTCGCTGTTGGTCAGTTGAGCTTTCCCCTTCTCTCCGCCACTGGAGTCCCCTACTACACTCAAAGGCTGCTGGAGCTCACTCCAATGATCTTTTGAAGCGGCGATCTCAAAATCAAGGGCTGTTTCATATTCAGATTTGCTTTGTAACAATCCCTCAATGCGTGTGGAATGATACACAGATGAGGACGAGGGGGATGCAGAACAATTGCAGTTTGTGTTTCCCAGTTCAACAATCTCTTGGTTTTCTGCCATGGCGAATCCCCCAACTGGTGGATTTCCACAACTCCAACAGCACCTCGGAACACAACAAAATGGCTACAGTAAATGCTACACAAGGGGTTTATATATTCCTGAGCAATGTCCGGTTGTTGCGCACAAAACGTCGATCAAAATCGAAATCAGTACCTACCGAGAGGGGCGACATCGGCGTTAGTGCCCTACTTGCATAACCATCTCTCCAAACTGGCAAACCCCAACCCTCAGGCTACCACGAGATACTTCAGTCGCCTAACTGATCGCCCACACGAGAACACTCACGTCGAAGGTGAGAACAGCTTCAACGACTCAACAAGTGACTCCTAGAGCGCATCAAAAAGCTCGCCTAAACCAGACCCAGATAGAGTGAATCAAGAGTGCCACACACAAGTCACAGCAAGGAGAAATTCAGAACGAAGTTAAGTATTGAAGGCCTGGTTCGTCTCTCCGACACCAGAGCGACCTTATTATCCACAGAGCAGATGCGCAGAAAATCAAGGCAACGCTGTGACACTATTCAGCGCGTGCCCATCGGTGACTGACGAGTGACTCTATGAGCCCACGCACATGCCAGTTTTCCTTGGCGGGTGCCGGCGGTTCTCGGCGTTGGGAGCCTGGCGCCTGGCGGAACTGGCCTTGGCGGAATTGAGCTCCGCCAGCGCCAACGTCGGGTAAAACCTCGCCCGGAAATTGTATCGCGTGGTGGGGACAGGCACGACAAATTTCACTTTTTATTTATTTCGTGGTTTCCTTGTAGGTATTAATGTAGGTAGGAGGTCCATAAAGCGACCATCTAAGCGCTGAACCTGAATTTTGGGGAGGTAAAACATCTTGAAATATTTTTCAGTAAATTTTCCTTGAAAGACAAGAAGAAATGGCATCTGGCTCAAGTTGTTTCATATTTTTCGGAGCTTTGTGGAATTAGTTATGAAATTTTGAAGGTGAAAAGCCAAAGGGCTGTAAAAGCGACCACCTCCTAAAATGTACATCCTTTGTACATTTTGGGAAATTGAAGAAAGCAAAATGTACCTGTGTGTCCTGATCGGTTCAAAATGCCCGGTCGGAGTTCGAGCCTCCTACCTTACGTGATGTTGGGAAATGTTGTTTCTTTTCAATGTTGTTTCATATAAGAGTTAGGAAACAAATTAAAGACTAATTTCCTTTGTTGTTGAAGCGACCATTTAAGTATTCATTGCCTTTTGGAGGAAGCTAGACTCCTTGAAACAATTTTTAAGTATATTTTTGTAGGAAGTAAAATGGAATTGACATCTGTACAAAGTCGTTTCATATATTTTGGACCTTCAAAGAATTAGTAACAAATTTTTGAACTTGAAACGCAATGGTTACTCAATTTGTAGACCTTTTCTGATGACTAAGGAATTCGTTCTAAATTCAATAAAAAATGAACATTGAAATAAGTTTTATAGTTTTAAAAAAAAATTATAACCATACAAATTCAAAGGACATATATTTGAGATCTCTCATCAAATAAGGAAATACCACAATACCACTTATGGATTTAAAGATTATAATGTTTGATAATGGAAACCGTAAAACTATAAAAGTGTTTTGAAGTCCTTCAAAACTCTTTTCACATGTTAAATCTAAGAAATTGGTCACCAAAAAAATAAGAGGTTCAAGAGCTTTCTATACATAATCCAAATCAATTGATGGCTTCTCAAAATCTATTCAACAATTTTTTTAAATAAATTTCTAATGCAATTTTTTCTCCAAAAAATCATGATTTTTTTCTAGGACATCAAGATTTGCAATGTACACCCTTGCACACAATTGTGAATATAAAAAATCATAATCATATATTTAAAAAAAAAGAAATTTAGATGCTCGAATCAAAGTTCAAATTTTTATGGTATTAATTTTTTAGAGTTGGCATATCAAAAGAGGATAGGAAGTCTTGAAATCACCTATGAAATCACTTTCACAATTTTAACTTCCTCACAATCAAATAATATAATCTTTCAATCCATAAATGATATTGTTGGGTTTTTTTTTTTCCATGTGATCTCTACCATGTTCAATTTAATTTTGTATGGTGACTATTAAATTTTTTTTTGATAAAGTGGTCAAATGTTGAGGCTTCCTATTCAATTCATTGGAATTTCCATTATCAAGGAAATTCCTTCTTTTAAAATTGCAAAACAATACCTAATACTTGCAAATGAAGATAGTATTTGAAATTGAATTTCGCATTCAATACATTTTTGAATTTATTATAAAGTTTTAAAGTGTATTTTCCAATGGACCCCTGGCTAATGATGTTAATTTGACCATACTGTGAACTTTGCTTAATTTTGCTTATTAACGAAATTCAAATGCAAATGAGGTATCCATCAAGCAATGAAGATTGAACCAATAAGGAACTAATTGTGGAACTAGTGCGGACATGTTAACCACCTGCCATGAAACAAAGCCCTTTGCACTCCTTCATACATAGAGTTTTTTATTTGTACCAATTTTAGGTGTTTGGACCTACAGTGTGAAAGTTGTAAAATTTTTAAAATTAAAAAATTGAATTAAATTATCTTTTATCTTGGAAAGAACATAACTTTTACATCACATGTTGTAACGCCTTTGCAGTGTTTCATGCATAGAGCTTTCTATTTGTGCAAGTTATTGTGGCGTTTGGACCTAAGGTGTGAAAACTATGTATTTTGTAAATTAAAAAATTAAAAAATAATAATCTTCTATTTTAGAAAAAACATTACTTAGTTTTACATTGCATATCCAAACGTCACAAAACAAAGCCCTTGCATTTCTTTGTACATAAAGCTTTCTATTCATATTCTATTCGTACACAACCTCACCCCGCAACAAAACCCTTGCATTCCTTTGTGCATTACAAATTAAAAATATTTGTCACTTACATTTTGGTTGTAGCAACGGCACACCAGTATGTTCTTAAAAAAAATTCAGTGCATCTCTTAGCGCCTGTATTTTTTTCCGTGGCGTGGCGTGGGGCAGTGGGATAACCTCAAGTGCGTGGGGGAGCTCCTCAGCCAACGCCAACCGCCCGGCAATTCCGGATCAGCCTGTGGCGATTCGCCACCTGGCCAGGCGGATGGCGAATGGCCTGGCGTAAAACTGGCATGTGCGCTGGGTGTATAAGTAAGCTTAGAATGTGAGCATCAGATTGTCTGACAAGCGGTACCATCAACGGTGCCAGGTTCAAGATGTAGGGCTGTCTGAATGGATACAAGTTAACTGAATGACCATGTAAGCAATTCATTTCGCGGAACGTTAACCCCAAAGTGACATTGAATTTCTGAACTCGCAAGATGTACTCCTGTGGGTGTCTGTTTTCGGAAATTTCTTGGATCAAATCGATTGGCAGATAGGGGAGATACCCCATTCCAGATCAGCACCCCATTCTGGAACAGTAGACTTCTCTCTTTTCCGTGAAGGAGGACAAGACCAGTGATTAATTATCGCACAGTTCTCAAGGTAGTTGTGGCACATTATGATTGGTTCAAAGACTCTCAATGTTGCAACCAGCCCTTGGTTGATTTTGCAATCAGTCCTTGGTTGGAAATAACATTAGAAAAAATCTGAGCCCTGTGGAGGGCCGTTAAGGATTTGATTTTCGGCGCCCTGCAGTGCAATTACAGGAAAATAAAAAAATAATTTTTTTGAAAAAAAAATATTAAAAAAGTATGAAAACCTGACGTGGCGCTGATGTGGCACAAGTAGTGCCACATCAGCAGGTTTCATTAAAAAATAAAAAACAGTGAATTTCCTCTCTAAATGCATAGGGGTAGTTGCGGGCAGTGCAAAACTCGCGGCCTTTCCGAAGCCTGAATTTTTTTTGTAATGCAAGATCTATATCACCAATATGGGATGGACACAATCTCTAATTGCTTAATTTGTAATAATTTTGTTTTGAGACAAAAAAATTGAAAATTATGGAAACTATCCAAACTCTATTGCTGCACTTGACATAATTTTCCCTCCGAAGAAATTGCCCTCCACCTACCTCTAATTCCTTAAGTGGTCAGGAATGGGGTATCTCTCCTATGTAGATCCAACCGTACAACGAGGAACTGAATTAGCATAGAGACATTAAGAAAAAATTTCAACTGCTGATTCACCTGTTTTATGTACTTTTCTTGGAGAAACATGAGGTCAGTGATGAAGAAATGGGAGGTTCAAATGCGACTTTTTTTTATCATGGGGGGGGGTCACCATCTGAACTTCAAAATTTGCGGAGCCGCAACTACACTAAGAAGTTCAAGGTCCGTAAGTGAACTGATATGTCCGCATGAAAACTTTACAAAAGTTGTAACACTGTCACGTACTCGACGTAGTTCACAGAGGTACCTTGGACACTTCAAATGCATGATTCAGGCGTTCTAAAATTATCCAAAAAAAAGGCACAATCATTCACTCAGATCCAATCGGCTCATCAAGTTGCCTAGGAAGCAGGCACCTGTGCGAAAAAATTGCACGCAATTTCACCGCCTAAATCTTCTGCCAGTAAAGTTTGAATGTTGCGTGATGGACGCTTCCGGGCAAACCCGGTGAATTATCGAGTGGAGTGCAGACTCTCATGCTGAGTGGACAATACCGTGCGAGAAAAAACGCGGGGAGGCCCCGGGTTCGCTTTCCTCCAGGTTTCCAACACCAAGCACCTATCGTTTGGGCCAATGATGTCAGCCCGGCCTCCCACATTTCGATGCAAAGTTGGAGCACTTCCCGAAGGCCAAAAATTTCTGCAACGTTTTGAAAAAACAAGAGTGATCCGCAATCCTTGTTTTTTACATCGATGGAAAGATCTCTGAGAACACTACAAGTTCACTTTGTGCTGTTTACCCATCCGAACATGTTTGCTCCTTATTTCTATGCTCTCAAAATCGTGGAGGATACTTTCTGTCCCCTATGACGTTTTGGGGTTAAATCAGGCTCACCAAATGGCCCGGACTGACAGGGCCCACTTTTGACACAATGGGGCGCATTGCAGTGCACGGGTGGTTGGGCGCGTCTGCAGGACCGCAAGGTGCAGGATATGATCCCGACGAAACGAAGGACAACGACAAATACTCACAACGGCGGTTTTTAGGGGTTAGGGCGGCGGGTTAGGGTTTGAATGGATTTTTTTAAGTATGAGGGGTTGAGTTCCTACTAGTTCTAGTTTATATATCCCACATTGTTTGCTGTTTTACTTCCTACCATCTAATATATATATAAAGAATTGTCTCCTCAAATCAAAACACAAATCATGGATGGCTTTCAAAACAAAGTGAGGTAGATGGGACATGATGTCACATCAGCATGGGCCCATTTCAAATGGACAATTTACTAAACTGCATCTTAGCAAAGGACAACATTCAAACAACTTTTTAAACTTCTACTAAAACAACATTTTGTATGACAATTTAGACAACATATTTTTGAACTTCTAGCCAAGTCTTCAAAAAATGTTTAAATTTTGAAGTTGAAAAAAACTTGAATTCAAACAAGTGTTTAAAATGTCTAAATTTTGAAGCACAAAAAATTGTTGTTTTAGTAGAAGTTTAAAAAATTGTTTGAATGTTGTCCTTCGCTAGGACGCAAGACAATAAATTGTCCATTTGAAATGGGCCTATGCTAACGTGGCATGATGTCACATCTACCTCACTTTGTTTTGAAAGCCATCCATGATTTGTGTTTTGATTTGAGGAGACAATTATTTATACACATGTTAGGTGGTAGGTGGTAAAACAAACAATGTGGGATATATAAACTAGAACTAGTAGGAACTCAATCCCTCATACTTAAAAAAAAAATTCAAACCCTAACTCGCCGCCCTAACCCCTAAAAACCTCCACTATGAGTATTCGTCGTTGTCTTTTGTTTCGTCGGGATCGTGTCCTGCACCTCGCAATCTTGTAGCCACGCCTAGCCACCCGCGCGCTGCACTGCGCCCCATTGTGTTAGAAGTGGGCCTTGTCAGCCTTAGCCCATTTGGTGAGCCTGATTTAACGTTCCGCATTCACTTCTGACTACTTAAGCAGTTTTGACCATCTGCAGGCTCAGTTTCTTGGGGGATAAATTTTCTCTTGTGCAAAAATAGACTACGGAAGGTTTCCATAATTTTCTAGATTTTTTTCCTCAAAATAGAATTATCATGAATTTTTGAGTTGAAGATTGTGTTCCTCCCATATTGGTGATATACACCTTCCTATTTCCAACCAAGGGTTGGTTGCAATATTGAGAGTCTTTGAGCCAATCATAATGCACCACAATTGCCTCGGGACCGCGCCATAATTAATCATTGTTCATCTCCTCCTTCACATAAAGAAAACATCCTAAATAACCAGAATGGGTGTGTGTGATCAAAAATGGGTTGCCTCCCTTACATCTTCCACTTTCATAATGCCTAAGGTTTATTGACCTATAGTACTGGATCCCTTGGGTCTAGTTTTCGAGAAAAAACGGTGGCCACTTCAAAGTTAGCAAATGGAATTTGGAAAAAATTTGGGTGCAATTTGAAAACATCAACAAAAAATCAGTGAACTAATCCATAAAATTTGTATTTAGAATTAAAAATAGAGAAAATAATCGGACTTGGTACTTGAAAAAACGATTCAACATGGGAATGAAAAAAAATAGTTGGTAACATTCAAAAATATCCCGAATTGGGTCATTGCAATTATTTATATTTAACAGATTTACAACTTTTGGGGGCAAAAGATTAGAAACAAACCAAGGGACATTTTGACATGATTGTACTTTGGTCAATTTACTTTAAAAAAGAAAATAGAAGAGGTCTCAGCAAAAACATGTATCTTCCCATTGTAAATTGTCCATAGGTAGAGGAGGATAATTCTTGTCCTTTTTCTAATACTAATATGATTCTTAATTCCCTACCTACTTGCACGAGTAATCCAAAAGCAATCTACAAGATTGTAGAATAATCAATGAACGTTCAACCGTATAGACAAAATAACACCTATATTTGTATACATCAACTTCATCAAATTGTCATTTTTACTAACCCCTAGAATGATATACTTATCAAAATGAATGAAAAATCATTTCAAATGTAAGATTACATATTGACTTTAAATAATTGAAAAAATTGTTCAAATGGATGGTAGTTTATTTACCAGGGCTTTGCATGGCTATATACCACCGGTAATGATTTGAATTAGTCACATTCTCTTGCTAATGATATTTATAAGTCTTACTCTTGTTCTATTTAAATTCCTCACCATTGTGTAGGTTCATTGGATATTGATTCTCATGTAAAGGAAGAATTCGCCTTTTCCTTTTTGGTGATATGAAGTAACATTGCATATTTATTGCAAATTATTCATAATCCAAGTTTTTAGAGATGGATTGATAAGAATGGTAGTGGTGATAGCTCAGCTCAAGAGATGCATTGTGGACTTGTCTGAGATTAGTGATACCAGTAACACACCTTGAAAACAGTCTCTGTGTACTAAATTTAAAGAGAAATCTTACTTGAAATATAGACTTTGTCATTTTACAATCTCTCTATGATTTGATTTGTTTGGGACAGTGAAGGCAATTTTGCTTTAATCTTTTATTTGTCAACGTATTGGAATGTAAAAGATGTTCTAGCCTAGGGTTGAAGTATGTCAGGGTTGTGATTTCAACTGCTTGATCCATGTTTTATTGTATTTCTTCTGATTTGCAAAAGCTAGAAGATTTTCTGAAGATATCTACTAATGGGCATGAATTAGTGGACATGCACATTGCAATGACATCTATTGGAAATGTCTTGGAGGTCTATTAAAAATTTCTTCCAATTTAATTATTTGCGGTCCGTTTTAGTGTTGGTCGGAATGCATAGTCAAAAACTAGAAATCATGTCGTCCAACAGTGAAAGTTTTGGAATGAATGATATGTTGAAACTTAGACAGCTTCTTTTCACGGTTCTTACATTCTGGTTGATGAAGTGTTGAAGGAACTCTGGTTTCAATAAGTGCCACAGAAAAGGAAGGACCTTGATTTTTAGCGCCCCACCTTATTTCACTGCTGTCAGGGCATCTCCACTAAGGCACGCCAAACTGCCCCGACAGGAGGTTTTCCGGGCCCTTTTGCTTTTTTACACCCCACCAGTAGTGGACTTTTTTAATTTGGAGCTCAGGCCACTCCAAAATTCTTGCTTTCACTGCAAGCTACCGTGCCTTGGCTATTTGACTACTGACACGGTACTAACAAATTGACCTTGTTTTTTATGAGGGAGCGGATATCGAGGCCTGCTTTGCATTGATTGGAGTCCAAATTGGAGAGATAGGATGGAGTTAGAGCTCTCAATTTTCTTTAATTGAATTGTTTTGGGGGCGGCAAATGAGGCCTTAGGGCATCCCCACGCCTGGCGCCTCAAAGAGAGGCGCCGAAGGTGCTTTGACGTGTTGTTTATCCAGAAACCACATTCTGAATTTGGCCTCCGCCCCACGCCTGCACGGGATTGGCACTCGGCATGGCCCTTACGCACGGGGTCCAAGACGTCATAACTACATTGGCAAACTTGGGATTGGAGCACGGAGCCCCAATATAGCACCTCGTCATTACATTGGAAATAAAGAAAGTTTTTTCTCCTCACCTTTTTGCATTAACACACCTCGAAAACTACATAGCGAGGCACGGGCAAGAGACACGATTTGACCGGGTGTTCATCAAATTTGGCCATGCCCGGCCACTTATTGAACCTTGCAGTGCGTGCCGTGGGGCACAACTTGTGGCCAAGCACGGCCACTCACAGGGTCTGCGCCACTTCGCGCGCAGCCGTGGCGATGCTTTTAGCTTGGTGCTCCTCCGTCCGGGACTTGTAGGAGCCTCATTACTTTGCATCTTGGAGACCGTGTATTACTGTGCTTCCCGATCATTTCTGGTGGGGGCTTGGAAATGATGCGGGGCCAGTTTGACGAGTGCCACACGCCACATGAGTTCTGGCATGCTTATTTTGCCACGCATCAGTGGAGATGCTCTCAACAGTGTACAAATGAGATCAATAGCCATGCCTTGGGCTCCACACAGCAAGGTGGAGGATTGGATTCATGGCATAAGATGAACCAAAGCACCACTTCCTCACAAGAACAATGCGAAGCAACTATTGATGCCTTCTTCTAGTTTCAATTGAAAAGACCTTGCATTTTCATTCAACAATAAGAAAGAAGCCCCTCTTCCTCTCGTATAAATGTCAGATCATCCGCTTCATGGGTAGGTTTCTTCTTGGATGAGAGCATCACATAAATACTCAAAGTTGACCTAATGCAAAGTGCAGAAGGATGGCGGCCGACCAGAGGCACTCTAATAGGGCAAAGAGGCACAAGTCACCCTAAGGAGAGATTCACAAAGAAAGGGAGCGACATAAATTGCACTTCAATCTGGAACAATATGGGGAACGAATTAGGATCTCTCCCTTCGACAAAGTCGACAATTAGGGGAGGCAACCCATTCTTGACCCACCCCCCATTGTAGTAGTGCAAGGTGGTCCGTTTTTGTGTATGTCCAGAGGAATGAATGACTGATTCTGACAGTCATTGATTGGTCAACAATTCACTATCACATGAATGAAGCATTGTCCATTTTGTATCCAGCGCTTGGTCAGAATTGGAGAAACCATCTCACAAGAATGGAAAGAACGTGGTCTACCGCAAAATAATTCATGGTAATTCCAATTTGCGATACAAAAATCTAGAAAATTATGGAAAGCTTCCTTTGTCTATTTCTACACAATGATAAATTGACCATGCCCTCCAAATACGTGGAAATGCTTATTTGATCGGAAATGGGTTGCCTCCCCTAGTGCAAATTCCAACCATGTTCGCAACTGACGCAAGTCGATAAATGCCCTGACTCACTGCAAGTGCGCACCTGCGACGGAGCATAACCACTGCTGAGGTCAAACACGCAGTGCGCATCTGAATCTAAAGCAACTATCCGGAAACTCTCTAGCCGCACCAAAGCTCACGAGGATCCCCACTACCTAATTCGTGAACTTGAAAATGGAAAAAAAAAATGCACGGAAAAATGCCTCGCCCGAACTTCAAATTCCCCAACCAACATTTCAGTAATTCAAGTCCAGAGCCCTGTGGAAAAGAGATTAGACAAGCAGAGTTCAATTTCAAAGCTCAGAGTTGGTAGCCAGCCATCAAACAAACAGAACATAACTTACGCTCTGTTTCAAACACTGTGAACCAGCTTGGATCTCTATCTCTCAATTTGCATAGGGGAGGCAACCCATTTCTGATCAGCACCTCCATTTTGGTTATGTATATTGTTCTCTTTCCGTGAATAGTGATTCATTGTGGCGCAGTTCCCAACGCAGTTGTGGCACATAATGATTGGCCACAAGACTCTCAATATTGTAACCACCCCTTGTCAATTTTGTTTTCAGCCCATGGCTGGAAATAGCAAGCCCCATATCACCGGTATGGGAATAACAAAATCTTCTGCTGAAAAATTCACAATAATTATATTTTGAGAAATAAAAATTTGGAAAATTATGGAAACCTTCCAAACTCTATTTCTGCACACAAGAAAATTTCCCCACCGAAGAAAACCGCCCTGCAGATATGTATAATTGCTTAAGTGATCGAAAATGGGTTGCCTCCCCTACTGGATCTCAAGAATTGAATTGCAACTAGTTTAGAAGTTTGGCAATTTGGTAGTTAGGAGTGAGAGAGGAATTTTTAAGAGAATGAGAGCCATTAGGGGATATTTGAACCCACAAAGAGGCTTTGAGTTTTCTTACTAATTTTAATACTAATGGAATGAGTGTGAGGGTGGCCATAGATTCATTACGTCCACCACGTGGCGTGGGCTCCATTCTTCATGATGAAACCATCATGAGATTTATAAGATCATGGAGATGGATTGGATAGTGATGACAAATGTTTGAGTTTAATATGCAATTCTTGGCCCGATTAGTGAGTTGAGAAGGCTCTTTCCACCTAAATTTATGAGATCATGGAGATGGATTGGGTAATGATGACAAATTTTTGAATTCATCATGCAATTCTTGGCCCAACTAGTGAGTTGAGAAGGCTTTTCCCACCCAACTTTCTGCATTACAAAGCGGCCTCTTTGGGGGTTCAAATATCCCCTAATGCATCCATTAGGGAATGTCTGAATCCATTAAACAAGGTTTGACTTTGTTTAACCCTTAAAATGCCTAAGGGGTGACCCTTGAAATCATCTTTTTTCTATTACCGTGTGAATCATTAGCCTCCAAAATTGTAAAAGTACTCATTGTAGAAGATCTTCCCTTTTCCCAACAAATTTTGAGGATGAATAGTTGCACTTCTGTCCTTAACAGTTTGATTCCCTTCCCTGTCATCCATCGGACACAAAACATCCGCCGTGGCATTCAAAGGTTAAGGCAAAAGAAGAAAACTCCAAGAAGGGGAATAGTTGACTTTCAAATATTCTAAAATTTAGTTATTAGTTAGAAGAAGTTAAATAAGCTTGTCTTTGAGTTTTGCTTAATTCTTAAACAATTTTGTAAGTATTTAGGAACTAAGATTTGATTGGATTTGACTAACAAAAAATATCTTAAACGAAAATAAAAAATTAGAAAGAAGTAGAAGGAAAAAAAAGCTTTGGAATAAGGAAGAAGGAGTTTAGAATTCCTTTAATTGTTGTACGACCTACGACATACCGTTTCAAATATGGAAAATATACAAGATGGAGATGGATAGTCTTTATGACGAGATTATGATTGTGGTGCATGAAGATGGAACTATCAAATCTGCCGAGTTTGAGGTGAGTTTTTTATTTTATTTTCCCCATTTGCTTTTATTTCACTAAAAACATTGAATTAGAATTAGGACAATAGAATTTGGAGTTAGAATTTAGAGTCAGACCATTAAGAAGTCTAGGCAACAAAACTTTGAATTTAGAATTTATTAGAAAATTTCAGCAACTTTCTAAGAAGATATTAAACATATAAAATAGATAAAAACTTCTAAAGTTACACTTGGATGAAAAATAGTATTAGAAATTGACGAAAGTTAGAAAATTCATCAAAAAGAATCCAAAAGGAATTTTACAATTTTGATTAGGAATAAAAGTAAAAAATAAATTTAGGAAGTTAAAATTAAAAAAATTAGTGGATGAAGTTTGAAACACTAGTTAGTGGTCAAACTTCATCTCTGAATAACTTTTGCTAGGAAGGTCAAAAGTAGAAGTGTTTGATCTTAGAAAAGTAATTTAGAAAATGTAAACTAAAATTACTTTAATCCTCAAAATAGCAAGTAGAATTAGAAATTAAAAAAATAGTTAATTGGTAAAAAACTAAAAGGAATCTCTTGAAGACAACTAAGGACTAAGTTCAAATTAGAATCATTTAGAAATTATTTTAAGGTTTCCAAAACTTATTTAACCTTAGAAAATAGATTAGTACTGTAGAAGTTAGAATAGGATGAAGGTTTGACTCAAATTGGGACAAGTTTGGATGAAAGTCAACAAAAATTGACCAAATTAGGTCAAAATCAAAAAGTAGAAAGTAGAATTCAACTTAGGAATAACCCAAAAATCCAAAGTCAATTTCGAGATTTAAAATAGGAAAAAACGACAGATGAAGTTTTATACTTTCACTACAAGAGAAAGGGGTGTTTTAAGTAGTGTCCTAGACATCACATCTTTTAAGTAACGTCTTTTAAGTAAGTTTTTAAGTAAAATTTTACTAAAAAGATTGTCTTTTTAGTAAAATTTTACTTAAAAACTTACTTAAAAGACGTGATGTCTAGGACACTACTTAAAACACCCCTTTCTCTTGTAGTGTTTTATTAAAAGACCAAACTTCATCCATGGAAAACTTTTAGAGAAATAGTTCAATTTCAGTGAGTTTCATCATTTTATAAACAGAAGGTCTACAACTCAGAATATTTAACATTTTTGCTTGACTAATTGTTACCAGTCTTTAGTAATGGTTGTCGTAGCCAATATCGGCCAACATTACTAATTTACAATTGATTTGGTTAGATTTTGCACTTAAAAAAACTAAAAGTAAGAACAAACAACAATTTTCCATTGCTTGGAAGGCGCAACTGGATAGCACACTAGACACCCACTAGGTATTCATCTCCAACAAAACACTACAACCCGGTTCTGTACACACTTTATCCTAAGTGTCAGGATAAAGCTCTAACAGGTTCCAAACTTGTGAACTTAGGGTCTAAAGTTCTTTTACTTTAAGTTAATTTGGAGTAAATTTTCTTATTTTATCTTTCACTTTCACTTCACTTGCTTTCATGTCAAGATAATTTTCCTTCACTTAATATAAAATTCATTTTTATTTCTTTTTACATCTACATGCTTTTATTTTAAGTTCAAGCTTGAGTTTTACTTTAAAGTATCTTTCTTTTACATTTAGAAAGATGTGTATATAAATTTCTATTTGCAATTCCAAACCTAATTTGTGCATTGATATTCAATTTTATTTCATTAAAATATCCATAAGTGTGTATATAGAGAGATTTATTATTTATCATTCTTACCTCTACTTCTTAGTTTTAGTCTTTAATTCTACATATTTTCTATATTTTCTACATATATGGGCAATTTTGTTAAAATGGCAGTATTCCAAGTGCCACTTTGACAGTGTGCCATTTTCACCATCTAGGACAGATATAGATTTTAGAATAGCCGTTCTGAACCATCTAGGACAGTTATAGATTTTAGAATGGCCATTCTGAACTGTTTTCATGCCATTTTAAAAAAAATTCTCCATTTTAACGAAATTGCCCATATATTCAATTAGAACAATGTGCATTGTGGCAATAGAAATGGAAGGAAAAAAAACTAGGAAACAATGGCAACAAGTTACAAAAGTTCAATATTTAATATCAATAAATCAATGAATGTTATTGAACTAACATTTGATGAAGGCTTAGGTGTTGGATGTAGAAGTGAAGGCCATGTCAACATATGATTTCTAAAATTATTTGTTTTGCCTTGCTCAAAGATTCTACAATGTGCTTATTTCAAAAAAATCTTTGATGACAAACCTTCTAATGAAAATGAAATGGAAGTTAGTAAAAAACAACAATATTTTATAAATGCATGTCATAAGGTTTGTTCTAGTTGCATAGACTATCAAAATGTGTAAGGAAGTACTCATATTAAATGCAATGAGTGCAAAGAAGGAAGCACATATGATTTCTCTTATTCTAATGAACTCATGAACATGTGCTTATGCACATCTTTTAAAATTCATAATTTAAAAGAGTTCCACAATATTTATAGAAGATTCAAATTTCATATTATGCTAAAAAAAATGGAGAGAATTTAAAGAAGAAAATGAAGTCAACACCATTCATGGTCTTCAATGTGAATTCAAACCTAACGGATTTTTTGAATCAGAGGTCCTAAGACAATTTGGAATAAAAGAAAATATGTGTATCATGATATCTTTTTCTAATGTTCCAAATTAGTATAAAAAAGAAGGGGACAAGAAGAGAAAAGATATACAAAAAGATAGCCAACCATTGCCTTTTGGAAAGATGGCACATATTCACAAGTGTGCAGAAACTACTATTCATTGGATTTGATCAAAATATAATTTGGGCCTCTATTGGTATTGAATGGAAGCAATATCACTGAAAGCAACATATTGGATTTTGAAAGCATTACTTTTGATATGCTTTTAATGATTTATCATCCTCAATTGTGGAAAGACTATTCATACAAACAAATGTGAATGAAGTCAATCATTACTACCTCACATCTCCATACAAGGCAAAACAAAATCAGTCAAATCCCAGGAGGGGACATTATTCTTGAATATGTCATGGTTATAGTGCACATAAAGGACAATTGTCCAAAGCATGTGTGGTTTTGTACTCCAAAAGTACTGTAGATGATGAAATTCAAATGAGTTATAGAGCAATGGGAGAAAATATTTCTTCATCAATTGCAAATAGTTACCTCGATTTGGCTATCAAACAATGTGAAAATCTTCCAAATAATTAATTCTTGGGTGCACCTTTGACAAATCATGTGATAAAAAATGCCTCCTTGTATAAAAGATCAATGTGTGGTTGAATGTAACAGTTTTTGAAAATATGTTATTGATGAATTTCGATTTTATATCCTTCCAATATAATGGATATGTATGCAATGTATTTGATAAAATTATTATGGAAGAACTCTTATATTGTAGGACAAAACCAACGTAACTGTTTCCCAATTGATGAAGAAATATTTTCTCTCATTGCTCTATAACTCATTTGAATTTCATCATCTAAAGTACTTTTAGAGTACAAAACCACACATGCTTTGGACAATTGTCCTTTATGTGCACTATAACCATGACATATTCAAGAATAATGTCCCCTCCTGGGATTTGACTGATTTTGTTTTGCCTTGTATGGAGATGTGAGGTAGTAATGATTGACTTCATTCACAATTGTTTGTATGAATAGTCTTTCCACAATTGAGGATGATAAATCATTAAAAGCATATCAAAAGTAATGCTTTCAAAATCCAATATGTTGCTTTCAGTGATATTGCTTCCATTCAATACCAATAGAGGCCCAAATTATATTTTGATCAAATCCATTGAATAGTAGTTTCTGCACATTTGTGAATATGTGCCATCTTTCCAAAAGGCAATGGTTGGCTATCTTTTTGTATATCTTTTTTCTTCTTGTCCCCTTCTTTTTTATACTAATTTGGAACATTAGAAAAAGATATCATGATACACATATTTTCTTTTATTCCAAATTGTCTTAGGACCTCTGATTCAAAAAATCCGTTAGATTTGAATTTACATTGAAAGACCATGAATGGTATTGACTTCATTTTCTTCTTTAAATTCTCTCCATTTTTTTTAGCATAATATGAAATTTGAATCTTCTATAAATATTGTGGAACTCTTTTAAATTATGAATTTTAAAAGATGTGCATAAGCACATGTTCATGAGTTCATTAGAATAAGAGAATTCATATGTGCTTTCTTCTTTGCACTCATTGCATTTAACCCTTTAAGGACCGTGGTCGATTTGGAGGGGCGGCAACCCCATTTTCTGTGTGCAGTTGGAAAATGGAAATAAGTGGATAGGGAAACCCTATTTCGACAATTTGACCGTACGAATGTGTTCGGCGTGTGGTGCTTTGCCATGACAATTAATTTTCGAGCAAAATTTTGATCACCAATGGCATTTTATAATACATCTTTATGGGCGGATGTCCAAAATTGGGGGGCATACGCCGGATCTACTTTCTTCGACGTATTTCTTTACAGGTAATTCTTTTATGTTGTATGAGGGCCACGTGTTTCATCCTTCTATCGTCCTCATGGCCACCTGGGACATCACGATGGCAAGGGAACGCTGTCATGAAGTTCTCTAAGAAAACCACCTGTACAGAACATGCCACATTGATAGCGCCAAGAAAGTTCAGCTGATTGTAGCGGTTTACGGACATCAAGGCAAGTACAGTCACAGTACTGGCAACAAATCATGTCTCGTGAATTGGCAGGGTTGACCAAGTGCTTTCACAAAAACACAGAGCTGCGCCTCAAATCAAAAAGTGGGCACTAAGCAAGCCCAAAAGTAGGCATGAAAGATGGGAATACATATGCATACCAAACAAGCATGTGTTTGAACTAGAAGCCCTTGTATCATTTGCTGTAACTAAAAAAACAAGAGGAAGACGATACAACAAAGTGAGCACTTGTCAAAGCGGTCCGCACATCACATCACACTCCTTAGGTCCTTGTCCGCAATTTCATTCAAGAGCAGTTCATTTGTCCCGGCAAGGGAAAGTGAAACACACAAACGGCTACAAGGCGTCTACAACAGTTCAACATGATTCAGAACAACACTCACTCACAACAATTGTAACAACTACACTCCCTGTCTACAATGTGTCAAAGTGCATTCAAGCAGACACTTGCCTCCAAAAAAGTCCTGCACGCACTCCCACGTGAGGCACACATCAGAGTCCTGCCTATTCATGCTCTGTGACGAAGCTTCACCGTCACCATACTAATGGGCACCACCGTACTGGACATTGTGTACATGAATTCTTCCCCCCAAAGCAAAGACGAAGCAGCATGCACAAGCACAAAGTTGCGAGCAACACACACAACAAAAAAGTTCCAAGCAGCAGACGCAAGCAAGAACTCTGTCGCAACAACTTGAGAACCGCCATCCCCTCGAAGTCCCCTTCAAATCTACTTGTACAGAGTTGAATAATAGAGCTAAACATCAGGAATATTAGCCCCCAAAACGAGCGCATCCATACCAACACGCCGTCATCAAATGCAGCACCTCAAAGGAAGCACGAGGTGCCCAGAAACTCCTGACTTCCTTCCACACACAAGCATCGTTGCGCTCACAGCAGCTTCATGCCTCGGATCTGCTTCGCAAACCTGAGAGCTTTTGCTTGACGCTCATACCTCTCCAAAGCGGAGTTCCCCCCTCCGCATCAGAGTGAAGGAGTGACATCGAGGCAAGGAGCCAACGGTCAATTCACCATTCCCGACTCCAAGATCGTGGTTCCCTTCTGCCAGCTTGTGCGCATTCAATGCATTGTCAAATTGTACCGCGTACTCTTTCTTTTACACACAATACCATCTTTTAGCATTCAATGTTGTATTTACAGCCCCCCCTCCGGCCATTTTTTGAATCCCATTTGCACATGCCTACATGGATTGCTATGATAATTGTTCCATTGAATTGCTGTTCTTATTGCCCAGAACCGTTCCCTTTGGTTTGCCACCAAATTCTAAGTACTCCGTAGTAGAATTTTGTCCAGGTGCCAATTAAAAAGTGCCAATTTCGACCACAAAGTGGTTGACCACTCTTTAATGGGTTAATATGAGTACTTCCTTATACATTTTGATAGTCTATGCAACTAGAACAAACCTTATGACATGCATTTATAAAATATTGTTGTTTTTTACTAACTTCCATTTCATTTTCATTAGAAGGTTTGTCATCAAAGATTTTTTTGAAATAAGCACATTGTAGAATCTTTGAGCAAGGCAAAACAAATAATTTTAGAAATCATATGTTGACATGGCCTTCACTTCTACATCCAACACCTAAGCCTTCATCAAATGTTAGTTCAATAACATTCATTGATTTATTGATATTAAATATTGAACTTTTGTAACTTGTTGCCATTGTTTCCTAGTTTTTTTTCCTTCCACTTCTATTGCCACAATGCACATTGTTCTAATTGAATATATGGGCAATTTCGTTAAAATGGAGAATTTTTTTTAAAATGGCATGAAAACAGTTCAGAATGGCCATTCTAAAATCTATAACTGTCCTAGATGGTTCAGAACGGCTATTCTAAAATCTATATCTGTCCTAGATGGTGAAAATGGCACACTGTCAAAGTGGCACTTGGAATACTGCCATTTTAACAAAATTGCCCATATATGTAGAAAATATAGAAAATATGTAGAATTAAAGACTAAAACTAAGAAGTAGAGATAAGAATGATAAATAATAAATCTCTCTATATACACACTTATGGATATTTTAATGAAATAAAATTGAATATCAATGCACAAATTAGGTTTGGAATTGCAAATAGAAATTTATATACACATCTTTCTAAATGTAAAAGAAAGATACTTTAAAGTAAAACTCAAGCTTGAACTTAAAATAAAAGCATGTAGATGTAAAAGGAAATAAAAATGAATTTTATATTAAGTGAAGGAAAATTATCTTGACATGAAAGCAAGTGAAGTGAAAGTGAAAGATAAAATAAGAAAATTTACTCCAAATTAACTTAAAGTAAAGGAACTTTAGACCCCAAATTTATAAGTTTGGGATCTAAAATTCTGGAGTTTGAGACCCTAGCCTCCTCAATTGGGTGACAAAAACCTATAAAGCAAAGGCTAGGGCAGGTACTACGAGCCCTCTGTCCCACGCATCTCTATCTAGAAAAATGTATGGTTCACCGGTTCCACCAAATGCTCCTATCTTTTCACAAGATCGTATGGGTGTGTAGTTATGCTTCAGATGCTTTGCTATATTCATATTGAATCGTAGTTTCTGTTTCTATCTCTGGTGTATTCGCCTCAGATCTTCGACACACGAAGAAAGACGTTGTAGGAGGAGGCTGCACTCAGAAAACTGAAAGCCAGCAAAAAAAAATATTTTGCCTTACTTTGTTATCTTGCCAAGGGAAGCTTATTTTCCTTCTAGCCTAGCGCGCCCAGGTGATCATTCCGCTGGCATCTCTCATTCATGATACTTTCCATTTGACTGACACTATATAGAATTTGGGATGTGAACTTCATCTACTTTGGAATCCAAACTCCATTGTTGCCTTTTTTGGATTGACGTTGCATAAAACCTAAGAGGTAATTCAACATGTACAGTACATAGATGAAGCCAAGTAACTTTTGTTGCTAACTCCACTGTTTTATGGAGGTTGATTGACATCTAGTGATTGATTTTGGATCAAGACTTTTGGATCTTCCTGTATGAAGCAATACAATACGTATTTTTCTCTCACATGAAGGCAAAGTGTTGCTTGCCTTTGTTCCAAATTCTATAGCACCCTCTCGAAATTTCTTGGAATTTTTTTATTGGATTTCTCTCGGTAGCTATATAGGCAGATTGAGATGGTTTTGGATAACAAAACTAATTATTGTTCACAAATCTGAGGGATTTTAGCCTATCTAGAATTAGTCATAGAAAATGCGATGGTGATTTGGATTTGCATTCTATTGTACAAGGTGAAGGCTTACAAGAGCAAAAGAATTATGTTATGATCCACCATAAAGTTTTTGAACACTTGGTGTAAGAATGAGGTTTTTTGCTCTGGCACTCTTTACAAGCCCAAGTGGCACTTTTCTCTTAGCCTTCCACCTAGGTTGAACATTTTGTGTGAGCTAGATTGATTGTTCCCTTTATTTTGGGGTTTTAATGGTCAAAGTCCTTTTTAAAAAAAAATAAAAAAATGTTATGAAGGCTGTATTTAAATGTCTTAAGGTCAATGCTTTGAAAACTTTTGGTTGAAGTTTATGCTTTTTATAGATTGGCACACAACAATGAGAAGCTTCAAATTGGTTATATTTAAATTGATAATTGAGATTCTAACACTTGAACATGCATCATGTGAGAAAGTAACCAAAGAAGTGCAAATCAGATTCATTTTCCAAGAGCTTATAAAAATACTCTTATTTTTAATTTATTTATCATTGATTTTCAATTTTGATCCAATAGAAACAACAACTCTTAGAAGTTCTTTAAAAACAGAGATTCTGCACTGAGCATCATCACTACTATTGTACATATGTATATATACATTTGAAAGGGAGGTCTTTGAAGCTTTGCTTCTATCTACAACTACCTCCAAATTATGAAAAATGGTTGATTCACTAATCAATGGTTGAAAAATTCTTTTGCACTTGATTTGCTAATTGTACTCTTTCCTTATAGTTGGCCATTTGGACCCATGAGCAAAGCCATCTTTCTTGTCACTTTGGCTGGGAGTAACAAGGCACGGTGCTTGGACCATAGAGGAAGTTGCATGATCAGTAGTACAACTAATGTTAAAAAAATAAATAAGGAAAAAAACAAAAAATCGTTATTGAATATGTTTGCCAACATCAATGAAGGCATTAAAGAGAAATTCTTCTAGGGTTTGCTTCAGAGGATATGATCCTTAGTAATAGAATATGTGGTCTTTTCAGACTATTAAAAGAATTCATTTACTGACCAAATTTGAGCACGTATAGCATGTTGATATAGATGTCAAGGTAGACATGCTAGACAAGAATCCGATACCAAACAAAAGAATTTGAAATGAAAAAACAAAGTCTATTTCATTGCACTAGGATAAGAATGGAGCCTCTGAAAGGTCTCTTATCTTTGAGAAACTAAAATCATCAAAGAATAGTGCTGGCCAAAATTTAAAAATGTAAAAAAAATTTATTTTTTTTCAAATTATTTTTTTGTAGTCCAACATGGTCAACGGTCGGCCACGTTGGACTGCACCTTTTTTTAAATTCAATTTTTTTTTTTTTGCAAAACAAAAAAAATATATTTTTAATCAACAATTGAATTCAAAAGTAGAGGTCTTCTAGAGGCCCCATTCTTCTGCTAATGAATTAGCAAACTTCCAGGTGAATGGTACAAAATTCTCTCATGACAAGTCATAAAGGTGGCAACTAAAAGTCTGTATGGTAATAACATGTTGCGACAATCTAGGATGCTTAGAACCACTCTATTAAGTAATAAACATAAAAAGGAGACACATTCACTTATCCATATTCCTAAATTTAGCCGGTAAAATTATTTCTTGACTCTTCAATTGATCTATTGTACGTTGGTGCTGGGCTATAATAGTAGTCTGTGCTTTGGATCCACTTGCAGGCTGTCCTCTTTTGTTGCTTGATATGGTCTTCAATTTAACATTTGGTATAGATGCTGTAGCACCAAGTATTTCATGCAAGGGCCTCTCCATTACACGGGTTTGATTCACTAAAGTGTTGCATGCAGATATGATAGACTACCAACTATTTGTTTGTAGTGGCCCTCTCTTTTTGCTCCCAAATGATGCACGTTTTCCCAACTCGTGGCTAGGAGTGTCAACAAGCGCTACTATTGAAGAGAATCGCTTAACATTCCTTTTGCAATTGGAAAGCGAAATTAAAGGCTCCAATTGCTTGTTCTCTCTTGAACCATGTTTAACCCCTAAAGTTCCATGACTGTTTTTCCTAAAACCGCTCAAAAACTGCCATTTTCAATACAAGTACCAAATTTTTGAAAAAAACTTTTTTTGACACATATAACCGTAGGATCTTGTAGTAAACTGGATTAAAAAGATGTAAAAAAAATTCAAAAATTTCCACTGTGTGGCTTGCAAGATATTAGCATTTGAATTGACAAAAATCTTTTTTTTGGCCCTACAAAAAACCAGGTAGCTGCACTTCATAGGCTCACTTTTCTATGAAAAAATGTTCAAAACGGTGGTGCTTCTTTGGATTCTTTTTTCTTGACAATTTTTTTACATGCTTGAAAATTCTCAAGTCATTTGGAATTGTACAAAATATAGGAAAAAATAGTAAGTAGAAAGAAGTAGAAAATGATTCAAAATACTAAATTGTTAAGAATTTAATTATGAAATTGAAAATGTCAATCCCAATGGTTGTAATGTTGTTATAGACAATTTAAATCTTATGATTTTATTTTTTTCAAAAAATATTGAAACTTGAGTGAAATAAATGACTTCAAAGTTTATTTTAGAGTAGAGAATCTATAACTGCCCTCAAACTAAAACTCCTCATAACTTTTGACTCATTGGTCAAAATGGAATGATTGAAAGCTTTCCATGTATATATTACTCTAGAAAACCAATTTCAGATTTTTGTTTTCAAAAAAAGTGATTTTTTTTTATCTGCCCAAATTGCCTTGTTACGAAAAAAAGTAACATATTAGGCCATAACTTTTGACTCTTATTTCCAAATGTCATGAAATTTAGTGCATATGAAATATATTCCTTGTCCCCACATTCTATAAAAAATTCAGCTCAAACTATGGAAATCTCTAGTTGCAAGTACCTGCCCAAAATTTCTATATTGCCAAAAAAAGCATGCTGGTCATTTAGGGGTTAATCTCCTCATTACTAAGACCATTTGAAAGAGCTCCATCTTGGCTAAATTTCTCTTCTCTGCACCAATGAACAAACCCATCATCGTGATTGTTGCCCTTCAAATCTTCAATACTATGATCAATAGGAAATTCAACAACCGCAACTTTGGGAAACCTTGGTAATGTTGGGCATCCTTTGTATTTGATGTTAGCATCAAAATTTCACCTCCTTCATCCTCTATGCCTCCATTTGGAAAGAGCATAGGAGTGACAAATGTATAGGATTTTTATTGTACCCATTCCTTAACTAGGCCCTTACAAATTGGGCACACTAGCAATCTTTGAATACAACCAAAGCAAAATATGTCATGACCACAATCCTACAAAATGTCATCACAATTAAGTCTAAAGAACATGCCACCATATCTACAATTCAAAAGGCATTCAAAGAGATGCTCTACCAAAATTGCAATAGGTATGAAAATAGAATGCATTGAATATATTGTAGAATTCAAATGTGAAGGCTAAGTATATGTACCATTAAAATCATTGTTGTTACCTTCTTTTGGCACATAAAACAAGCAGAATGTACAACATCTATATTGGTGTTAGTTGCACAGCCATTGCCAAATGACTTGTTACAAGTCTTGCTTGCTTGAGATGCCAAAACAATTTTGTCACTACTAGAGAAATCGATGTCCATTTCAGCATAGATTTAGCATAGTTTTGTTATTAAAAGGGTTGATTAGGACATCTTATTTCGGACACTTTTTAGCATAGTTCTGTTGATCATGCCACGTAGGATGAATGTCCTATGGAATGTGCCACGTCAGTTAAGATCAAGAACCATGTCATCAAAACATTATTATAATATCATTAAAATTATTATTAAATAACAAAAAAATATTATTTCTCAAAAATCTGCCATTTAGGTTGAACTTGCCACGTCATTAAATCCACCATGTAGGTAGGACTACCACGTTAGCAGCTAGAAAATATATTCAAGAAAATTAATTAAAGTTTCAAAACTAGATCATGCAATTTAAAAGTTAGTTTGAAGAAGTTCAACACTTCATTCCAAATAATTCAATAGAAGAAGTCGTTGAACTTTGAATGTTGCTTTCCATTGTGTTTAAAGAGAGAGGAAGACAAGTGGTTTTATACAAGTGGGGTGGTAGGAGGCAAGGCAACCCATGTGTGCTATGTAAATGAGAAGCTCAATGGCTCATAGTTAATTCACATTCCTTCAAGTAGGAATTGTGGTTAAAGTATAAATTTTTGACCTCATTTAGGCACAATAGAATAAGTATTTTTAAAAAACTTTGAACCAAAAAAAGTTGTAAAATCAAGAAAACCTTCATGTAAAAAAATCCATTTGAGATTTCAAGACTCCAATCAAAAGTTATAAACAAATTTCAAAGAGGAGTTGGGAGGGACATTTTCTTTGACAATTTCACATTCTTCTTTGAAATTTGTTTATAACTTTTGATTGGAGTCTTGAAATCTCAAACGGATTTTTTTACATGAAGGTTTTCTTGATTTTACAACTTTTTTTGGTTCAAAGTTTTTTAAAAATACTTATTCTATTGTGCCTAAATGAGGTCAAAAATTTATACTTTAACCACAATTCCTACTTGAAGGAATGTGAATTAACTATGAGCCATTGAGCTTCTCATTTACATAGCACACATGGGTTGCCTTGCCTCCTACCACCCCACTTGTATAAAACCACTTGTCTTCCTCTCTCTTTAAACACAATGGAAAGCAACATTCAAAGTTCAACAACTTCTTCTATTGAATTATTTGGAATGAAGTGTTGAACTTCTTCAAACTAACTTTTAAATTGCATGATCTAGTTTTGAAACTTTAATTAATTTTTTTGAATACATTTTCTAGCTGCTGACGTGGCAGTCCTATCCACATAGTGGATTTAATGACGTGGCAAGTTCAACCTATATGGCGAATTTTTGAGAAATAATTATTTTTTTGTTAATAATAATAATAACTTTATTATTATTACTTTATTATTATTATTATCATTATTTTTATTATTATTATTATTATTTTGATGATGTGGCAGTTGATATTAGGCTCATGTACCAAACATTTCACAAATAATAGGTTCAGGCAATCTATGTTGAATTTCAAAACTAGTCATGCAAAATTTCCATTTTTGTAACGCAAATAGTTACTATCAACATAATTTAGAAAAAAGTGTGTTAATTCGGGCCCTCCTTTCTAGTAGTGTGTCTAAATTGTTGTTCTTTAAAGATGAACTTGTTGTTTCTTTTAAATGGCGATCTAATGACAAAAAGTTTATTATTTGTTAGACGTCTAGATTCTTTGCATTATCAAGTTGAGCTTATCTCATTTTGTCATTTTTACATAGTATAGCTATATAAATGAGAGATTCATGCATGTTCTTGATCAAAGTATAGACAATCTAATTTTCTAAAATCATTTGTAATATTTAAAATGCTTTGTCAGGAAGGCATGTAATGATTGCTTGAATGTAAGTTATCAACAAGCATGTTATTAAGATGACCTAATAGGGAATTGCAATGTACAATTTCCTTTGGGTATTTCTAAACTTTTGCAATTTTAGAAGTCTATATGCACCTAATAAAATATCTTTGCATACACTGCAATGGACCAAAGATTCAATGCAAGGAATGAAGACTTCCAGACTATTGCAATATTAAAACAAATTCTTAAGGAATTTCAAAATTCCAGACTACTCCAAAATTTAAAAAAAGTTTAGGAATTTTAAGCTTCCAAACTAATGACTATGAGTCTATGACAGACCTTCTCTAAACTCTAGCCTTCTTGACCTACAAATATTTGGTCGAAAGACTAGGAATTTTGGACAAAGGACTACAAAGGAGCTGGATATGGAATGTAGTATTGTAATCCAAACAACATGAATTCTTCTTCCAATCCTAAATCCTGAAATAAACTCATTTTTTTAGGACTGAATTCTTTGAAATCTTTATACAATTCAGGCCTTTACTTCCTTTGACTAGCCGGACTTTAGGAAAAAGATACCAATTAGAGAAAAAACCAGCCCTCCGGAGGGCTGCTCCGCAGTGACATGCCAAGCTATTAAAATGCTTGGCCTGTCACTACAGAACTGGCCCTTGGTGAGCAGTCAGCTTGCCAAAACGGTCAGAAATCGGATTTTTTTTTAAAAAAAATTTAAAACTTTTTTTTTAAGACTTAAAATAATAATAATAATAATAATAATAATAATGTACTCGTATATTTTGTTTCCTGCGCCACTGTCATAGCAAAAACTGCTGCGTGGAAATAGGAGAAAAACTGATTTTTTTGCAAAAAAAAAGTAAATTTCAGGGTCCTCTGGAGGGTTGTGGAGCAGCCCTCCGGAAGCCCCAGATTTTCTCTAATGACATTGAAAATTTAATTTTTTTTAATTATACAAGAATGCTCAAATAACATCTGTTAGTAATATACTTTCTTTGCCATACTTACAAATTGAACTTCCTTGGGTTTAGACTATTGAAAATAGAACATGATTTTGAAAATGGTGGCAGTCCTACAACTAAACACCTCAGGAACACATTTCCTACAAGTTGAACATCCTACTTACTTGAAGTCAGGAACTTTCCAAGAAATACCAAAGCAAAGATCAATAAGAAAAGCCACGTTAAAGACTTACTGGAAAGATTAGTGTCCATAGTTTGGGTAGTCTCCTTCAATGGCAAAGGTTCTTGTGCTTTCACTGCCACATTGTCTTTTATTAGTGGTATTGGCCGAATACGAATAAGTGGAAGGGTTCTTTGCACAACAACATGCAAACATATCCTTGAATTAGTGGCCAAACCTTTAGCTAGACACAATGGATGGTAAGTGTGGCCACACCCTAGTAAGACAAAGTTGAAGCAATTGTACCAATAGCCGCAAACAAGGCATGCGTTCACGATATGGACTAAATGTAGAGGTGTCTTTGGGTTGTCAACGATGGGTCTTGGAAAAAATGCATGTCCACCACCTTTGTCCATCCTTTGGAGCTAATCCAATATACAAGCCAAGTTATGTTCAAGCAACAACACTCTATTAGAAACAATCTCATATCTATTGGCACTCTCACACAACAATCCTTCTACCCTCTAAATGGTGGATTCATCGTTAGTCACCATAGCACTTGACAAGCTGATGATTTTGAGTGTAAAGGTCTTATTGAATGCTATATAGTCAATCTTGCTTTGGAGCAACTCAACAATGGATGCATCAATGGATTCAATGCTACTTGTTGATTTCTTTTTAAGGTTACATTCTTCAAGCTCCAATTTTTCTACATCAACCTTGCTCTCTTTGAGCATCACAAGCTTATTTGATTGCAAGATTTTAGCTTATTGAATGTCTCGCTTCAACTTCTCTTTCTCTAGCAAACGCTCCTTGAACTCCTATTTACATGCCTTCATGAGCTCATCAGTTTGTTGAATGATATTGTCTTTTAGCTTGGCAATCATCTCGTAGAATGTTGCCTTTACCTCGTGCTTGATAGTCAACCACAAGTTGGGCAACATAGAGATTGACGCAAGGAACTCAAACCTCTTGTTCTTCTTACCTAATACAGAAACCGTCTCTAACAATGTCATTTCCTCCCTGCCTTTCTCTAAGACTTTCCTACTTGCCTTTGTCTTCATCAATTCTTCTCTATACTTTTGCTAGCCAACTGCAAATTGAGCCCAATTAATCTTCTTCCTTTGCAACTACCATAGTTGTCACATTAGACGGACTGTCCGCCCAAACCGTCCGATTCGCTTGTTCGCCTGAGATGTCTAGTGACCCTAATCCGCCCAATGTGATTACTTTAAGGTAGTTATATCAATCGTCCGGTCCGTCCCCTTGCAAATTGAAAGAGAGATTTCCTTGTTTGGTATACACTCCTTGTCATATACATGCCATCTTGACAAACAACACTCTCAAGAACCAGTGACCCCTTGAATTTGTCAACACATATGCCTTCACAAAGAAGAATTTTGCTAAAATTGACTTTTTCCATGCAATGCTCGACAAGTTTTCCCCAGATATTGCATGCTTCATCTATAGTGACAAAAACCCAAACACAAGTTGTTCCAAGGATTGCATATAAAACCACAGTTTGAAAATCCAAAGAAATCAACACAAAAGACAAAGTTTATTGAACAAGATGCACTTCACACGCTTGACATTCAAAGTGCTAGCAACTTGCTAAAGAGGAAGAGCAACAAGATGAAGGTGATTGGATGAACATATTACATGGTAGGAAGCAGAAAGTGGTGCAAATCAATTGTCATGTCAAAAAACAATTATCATTTAAACAAGAAAATCTTCAGCCCCGGCCACTTACTGCTTGACAAGTAGCTCCTTAGCAATTCAAATTTCCTGCAAAAAAGAGTCCGCCCATTCCAGAACAAGATACCCTAATCAAACTTGTATCTAATAAGGTAGTCTGCTCTAAAAGTGAGCGGCCTCTTCAAATCAATCCTATATTTAGGTTTAAAATGGACATTAGGTGGTCCTTAAATGGACCTCTCAATCCATTGAGAGAATCAAGAGAAAAACATTATTTATTGAAAGAGCCAATCATTGACCTTCATTTACTCAAATCACTTTAGAAGTTGCAAGTGGTTGGATTTTGGAAGACCTAGGGTCTCAAATAGGTGCCTACAATAATTGTTTAAAAAAAATTCATAAGTAACTCAAAAATGATTCAAAAAATATGAAACCACTTGTGTTATGTTCCGCATCCATTTTTATTTCTTTGAAAAATGATTCAAAAATATTTTTATTCATGAAAAAGGCAGACTGGCCCTTAAATGGTTGCTTTTAGAACTTGCTACCTTATATAGACAACATGCATATTATTTTGTATACAAATTACTTATAAAAATGAATGGAAAATCATTTCAAATGTAAGAATACTTCCTAAAATAATTTAAAAAATGTTCAAATGGATGGTAGCTTATTTACTTGGGCTCTACATAGCTAAGCACTACCATTAATGATTTGACTTAAGTCACATTCTCTTGCTAATGATATTAATAAGTCTTAAGAAATTGACTCTTGTTCTATTTAAATTTTGTACCCTCGTATAAGTTCATTAGATATTGATTCTTATGAAAAGGAAGAGTTTGCCTTTTCTTTTTTGGTGATATAAAGTAACATTGCATATTTCTTTTAAATGATTCCTAATCCATAATTTTTACGGATGGATTGAGAAGAGTGATAGTGAGTGATGGCACATAGCTCAGTTCAAGAAATTCATTGTGGACTTGTCTAAGGTCAATGAAACTAGTAACACACCTTGAAGCCAAAAATTGAATAGAGCTCTTAATTGAAATGTAGCCTACGTCATTTTACAATTTCTCAATGATTTAATTTGTTCGAGATTGAGGCAATGTGGCTTCTACTTTGATTTGCCACATTGTCAGAATGTAAAATATTTTCCAACTAACTTAGTCGAGAGTTGAAATATGACAGGGTTTAGTGATTTCAATTGCTTTGACTGTATTTCTTCTGATTTGCAGAAGCCACAAGATTTTTTTATTCCTATTGGTACATATTCAATATGTACCAACAGTGTACATTTCAGAGGGTGGTCGCTTTTAGAGCCCTATGGTGGTTTGACTTCAAAAATTCATAACTAATTCCATGAAGCTTCAAAAAATATGAAACGACTTGGGCCACATGTCAATTCTCTTTGTCTTTCAAGGAAAATTTATCGAAAAATATTTCAAAATGTTTCACCTCCCTAAAATTCAGTTCCATGGTCCACTTATGGACCTCCTACCTTATATACAAGGTTTTTTTTTGGTTTTTGGAGCAGTGCTAAAGTGGCATCATACGAAAAAATAATGTAGCCAAATATTTTAGTATTCATCTATATTTTGGATAGAACTATCTTTTCATCCACATATTTGGATGATTTTCATTTAAAATTGACAATTTCAGCCAAATTTTACAAAAAATTGGAGCAATTTGGCATCATCATCCAATTTTTCTTCAAATTTTTCCTATAGGCTTGGTGCAACCTTCTTTTTTTTGAGGCATTTGGGCCTCACAAGGCCCCAAAAAAAACACTGCTTATATACAAATGAGATCAATAGCCATGCCCTCAGCTTCACACAACAAGGTGGAGGATTGGATTCATTCCATAAGATGAACCAAAGCACCACTTCCTCACAAGAACAATGCGAAGCAACTACTGATGCCTTCTTCAAAGTTCAACTGAAACGACCCAATCTTGAATTTTCATTCAACAACAAGCTGAAAGAAGCCCCTCTTCCTCTCGTACAAATGTCGGATCATCCGCTGCATAGGTAGAAAGCTCGGAAATAGCCTCACCTGCTATTCAATCAAATTCACTCAAGCTGTTCTTTGAACTGCAACGGCCAGACCAGGTGTCTTTTTGAATGAGAGCATCGCATACGTCTCCATCCCAAGCAAATCCTGCATATTAATGAACAAAACTCACCACCTTTTGCTAAGAGCTACAAAACAATTAGTGAATACTGGCAACTGAAATTGAGGGCTGAGCAGAGTTCATCGAAACGTTTCTGGACCACCAATGCGCAATTCAAACTTCCAATTCGACAACCTACCTAACAGCAAAAAATTGAGAACTATCAACTTGAATATCATCATACTGAAATAAATCAATCGATAATAAATCTACCCGATAAGTTAATTCTGCTACAAGTTCCAGCCAAATTGTCAGTTGCAACAAGACCAGCAGCTCAACTCCCGAATCGCCAGAATCCTCATGGGAGTCGAGCTGAAAATCCAAGCACCACACCCTTCAGGAAACTGAACCGATGATGAGAAACCTCCATCATCTAAGACCCGCATCTCCCAAATCACCTTCACATTTGCAGCTCAAGTTTTGTCGAAAAATTGATGGTTCGTTCATTGAAAGGTCTGCCTGTCGAAATTGCGATAGTAGCGGCGAAGCTCCGGCTCTCTTGGGCCTAATTTGGAGTGCAAAGTGCATCTGTAAGTGTGATTTTTTTTTGACACAAATGAAACGGAATTTCATTGCAAGTCATAAAGAAGCTTTCGAAGCAGTTTCTTTTCATTGTCCAATGTCTAAAATTGAATTTTCTCATACCTTTTTCAAAGTATATTTGAATGCCGTTCCAATGATAAAAATCTCAAGTTCTAATTACAAAGCAATGAAAAGTTTGAGTTATTTTTTGCAAGGCAAATTCCAAAGTCTATTGAGGATGCTCTAAGGGTTGATATGTTCATAGTGCATATGTTTGTAATAAGCACTCACATTTGTGTATCATCATTTAGAATTTGCTTGTGATAACAATCATAGATATGACATCTCTGTCATTATCTCAGGTTTGTCATTTTTAATGTCAGTCTAGGTGTTGTTATAATTCTAAGCTTGCAAGAGCTTTAGGATAAATGGAGCTCAAAGCATTTCAATGCACTGTGAATGTGAACTAAGTTTTTATTTTGTTTACAAGAAACTTCTTATTGTTTAGAGGCCATGCTTTGTATGTTGTCAGCTAGTTTCTTGGAGAACTTTTACGAGTCCCTTTATCTCCTTTTTGCTCCAATTGAATAGCTTACTTTGTGAGTCTTAGAAGTATATCATTGTCCAAACAAACTTGCAATCAAATAGTATCTTTGTTTCAATGTGATGGATGTAAATAGGAATTATGTACCACCATGTAGAATTGAAGTGGTTGAAGTTTTGATTATCTAGTTGAATTATTTATGAAATTGACTTGGATGTAGTGTATTTAGGAGGTCTTGCTAGAATAACCTGTTGGAGTACCTAGAAGTACATCCAATATGCTATGGCATTTGCAACATGAATCAATATAATTGATTCAATCTTTAAAACTTTACTTTAATACCCAATGGTTAGGGACAACATTCCTTGCCAAATAATTTATTAAAGTTGGCAAATGTGTTTTTGCAAATGCTTGAAATTAAAAAAAGATTTTTTTTCCTTTACAATTTTAAGAATTTTGGCATCTATTTTCAAAATATTTTTTGCAAATTCCAACCACCAAGAAAGTAGATGCTTTCCACATATAAACCTTATAGTCAAGAAAGTAGAACTACTAATGTCTATAATGGGCCAATGATCCAATGACCACAAGAAATGAAGCCCAATTCTTGTCAAAAACACAACCATTATACACAAAACTTCACATAGTCATGTAGTCACGTAGTCACTTAGTCATTGTTCACAAAATCTCTACATATATTCAATAATTCATACATTTATTGCTGCAAATGCAATTTTTCAATCTAACAATGCATTAGTCTCAACACGATTGATTACAAATTATTAGTTGAAATTATATATTTTACAAAAATAAAAAACTCCTACTCCAATTACATGTTCTACAACCCAAATCGATGGACACTTGTACTTTTAAATCTCTTTTTCTTTTAGTAGCTAGAAGACTAGAATGTAATGCCACATAGATGTTCATAGCACCTCCATTCCAACAATTCAAGTACTACACTAATGATGACATTTAGTGTTATGGTATCTGGATACAAGCATACTTGGGGTACCCCATAAATGCCGTCATACAATAAAATGCAGTGAAGTTCATTTCTTTAATGTAGATTAGGTTACCATTTTTTTTGTAGAAATTGAATTTTAATTCAAATTTACTTGCTTCAAGTAGAATACAATATGAAATCATCCAATTTTTTTTGCCTTTAATTGATTAAAGTTGTTCATATGATTCCTGAAGCCCCATTCAGGACTTTGTCACAGTGTCCATTTTTCATTCAAGAATCAAAAAGGAATATAAATATTTAGGAGAAAGTGTTTGCAAATCAATACATTGGTTTATGATGTTTTAATAACCAATTGTAGAAATCTATAGCTTGATATGGGATATTTAACTATTTTTTTATTATTTTTCAAATCATCTTAAATATAACAAGGAGGGGCTACGTTTAAAAGGAATTCAAAATTCGAGATTTCTTTGGATTTCATAATTAAAACATGAAAAGTAAGTTGTAAAGTAGTGAATAGGCAAAAAATCATGGTAAAATTCTTGTATATACATATATAATTTCCATTGATATGATATCAGCTGCTAAATCCTAATAAATATGAAAATAAAAAATTAAAGATTTAGTAAGTTTTGATTCATGAAAATGATTTGACTATATGTGTTCTAACAATAACCAATGTTTTTAAAAAATTACTCTAATTTTTATTTGTAAAATAGGCTAATTGAAAACTATTTCATTCCTATTCCTTGGTTCCTGACTGGGGTACCCCAAGCATGCTTGTACCCACCTATAGTGTTATTAATTTAATGTGGTGTGAATTGTTTCAATATGAATTTTGTTTTCTTTGTAGAAATTTAGTTTACAATTAGTGGTCATGTTGACATTTAATGTCTATAACAAAGGCAACATTGTTCCCATTTAGTGTTAGGATTCAGCATCATTGTTGCAAACACTGAATTTCATTATTAGTGTAAATATTTTGTGTCCTCCATAATTAATTTGAATGTCAAACATAAATAACCATATTGTTCTCACATCAATATTTCATCATTTTCTATTTTCTCAAATTATTCTTGGACTTCCAAGCATAGCCACATATACAACCTAATAACATCCGCATACAATATGATTTTGAAGATCCAATTTTTCTATGTCGTTGTGTATGTAATAAAAATATTGACCTCCACTTGGAAGAGCACTTTTGAATACTATGCAATCTAAAGGATTAAAAGTTAGATCACATGAAAGGTTGTATTATACTAATTAGAGTGAACTTATATATATATATATATATATATATATATATATACACATATATATATATATATAAATTAGCTATATTTTGCAAAAAAGATAACAAAAATTCAAGAACTATATATATATAGAAGTTTATAGTATTTGCAAGTAGAGAATCAAAAATTTTACTCAACAAAATTCTAGGAAGAAGCTTGTAAAATGCCAGAGAAGCCATTTTTCATCTTTCCAAAATCTAATTCTAGCAATTGATTTGATCTTTTGGATTTTTTTTGGTTTAATAACAAGGCAAAATTGTTCCTAAGATGTAATTTCTCCCTACTCATATAGAGATGAAAGCATTACCAACTTACCAAGTTCAGTAAAGGCAGTTCCAAGAAAACTTATTTATTTTATCTGATTCCAATACTATAAAGATGTTTGCCTTCCAAAAGATGATAATTTCAGACATATGATGAGGCAAAGTACAATGAGAGTTCATAGGATACATTAAACTCAAACTTATTATAGTAGTGCCAAGTAAAATCATCAAAGAAGAGGGCACCATCAACATACAAGGAACTCATCCAAAGTTGTGGTTCCTTAAACAAGGCTCCATAGAAACTATGCAATTGTGAAGCAATATTACAACCAAAATGTAACCATCACTTCCCGTAGCAGAAGGGTTGTACTCCCTCCGTCTTGAAATAAATCCGGGGTTTCTTGGAAATGGCTAGATTAGTGCATGAGTTGCTCGTATTTTCAAGAGATTGGGTAGTTACTATAGCATCTAGTCAACCCCACTAGACATGAAAAAATTGAACTCAACAGTGAAGTTTCGCAAGTTAAAAAGAGGTCTTGAAATTAACAAATTGTAGCCCTTTTTAGAGCAGCTCCGGTGGTATCAATTTTGAGCCATCTTCTACCGCAATTGGCATAGTGACATCCGACAACATTCACAGCTACCAATTCCGCCGATGTCCTGGCGTTCAACTCCAAGAAATTTCTGTCAGTCCACTTTGATTAGCCGCTTCTTCTAGTGAACTCCAATGTGCATCAGTCAATGAAGTGTCCTCAACCAAAAGTACAGAACGCAAGATTCCCTTCAGTCTTCATTTTATCAACATCTCAGAAGCTCATAAGATTAAAGCACTATTCCAGCAACCGTTGAGAGTTGCCCATACTGCCCTCTCAACTAGAGCTTATCCTCTCATTTACCTAAATTTGGGTTCGTTTGGATCTGGTCAAGAGCGAATGTTCTGTGCAAGCTCGATGTCCATTTGATTCAATTCATGACTCTTTGCACCAAAGGATTTAGTTGAAACATCCTTCTATTTGTGCCTGTGACTGTCTACATCCTCGATCGGGAGCTAGAATCTTGTGTATCCTAGCAAATGTTTCCGAAGCTTTGGAGTTGAAACACCGAATTTAATTTGGGACAAGTATATTTGGAAACCCCAGATTTATTTCAGGACGGAGGGAGTAACATTTTGAAATCATCCAAGACTTCACTTACTTGAACTCACTAAGTTGAAATATAATTATTTTTACATCATTGATATAAGTTCTACATTAATTTGGAACAAAGATAGTATTTGTTTGCAAATTTTTTGACTCTCAACATGGAACATGGTTCACCTACATGGCCTAAAAAGTTTCTCAAAACTAAACTAGAAAGTGAATCATAAAGAGTTCAAGGAAGGATTAAGGTTTTTCAAAGAAACTGGCACAACAAAAAGAGCTTGGTATCTCAACATGTTTATTATAAACAATTTGAAACTCACTTCACATTCATAGCATAGTGAAATGCTTTGAGAGTGATTAATACTACTTTCTATGACCTTCAATGCATTTGTCTATTTCCTCAAAGCTAGGTCTTTCTTTCGGATTTGAATGCCAACATTTGTTCAACAAAGTCTTGATCCAAGGCTGAGTGTCCTTAGGCAATGTAGGCCTATCCCCTCGAAGAACCACATCATAGTTATTCTTCCTAACACCCTCAAAAGGAAGTCGCCCAGTGATCATTTCATAGCAAGTCATAGCAAAGCTATAAACATCGGCTTCCTTGGTGAATAAATCAGGTGTGATCTTGCGAGCTTTCACACCTCGCAATATTTCCGGAGCTCTCCAAAACGCTGTCCCCACGACTCCCATTGAGCACTCGTAATCTGCTACTAGACATTGGTACGAAGCATGAGGGAGTGAATCGAGATCTTCGATCCGATGTTCATTTCGTGGTTGTATGAGTACATTGGAAGCTTTGAGGTCCCTGTGAACAATGTTGTCCTGGTGCAAGCCCTTCATCCCATTTGCAATATGGTACATGTTCCATTGAAGTTCCTCATCAGAGAAAGGAGAGCAGAATCGGTTTTCTTTGCACTCCATTCTCTTGTCAATGAGCCTCCGCAAGTCCCCTGCAAATTGGAGCATCTGGAAAGCAAACCTCCCGTTCATCATCACCGTGCCACAGAGGACCGGAGAGCATGGTCCCGAAGATACATACACATGCGCACATCGGTTGAGCATTTCCAAAGGCCATTGCTTGTGAAGGTCCAACACCGAAGAGCCCTCCTTGAACTCCTTGAACACCTTGAACACGTACGTGACCGAAGATCCCTTATACTGCGCTTCGAAGATTTCGGCCTGAGCTCCCTCGGCAATCTTCTTGCCCAACACTAAAGAACCAGGAATGCACCTAAAGAAATCACCTGTTTGCGGAAACTGATTCCGCAGATTCCGCACAATCTCGTTGTTGGTTAGCTGAGCTTTCCCCTTCTCTCCGCCACTGGAGTCCGCTACTACACTCGAAGGCTGCTGGAGCTCACTCCAATGAGATTTCGAAGAGGCGATCTTGAAATCAAGGGCTGTTTCATAGTCAGGTCTGTTATGTAACAGTCTCTCAATGCGTGTGGAATGATACACATGTGAGGAGGAGGGGGATGCGGAGCAATTTCCATCTCTCTTTCCCAGTTCAACAAGCTCGCAGTTTTCTGCCATGGCGAATCCCCCAACTGCTGAATTTCTACAACTCAAACAGCACCTCTGAACACAAGAAAATGGCTACAGTAAATGCTACACACGGGGTTTATGTATTCCCGAGGGTGGAAGCAATGTCCTGTTGTTGCGCACAAACGTCGATCCAAAGCGAAATAGATACCTACCGACAAGAGACGACATCGGCGTTAGTGCCGTCCTTGCAAAACAATCTCTCCAAACTGGCAAACCCCAACTCTCAGCCTACCAAGAGAGACTTCAGTCGCCTAACTGATCGCCCACATGACAACACTAACGTCGACTGCGAGAACAGCTTCAACGACTCCACAAGCGACTCCCACAGAGCTAGCATCACAAAGCTTGCCTAGACCAGACCCAGAACCAAGCCCATAAGCGAGAGAAGCAAGAGAGCCACACACAAGTCACAGCAAGGAGAAATTGAGAACGAAGTTAAGTATTGAAGGCCTGGTTCGTCACTCCGACACCAGAGCGGCCTGATTATTAGAAAAGCTCCACAGAGCAGATGCGCAGAAAATCAAGGCAACGCCGTGAGAGGCACTGTTCTTCAGAGCGCGTGCCCACCAATTGGTAATTGGTGGTAACTTCAGACCAGCGTGTTTTTTTGGGCACTGTTCATCAACAGTGAAGGCCTGTGTGGTCTCCCACGAAAGGTGTATTTCTGGAGGGAGCAGGGTGCAGTGGCTCACAGGACTGACAATCTGGTGATAAATTGTCAGAAACAAAAACCCTGCTTCAGACTCCATCCACGATTGCTTCATCAACACTCTCCACAGTACTATAGCACGGCTCTTCTTCAAGTCAATGCAAACATTTTCTCAAGCACAAATCCAATCGATGAAACCCTTGGGCATTACTGAGTGACCCCCTCATGTTGATTACAGTGCCCTACGCAAAGTAAGGTAACCCCTAATTTCGACTTACAATAATATCTTTCAAAATTTGATCTTTTCAGACCTATTTTCCAACACTAACCTATTAAATTTATTGCTTTATGCAATCTTGATCAACTCACCAAGTTTTAATTTAAAAAAACAAAAATTTCATTTTTGGTGAATTGTTTTGTGTGTATTTCATTGTATTACATAAAAATTGATTGAAAAATATTGGTGATAAACTTTTGAAAACTTATTGTGCAAATATTTAAGAAACATCAATGTGTGCATCTCACTTTGAGGGAAAAATCCCATTACCTAGGAAGAATTTTACACTATAGAGAATTCAATGTCAAGGTAATGCCTCCCCAAATATTATTAACTAGACATTTTAAAATTATAATTATATTTTACTAATTGGCCCTTGTATTACAACTACTACTATAAACTTGAATATGATGGTGCAATTGGTCTGCCAAAACCTAATTATAATTTAGAAAAAAAAATTGTATAAATTTTTGATTGGTAACACCTTGACATTGAATTCTTTGTAATGTAAAATTTTTCTTACATAATGGGTTTTTTCTCTCAAAGTGAGATGTACACATTGATGTTTCTTAAGTATTTGCACAATAAAATTTTAAAAATTCATCACCAATATTTTTCAATCATTTTTTATGTAATATACTAGCGGTTGGTGCTTGCTTTGCTACGCATTCATCATTAGAATTTTATTATACTTTTGATGTATTAGATAGAATGCAGAACAAAAATTTCAATAAACTTTTAAATAAAAATTACTAAAATCTTGCTATCATTATTTTATAAGTAAGCATATATGGAAATGTACAATAGAAATTTATTGACTGATAAATACACTAAACCCAATGGTGAATACTATAAAAGTTACACATACATTATAATGCATTAGAAATTTGACTCAATTGTTACAAACAATGGCAATCCAAATGGAAGAATTGAGAAGAAGAACTTGTAAATCTCAAAAACTTCGTGAACAATATAATTGTTGTGAAATCAAAAATCACTTTTGTTCAATAAATTTCTCCAATCATTTGTTAGTAGCAATAAAAAATTGAAATCATGAAAATTCAAAGCTCACAAAAGCACAAAATCATAGAAGTTCAAAGAAGTGTAAAGCCAAGAAAAGCAATGGAATTGCTACCTCTATAATATCACCCTATGGATCCTCTTTAATATCACCTTAATTGCAATGACTACACTATTTCTCTAATATCACCCTTTGTAGAAAGTGATATCAGAAAGGTAATTGCGAACTGCTACTCAATTCCTATAATATCACATTGTGTGAAAATACAATTTCTATATGTGCATGATTGAAAATACTTTTACAAAATATTTAAAATAATCATTTTAAAGACTTATTGAAATCATTATCGTGCATTCTATTCAAATATATCAAAATTTTACCAATATGTGATACAATGAATGCATAGCATAGCGAGCACGAGCCCCTAGTATTAATCATAGCATTTGTGATATTACAGAGGGGCTTATGATTTTAGTAGTATGATTGAAATACACACAAAACAATTCACCAAAAATGGAATTTTTGTTTTTTGAAATTGAAGTTTGGTATATTCATCAAGATTGCATAAAACAATAAATTTAATAGGCTAGTTTTGAAAAATAGGTCTGAAAAGATCAAATTTTGAAAGATATTCTTGTAAGTCAAAATTAGGGGTTACCTTACTTTGCCAAGGGCACTATACAACTCAGTCTATGTATGCAAATCATTGTCCAAAAAATGGGTCTTTGTAACTACGATGCTCAAGAATAATATAGAGAAAGAAGAGAGCAGTTGGACCAAATTTTGAAACCCAGCTTTGAAACCAAATTTTTGAGATCTAATAATTGCCTAACACGATTGGAAATGAGACACAAGAAACAATTGTAAGATATATTGGGAAATCTTTGCTCTAAAAGAGGTTGGGAGGCGAATGATAAGCTCATAGCATACTGACATGTCGGTTTCTACATTGTCGGCTTCTACAAAACATGTAACTCCAACATGTATGGCTGCCAAAATATTGCTTGATAGCTCACTTCAGTAACACGATGCAACACATCCATCAATTATTCAAGGTACTTGATAAACTGCTCAAAATGTCAATTCTTTCTGAAGGGTAAGTGGCAAGCCGTGGAACTCCAGACCTCAGTAACATTTCTTCAACCCATTTTCAAAAGAACCTCGAAATTCAGCTGGACTGCCACCCCCAAAGCACTACATGCTTACCAGGATTCGAACAAAAATATTCCAGAAACGTCCATCGAGGTCTCCACCTATTTTTACTTTTAGAATCACAGGCTCGCTGCTAGATTTGGATGCACAAGGGAGCCACCCACAAGGTAAAAAATGCAACAGTCGCTCCTGCAAAAAAACTCCATGCTCATGAGGGTACAACTGACAAAATTCCAGTTTAAAGTCTATCTAAGCTCTTGATTCAACATGCCCTACATGTTCATCAGAATTAGAATTAAAAAATTCCAGTTATCTCAGCAATCTAAACCATCCGGCTATCTACGGTCGTGCTTCAACGTGCCCCTATCTTTTCTCTGAGCTTCAGAATGAGAGGCTCGCTGGTAGATTTGGGCGCCAGCTTCACGATGCAGAATGGAACCGTAAAAACCACCCACAAGGTTGCATAAGCCACCGTCTGCCCAGCCAAAGACCTGCCCACCGCAGACAAAAGGTACAACACCGTAACCACTTTCAGGAACAGTTTCTTATCCGATCCACTAGCAGCCACCCTGAGCACGCTCTCCAAGGCGCCCATCACGTTGGCCACCGTGGCTGCAATGCAATTGGCAGTCTCGGGTGAGATCTGCCACTCGGCCGGGTCCATGGGGAGGATGGTGAGGTTGAAGGAGCGAAAGATGAGCCCCAGAACCGCGAGTGACCAAGTGATCACGTAGAGCACATCCGAGATTAAGGACACCATGTTGAGGTGGCGGAATTGGCAATGGTAGTAGACGAGGGATCCACACGCCAGCACCAGTACTGCCATGGCGGGCCTTCTCCACATGACGACATCACAACCCATGCTCATTTGGAGCAAAAATCAAGGCTCCAGCAGCCCCCCGTTTGTCTTAGTTCATAACCCCTTCATGCACACACTCCTGACAGGCATACGAAATGGACTGGCAGACAGTCAGTTGAGAGGTAACTTCGACAAGGGACAGGCTTGCTGCAAACACTTTGCACCAGGTTTGCTATGGCCCGATTTGGCTAACTTCAACCTCTGCCCAAGACCACCATTCCAGTCTAGAACCGGTACAGGGGAACTGCTAACTTCGAATATGCGAACAGTTCCGCGGTAATGAACAGAATTAACTACGGATTGTAGAATAAATTACCAAGTCCTGTGTGACTGGGCCTTCAGCACGTACTTGGTGTGCAATTTCCACGAACTTCAGTATCATAAGAGGACCCTTGGATCATGTGCTCACTAAGCCCATTCGAACTGTGACAAGGATTGCAATCAAACAGTCAGGATAGGAAACAGAGGAGAGGAATCTCATTAGGGACCTAATCCTGTCTCCTACTGAAAGGCCCTAGTTACCAGCAAAAACTCATCTATTGCAATACACTTGGATGCTTTTACTTAGCAAACCGGGTGCGAGGATGACTTGTAAGCTAAATGTCAAAGGCCACTCATCTTTGAATAGAGAGGGAACTGCCTACAATCCCTTCCATTGAAATCTACAATCTCCCACTTTGAATAATTGCGTTAACAATTTATAAAAAATTGATCTCAAGAGAGTTTGGCTGTTGCAGTACTCGCAGTTATCTCTCCAGTGGGCTCTATTTAGGGAGCTCCCAATTCAAGCACACTCCTACTGGTTAAAATGCTCAAAGTAACGGGAAGGTAAAATACTCTACTTTAGTTCAATGATAGGCAAATTCGAACAGCAATCGTCTGCACAACACGCAATCACTAGTTGGAGGAGATGAGAAAGAACCTTAGGAATCAAAAGATGGTGCAGCTATGGAATCAGCTTCTGCTACAGCTCGCACTTGAAGGGTTTCGGGAGATAGCTTCATCTGCACAAAAGCTGCTCTTCAAAACGAACGGTCCATAACTCCCAGAAAACCATTTGATAAACCCCACAAATGGATCACAAACCTCGTCTTCAGTCTCATTATTGACTTGCACATTCCTATCCAAGAAAATAAAATGTTTGAATCCTCAAAATGATCTAAACATTTGAAGTGGTGTGCAAATATTCGAAATTCTTAATGGCCACTCATCATTCCCATCTCAAAACCCTCGAGCGACACATAGCTTCCAGGTCGCATAATCCTCAGTGCGCTTCTAGAAATTCTGACCCTATTCACACACTACGATATGCCAATTATTACAGCAGTTCCGAAAGAACACCGGCTGGAATTGAAGCTCCGAAGTGACGACAGCTCCCGCTACTTGCGCAACAAATTTTTCAGAAGAAACCCACAAACCAAATAAAGCGAATTCTGGAAACTCACACGGAGCCGCGCCATCCCATGAACGAAATCAATGCCAACGACGCCTGTTGACAAAGATTCCGCTTTTGGGAAACGTTCAGACAAGCAACAGTCACTAACTTACTCACACAGGGCGAGGAAGACAGAAACTCAGGAAAAGAAGTTGCGGAAGAAGGTGCTGGAAAAGCGCAACGGAAAAAAAAAACAAGAGAAAACAAGAAAAACAAGACATGAGACTACAGTGCACTAGTAGGGTTCGCGAAGAGCATAGACTAGGTACTTTCGTAGGACACTCTCCTATTGATGCCCGGATTCCATGTTAACTTATTAGGGTTTAGGACATGATAAACCTCATTGACGTCGCTTAGTAGGAAAGTACGTTATAACAATTGCTGAACTTGAAGGATTCCCAAGGGCTCGAGCTATTACCTACTGCCGAAGTCTTCCTCCTGTTCTGATCTCGTATATTTTGTGTGTAAGCTTCACGCAGTTGTTATGGAACAAAGCGTTACTTTGCAAGGTGACAACCCCTCCCTAACAGTTCGATTCTTAAGTTGAAACTTTCTATCTTCATGAGCGAAGCCACTTAATAGTCGTTCTTGCTGTCAAGGTTGACTCTGAGTCTTCTGAAGACTTCGTAATGTGTTGCTACTTTGACAAATCTTTCGATGCAACTCGATTTTTAAATGGAATCTTGAGGTTGGACCAATTATTTATTGTTCTTGCTGTGTAGGATGACTCTGAATATTCTTCAAACTTACACGTTGCGAGTGCAGTGTGCTCAAACAGTTTGTATAGAGTTTGTTCAAGGAAAAGAGGTCTTTAATAAAGTGAAAGTTCCCTTGTGAAGTAAAAGTTTGCATGCATTCCTGCAGCTCTCTTCCCGTGGCAAGGATTTCTGATGAATTCCAGCTTCAGCTTATTGTCTCGTGCCTTTGATTAGGTGTGTAACAGTTGCATGGCGATCTTCAAAGATGGTGAGAAAAGATGGTGGACCTTTCCAAAGCATGAAGGCTTCTTCTAGCACAAATTGTGGCATCCAGATCAAAAGCCTTGCAGCAAAATGAGTTGACACGGATTGAGGTCCGCCATTGTCGTTGGCATCCTCGTGAATCTAAGCGATTGCCTTAGTCGGACTCTCATCCCGAACCTCAGGGACAAGGATGTTAATGAATCCATCTTAAATTGGGGTCCTGAATGTGGGAGTGAATGCGAATACTACTCTCACCTCCAGGGTATGTAGCGCGGGTATCGAAGGCACAAAGCTCCAACGCCGCTGCCGCGCATCGTAAACAACGACATCAGCCTCGGCGCTCAAGACATAGATAACACTCTCTCTCCCTACACAGAGCAAGGAAGAGTGATGTGGGCCAGGGACCAGTCTATGGAGAAACGCTTCAATTTCAGGTTCAATAGACAGCGCTTCCTTTTTCCTCCATTCTCGTCTGCTTGAATCAAGCTCCATAATCTCAAGCTTTCCCTCTTTTCCAATCGGTCCCACAAGAGTAATACTCCCATCGCACTCCACAAGCGTCGGGCTACAGAGAAACGAAGGTATGACAGGTAATACTTTCTTCCAGATGCCATTGCGTTCATCGTACGCTTGCACTCGGTTCGCACAGCAATCTACGTAATGAAAGCTCCCGTTCCAGAAATGGCACTGCTTCTGGATTCCGAAGACTTCCTGAGGGAGGTCCCCTCCCGACTTCCATTCCCCAGGGACAGAGTCGAAGAGATGTGTGGCACGTTCGTTGAAAGTCAAGCTTTCCCCTGCAAGGATGAGTTTATACGTGCCTCCTGGTTGGTCCACATGCAATCCGCAGACCAGCGGGGGCTTTGCAGCTAAAGCTGGAAGTTCTCTCCCTGTGTTGGCTATGGGGTTCACCATGATGAACTTCACATCCTTCTGGGGGGAGGCAAACCCTACCATGTAACAAAAGAGACCCCCATCAGCAGCGACGAGAAAGACATCACCCCGTGCCTTCGAGAATGGGAATGGGAGGTTGTTGCAGAGCGGAAGACGATACCACCTTCGCAATGTGGGACTGTAGGTCGCGGTGGAAGCGCGCTCATTGTCGAGGAATGATAAAACGAGGTTTGGTCTTTCGAGTTGGCCGCCACCACGCAAGGAGCGCCATCGCTTGCACACACATCGCAACTGGCAGATGACAGGCACTGGCAAGTTGTCCGCTAGAATCTCCTCCACCTCGTTGTTCCACAAGGCTTTGTCACTGCTCATGCTGTGCGCAAGCGTTTAGGGTTTGTATCCTCCAGGAAACTCTGCCTGCAAATTGGCCAGCAAAAAATCTCCCATGGCTGCAAAACTTGTGATGCCAAGCCTTGTAAGCTGCCAGATCCGATTTCCATCAAATTGACACTGAGGGTGTAAAGCAGGGCCCATAGAAATTCGAATATGCTGCAATCTATTTTCTCACCACAATGCTTCGTCACTGCTCATGGTGAGTGCAAGCGTTTAGCGCTCGTAGCCTCCGGTGAAATCTATCTGCGAATTGGCAAGCAAATAATCTCCAATGGCAGCAAAACTTGTCATGCCAAGCGTTGTAAGCTGCCAGAACCCATTTTCGGTTAAATTGACACTGAGGGTGTAAAACAGAATACATTGAAAATCAAATATGCTGCAACCTCATTGACCTAATTTCTCACCACAGACAGTCGTACCCATTCAAAGTCCTCCCGTGCTTTCACTTGCGTAAATTTTCCACCACCACACAAATTGTCAGTTTTCTTTGTGTCCACAATACTTTTCAAGCAGTCACATCAAGGTTGCGTAGACCTGAAGAACGCCCCAGGCCCAAAATTGTCCATCTTCACCAGTAGGTAAGCGTCACAGTGGATTTCACCTCTTTTGCCTGTGTTTAAGGAACAGGTTGGAAGATTCACACGTGCATGTTTGCATCGATGAAAACATCTTCATACCGGGGACCTATACTAAATTTGAACCATAAAAACGAGATTCTTCAGTTAGTCGCGCTGATACTTCGTGCGATGATGCCATGCCCGATATCTGTCCTTCAAGATTCCCATAATCGACTCTTTCTCATCCCTATGAGGACATCATACGGTTAAAAAATAAACCACTCCCTACCAAATAGTAGCAGTTTCTGGGCTCGCTAACAACTGTCGATCCCTCATTTTTCAAAAAAAGCAAAAACTGAATCTTTCGTGCATGTCAATCGTATGCAACTCCAGAAGAACCAACAAAGTGAGCGTCCAGAGATGAACTATCCTTGGATACAACAGATATAACAGAAGGTAACACACTAGACACGAATAACACGCTGGAAAAAATAATGCAATACTGAAAGTAGACCTCCTCGCCTTGGGTGCACACGATGAAGTTTCCACTTCGAGAGATGCACGAATGCGCTCAAATGGCCTCTCAGAATCATTCTTCTCTGCCAAGTCCCAGAGAAATCTTCAAGAAGTGTTGAAAATGCACTCGATCGACGTCAGAATCTCATTGAAATCTGAGGCGTTGTCGAAATAAAATTCCCGTATTACCTACAAAGATAATCTCCATATTACCTACGATGTTTTCCCAGCTTATTGAGAAAGCAATTGTTTAATGATGTACAATGAATTGTGGTCAATTGGACATATGTGGCAACAAGTGTCTATCAACGGAACAGCAGAACTGTTCTTATATACGAGATGCACAGACTAATGGTTTCAACATTCTCTCATGTTTTTTAGCCACTCTTGGTAACTTTTTGGGCTTCAGTGCCACCACTGGCAAATCGGCAATGGATTTTCCTGAAACAAAATCATCACATTAATTGGTCAACAAACATTTCAGTCAAAGTTATTAACACACTGTTACTGACTCCTAGTACGTAGATGACACTGAAGGTGACAATGTGAAAACCTTGCTACCATACCCGGTCCAAGAATGACGTGAAGAAAATGGTGACACAACGATTTTAGGCATGACTACTCGATGAAATAAATGCCACTACGAGTCAAGCTATTGCTTCAATTCCGAATCTCAAGAAAGCTGTAGTGGAGTGGTTAATCATTACCCTGCAGTTGCCTGACAAACCGGGTAAACTCCAAGTAGTTGTCATCTTCCATGAGCTCTGGGCCTAATCTCAAGTATGTGAATGCAACCAAACTTCGACTGTCAGAGTCTGGCTTTGGCTTTGCGTTTTCCAAGATTTTGTTGAAGCCTCGCCTATCGTAGCATGAAAGCGCATTTTCACTAGCTAATGAAACGCCAGCGTTCCACGCACCATTAAAAACCTGTGTACATGATTTACCAAATGAATATATCAGACAAAAGGAAACAATAACTGAATTATAGGAATTGATCTTGATTTGATTAAGCAACTTCCGAGGAGTGAATTATATTATTCGGACTTAAAAAAAATGCAAACACCTAACCAAGAATCTGTACGATTTTATATCAGGAAAATATGGTACGCAGATGTGAAGTGCACGCCTTGTACCTGCCTGACAAGACCCTCAGGATCTGCCATCGCTTGCGGGCAATGTTTGCTGAGCTCAGAAGTGAGAAGTTCGACACAAGTGAAGTTGAACGCTGCTTTGTGTTTACTTAACATCTGAGCTATGCACGGGTATCCGTCCCTATAGTTTGTATTGTAATAACCGCAAGTCAACTCTGCAGCATGGCTGTCTGTCTTATACCACCAATGAATTCCTGATATCTGACAAGAAAGGCTAAGGTCACTCGCTAAAAACCATGTGAGATGGCCAAATTAGATTGTGAAAGGTGTATCGACTTAAATTTGAAGACCTCATCAAAAGACAGGCTTAGGAAGATAACAAATGCAAATATTATCTCCACAACATGGCTAGAAGTTGGAATGACCGAGCATAGAACGACATCAGGAATAAATCTCACCTTTGCAGCAACTTTCGAGCCCTCAAAAACTTTGTTGGCGATGCTTAGAACACAGTCTCCATGGTCAATCAAAATTTGTGAGTACCATTCTAAGAAAAAGCGGCCATAATAGCTGTCCCAGTCCCCTCCGTCTTTGAAAAATCCTGTGTCTAGTGGCTTACTATTGTACGAGCCAGCGTTAAACGGAGGCTTTCCCCAATGGACATGCCCTTGTGCTTCCGCAGTCTCCTTCAAGTCCTTCAAAAGGTACTTGTCGTAGCACTGCATTATTTGACGGCATCGATTGAGATTGCAATTGTAAGAATGGTCTATCTATTGTAAGAGAGGACAACCAGAGGGAACACTGGTCACAAATTAAGACATGTCATAGCTGGAATGTACACAGTGCAAAGTCGGGCTAAATAGGATTACAGAACCAGCATAATCAATAGATAATAAGACTATTCCTACCTGAAATTCACCAATGCCAGGGAAAACCCATCCCTGGGTTTCTGGATACGAGGGATACCGAAGTTCACCACAAGGTCCTAAGCCAACCTCAATCTCCGTGATTGTCCCATCATCGAAAAATTCGTTCATCTCATCTCGGAAGCTCTTCATAAAGTCAAAATATACCTGAAGAAGATCGTAGATTCCAAAGACTTTAAAACATGCATTTCCTAAAACTCCAGCAGACGCTTTTCTACATGAATTTTCCTTCAGTAAGTAGCCTTCATTTTCCATGCTTTAAGAAAAAAGTTTGTGAGGATTTAAGACAAGAACTTCAGAAGCACACATAGTGGTAGGATTTAACGCACTTCAAGTGCAGTTCGACCTCTCAAAACCGGTTCCTCGTCTACGCCCCACGTTAAACACTCTGGATTGCGCTTGCCTTTGCAATTCGTGAAGAAGATGTCGGGATTTTCTTTTCCCACTTCCCGCACCCATTGAGGTAGGGGAATATAAGTATCATCACCAACGTTCCCTCCACATTGATGGAGAGACATTACCACCTACAGGCTTGGAAATATTTTAGTCATCGATGAGGTCCACCTACCGGATTCTAAAACAAGCCGCCCATAATATGATTTTAGCTCTGTGATACCGGCACTACAATAAAATTTTCAGCGTATGTTCAATGCAAGTATTTAGAACGTAAGCGAACCTGGATCTTCAGATTCACTTCACGTATACTATCAAATAGATTTCTGTAACCAGACCAGTCGTACAATTTCGGGCCCTTGGCTTCGACTAAGCCCCACCAGCAGTCCACCATTACTCCATCCACGCCGGTTTTCTTCAGCGCATTCAAGTCCTCTGTCAAGCCTAAAGGGTTGTCGATTTTATTGCCGCAGTTAATAACTCCCAGCTGCATGAAAGAAATGTCATAATAATCTTATGCCTGTTAGTGTTCCACAATGAGCCTGAACGACATCAGTTAAGAAACGTGTATTTCTGGGACTCATTTGCATACATCATCGTAAAGCTGATGTAGGACGACCTGAAGTCATCCTGTCCTGGCATGCTCATCACTTAAAAGCAGAGTCTTCAAAGATGACTTAAATTATGCACCGAACAATCACTTACAGGAAGCATGACATATATTGGAATGTGCTTTGTTCCTGTATAATCGATTTCAAGCTCAGTCATAATTTCTTCTTCTGGCACCTGAAGCATGTATAAAATGGCTTCAGTCACATCTTGTTGCAAGGTTAATATTTGTCAGCTTTACTACTTGGAACTTGTACGAAGGAATCACAATGGCATAAAACTATTTGAGAACTCTATCTACACTTGAAATGAAACAATACGTTTGCATAGAAAAACTTTTAATGATCAAAATAATACATCAAGATAATCAAGATGCTTATTACCAATACAGGGTGCTTCAAACGGCCTCGAATTGGAAGACTTTTAGGTCTGCACATGACGTTATCGCCTTCTCAATTTCTTCTTAAGTTTATAAACGTTCTTTCTCAAAAACTCTCAACTCCAACAGAAATCTCCAGTCTCTTCGACCGCAAATTCATTGTCTCCATTCCTGAATTCCTTTTGAAACTTCTATCAAAACCTAAGATCCTCATTACTGATGAAGTCTCCGTGCGAAGGCCAGTTGTCCTAAATAAAGGAAGAATCTATATCTGCAGTGATCATACCAACTTCAGGCACTTGGAAGAACTCTTTGATAATTCTAAAAAACGGAATAACTCATGTAATATGCACTGAAGATTTTAACAGTGAAGACTTATGCAGTGAAGTCGCAAATTTTACATCAGATAATAGAGCGAACAAGAGGATAAGAAAAACTAAATTACAGGAAACTAAAAAGAAATCCAAAAAATGCAAACGAAAAATAGAAGGCAATAACAGTAATAGTGTCTACAATATGTTTCACGAGGATCGCTTTTTCGGAAAGTAAGACGCGTGATACAGAACAGTATTCATCCCTCGATTGCAAAACCAGGGAAAGTTTGGCTATCCTGAGAAAACAAGTACATTCAGGCTCACGAACACCTCAAGGACGAAGCCCAGGCATCAGGTCAAGAACCTCAAAAGTAGGTTCAAGAACGTTCATCTTCAGACTCTGCGCTTAGGCGGCAATTCTATCAGGACCGAGTTCCATACACACAATTCCTCTCTGGAAGAAAATCCGATCGTCGTAACGGAATGCGGCCAATGTGCAAAATTGAAATTGCTTCGGTTTCGAATCTTAATCGTTCGGAATATTCCCTTTCTCACAGTTTTCCGTTCACATTTTAAAAATCTCTGTTCTTAATTACATTACAAAGATCAAACGCGTTCAAATTGTTGCTGAATTAATACCCGGAGAACGGGAATTACGTTTCCCGTAAGCAATCCACCTCTGGGAATTGAAATGTAAGAAGTGCCGGGCTAAACCAGAATAAACGCACTCAATGCCCTAAACTCAACGACAGAGTGTAAATTGAAATTGAAAATGTCGAAAATTGAAAATCGAGACCACTGTATTCTTCATGATACAAATAAATAGCCGAAGAAAAGCTTCGAGCTATTCAAAAAATTCTTAAGCATAAAGGTTCACATGCAGTATCGCGGTATATTCAAAAGACGAGTATGCGCAACCGTTACGCCGTCTGGCAAACACAGAATACTCCAAGAAGTGCACCGAGGCCATTCCGAACCATCGTCAAATCAAACCAAACCAAACCGAGATTAGCTAGCCTCACCTCAATGTCTTCAACAACAAGCCGGCTCCAGTCACCACCGTCTAGCCTATTCAAGGCAACAGAAAACGCTATTCCTCCCTGCAGGAACTTCCGTCGATCCGCCGACACCTCTCTTTGCATTCTCTCAAATCCCTTTCCCGAGCAACCCGGCGCATTTCCGTCCTCCTCGCGATGAGTACTTCGCGGGTAAATCCTCGCATCAACGAAAGCGCGAACCGCAACTGCGCAAGAACTCAAAATCCGGCCACTATTCGGTTGCACTCGTCCTCCGCTCCAACTTTGCAGCGCAACGGCTGTGGATCGTTGCAAAACCGCCATTGCAATGATCTCATCAGAACTCTGAAAACTTACAGAGCTCAGAAGCAATTGCGCAAATGAGAATCATTTCGGAGAATATTTTCTCATCGGAGGTTTGAAATTTTTTTCAATTGCGGAAGCAAGCGCCAATTTTCTGTATTAACTAGAAATTGATGGCTCTGAGAAGAAGGCCTGTTCGCCGCGAGAAACACCTATCACCGTGATTGCACCAAAATCGATGGCCGTGGTGTGCTTAACCGTGCCAACATTACATGGCCCACACGGCTCTACCCTCTTTAATTGCACTGACCGGGGGCTTTCAGACAAAAATTAAAATTTTATATTTTCCAATTTCCAATGATAGTCAAATTTAATCCCGAAGTGAACCATAACTTACCCATAGAATTTGAATTCGGAATTATTTCAAACAAAATTTGAAATTTTTGGATCAAGAAAATTAACCCTTTAGCGCTCCGATGTCTAATTTTTGGACGTTGGAGAGATTGAAATTCACATTTCTTTCTCATTATTGCTCCGGTGAAAGTCATCCTAATTTGTGGAGATACTTTACCAGTATGAAGTTTTGTTCTATGTAATGGTTGGATTTGGTGTCACTAGAGTATATAATAATTTTTCTAAAATTATAAATGTGGAAGTATGTCAAGTGATTGATCAAGCCAAAATTGCATTGACTCTAGTTCAAAAATAAAATGAGATTATAGATTTAAAGAATACAAAAATTTCAAAAAAATCACTATGTTAAGAGGATCTCATTTCAAATCCAATCCAACAAATTTTATACAAAAATTGATAATATTTTGCTTGTAATCAAATTTGGAAGGAATTTTGAAATTTGCCTTTCAAAATTTATAAAAAAATATTGGTGATAGAAATAGTGAATCTAACCATATAGATGGAATCTAAATTTCAAAAACTAAAACTTTTATTTGTATGCCAATTTCAAAATCCATACCTTAAGTCACGAAATTTGTTTGTTTTATTTGTTTTGTTTGTTATGTTGAGATCCCATGGATTGTACATCCCTTGGTAAGGTTCTTAGTACCGTCAGAAAGCCCTTGGTGAGGATGCATGCACGGGCTTTGTTTCATGGCGTTCTAACTCACAGTGTGGAAGTCATGGAATTTTGAATTATTTTTTAAATTAAAAATTAGAAGAATACTTTTATTTTGATTACATTCTACTATGGCAACGGCACATGGCACACTAATAATCTTTGAAAGATATTTTATGATGATCTTTTTCAAATCATCAATATTGGAAAACTCTGTTTGTTTGGAAAGTCAAAAGCAATTCCATAATGAACTTAAAAACTTCACGATTTCATACAACAATCATGCTAAAATATCCATACCTTAAGTTTGGATGTTTGTTTTGTTTTGTTTGTTTGTTACATTGAGATCCCCCAATCCGTGCATCCTCTAGTTGCATGCTTGATCCTGTTAGAAAGCCCTTAGTGAAGAGGGGTGCCCAGGCTTTGTTTGGTGGCATTTAGACCCACAATGTGAAAGTTACAGATTTTTGAGTTATTTTTGGATTAAAATATCATATTTGAAAATACACCTAAAAACTTTACCTCATCTTAAGAGACCAAAGGCCTAGTTTTTTTTTGGTCAAAGAGCACTATTATACCACTATTATAACAGATAGTTTTTTTTGGTCAAAGAGCACTATTATACCACTATTATAACAGATGGTTAGGGTCAGCATTCCTTGCCAAATAATTATAAGTTGGCAAACGTAATTCAAGAAATGACAAATGACGAAGTTTTTTTGTTAATACATAATTTTTTTCTTTGGAAAATAATGTCCCACAAATGTCTGCATCTGCTTCTTTGCCAACCCTGAACACCTGGTAGTCAGGTACTATTTACTCATCGAAAAAAATGGAAAAATTGAAAGAAATGTCATTTAAAATGAATGAAATTTGACAACTGGATGCAAGTTAGACACTCAAAAGAGTACAAGGGTTTATTCTACAGAATGGCCAAAAAATCTCATATGCCCAACCACATCCCCAGTGGAATAATCGTGCCACCGTCTTTACCTTTGAGGTTTCGAAAGTATACAAATCATGGAAAGGTTAACTTGGTTTAGAGGCACCCCCAACAACACAACACTGAACAGTTACCTACAAATTTGAAGGTAGCAAATGGTTGAAAACCTCAAAATTTAGTTAAGTATAGTACATGACAAAGTGGCTGCCATTAGAAGTCTGAACTAAAAAAAACCCAGCTAATCCTCATCATCTGAGTTGTCTCCACCATATGAGCTGCTCCCTTGTCGGACACTACGCTTAGCCTGTGCAGCTACTGGCCGTGCAAGTCGGCCTTCTGCACCATATATAACACAAGATTTGGCTAGCCTGTCCTCCAGTTCCTCCGTGCTGAAGTCGTCCTTCCCTCCGAGCTCATCGAAACCCACCTGCGTAACAAACAACACGTGAATTGTCAGAAACAATGTAGAAGACTACTTTCATATGTAAAGGAGGATGCAAAGTACAACAAATTGCAACTCTAGCTTGAACAACAAATATGTTGTACACTGCCAGACCGCCAAGTTTAGCAATCCTGGGATGCATGGAATAATCTAGTACAACTAAATATGGAAGTCGAAGGAGTCATCGCTGAAACATGACCAGGGTATCCACAGCTGAAGGTTAGATTTGACTGACAAAGAGCAAGAAAAAAATTAAGTGTCAAGGAAATCATACAACGTAATCCTCCACTTTGCCTTTCTTCACCAATGCAAGAGTTGGCAGCATAAATATCTTCAATCTTTCCGTGAGAAAAGGGCTTTTCTCTGCATTTATTTTCAAGAACTTCGTTTCCAGATGTTGCTTGCTAAGCTCCAACAAGTGCTTGTCCATCACCTACAGCAAAAAAAATCTCAAGGGAATGCTCAATTTTCGTTGCATAAAAGCATGTGTCACAGCTTGATGAGGAAAATATGAACATGACGAATCTAGATGCTTAAAGAGGGGTTTCTATTTCTCTTGAACACTTGAAAGCTCATATACCCTTTCCTCAGAATCTTCATTTCGTTTTTAAGCCATGTCGACGAAGGAAATTACACACACAGTCAATACAAAGCAGATTTAATGACGAAGTGGCTACATGGAAATGTTATGCACCTTGCAGGGCCAATTCTCGCGATAAAAGTGGCAGACAACGCGGTCACTTGTCTTCACTTTCGCAAAGAAGTCCTTCTCAGTAAAAATCTCCGTGTAATCACCGTGTCCCAGTCCCAACCATTGCTGCCGCATGGTCGCCTGCTTCTTCAGCTGTTGAATTCTTTTTTCACGCAACCTCTCAAGGTCGTCATCCTCTAACTTGTCAAGCTTTGATAATTCGTCATCTAGCTGGTCTTCTACTGCTTTTGCAACAGTTGCCAAGCTGTCCTCCAGAACCTAGTGGTCACAAGAATTTGAGAAACAAGAAGAATAAATTCACCATCGAATTCACCCCAAAGTCAGACTTAGCCACTATACTGGCTACAATCGCTGAAACGAATAGCCGTAAAATTTTAGAATTTCGGAAGGTAATCATCACCATTCCCAAGCCATCCTAACTGCTTCAGGTGAAAAAAGATGCAGAACCAGTTCACGTCACAGTAGACGACGAGGATGTCAAGCAAACGGAATGAAACAAAATGTGTTCTAAAAGTTGCAAAGCTTCCGCCAGAAGCAACGCCATTGATAATTACTCATGATGCATAATGGCAGAATCAATACTCCAAATAAATCGAAAGGAAGAGTCTGCTTGGGGATATTTCGCAGCCAGAACGACACAGTTCCACACAAGGTGACGAGAGGATCACAACAAAAAGACACAAAAGGTAAAGACCGCTACTTGCGACCCCCACCTAAATGAGACACCCGAAATCTTGCACAATAAATACATATATATTTTGAGGACGTAAACCACCTCAACATGGAGTGTAGGTCATCTACCATTGCAACTTTTGAAACCCTCAAAGCAGTATATGATATCCAACCAATGCATTCGTTCCGTTGCTACCAAGAATATTTAAAAATCTGAAAATTCTTAACCGAGCACAGAGCTTACAGTGTCCTGATTCGCTTACCTTCTGAATGGCAGCGACGGGAGCAGCCATTGTGGATGCCAAACTTCAAGGTAGTCACCGCACTCCTGCACACACACAATGCAGAGATAAAAACTTTTCTATTCAGTAAAGAAAATGTACCGGAGTCTACAACTGTTTGATATCACCTCCATTCTAAGCAGCATTCTAAGCAAGCTTACTCCAAGATTTATCAAGACTTGCAACCCTAACCCTAGCAAGCTTCGTCTCTATAAATGGAAATGCAAGAATGCTATGAAACGGATCTTGAACAAAAAAGAAGGGATTACTCTCTTACCAAAGAATGTGCAGGATCTGCTTAAGGAAGGAATTGTCGCGAGGCAAGCACAACACCAAAGTGGCAGCGAGAGATCGAGTAAAGGCCTGCGCTCGTGAAGGCTGATCGGCCTCATGCGCGAAGCCCTCTCTAACTGAATCTGTTAACGGAATCTGTTGCCTGCGATGAAATTCGTCGGTCCTTCGCCAGCAATCATGAAGCTCGTCGCTACTTTGCTTTTTATTTATTTATTTATTTATTTTGAACAAATGGGAAACCCACTGCATTAAAAAGAAACCAAAAGAACAATGGCCAAGCCACTCAGGCTGGACAATGAAGAGAAACGAGCCAAGGAATCAAGAAACAAAAAAGACAAAGAAACCTAACTACACAAAGGAGCACCTCTGTACTTTGTTTTTACAGGGAGACAAATAACTCCAACCATATTGGGCTAACATAAATCAACCCTTAACCCTGTAAGGACGCGGGGGGTGACCCTGGAAATCATGCATTGTATAACCATGAGAGTCATTGGAATAAAAAAATCCAAAAGTACTCATTGGAAGTCAAGCTACTATAGATGTTCTCCACTTTCCACAAAAAACTCCAAGGATGAATAGTTGTAGTTCTGTCCTACATTGGAGAATCCCTTGTCATTCATCGGACACTTATGGTCCGCGGCGTCCTTACTGGGTTAACCCCTAAATGCCCAAGCCTTTTCAAGAGTGTTTTGACTATGAAAAAAGAGCATGGGCTTATGATTAACCCCAATGAAGCAAATTGTATTTTTTTCACAATCTAACCGTATAGATGTTTGAAGAGCTTGATTATTAGTATGCATACCAATTTTGAGTGCGAAATTGCATAGGAGTTGTGAGATTATAACAAGAGAAATGTATACTTTCTATTTTTAGTATGCTGCCATGTTTTAGAAATTTGCATATAAAAGTTTTTTGAGATGGGAAGTGACATGAATGACTACAAGTAATGTTAGCACACTAAAATGCACTTTCAAAAAACTTAATTTCACATGAAAAGCTATCAAACTTATTACACAATCCACCTTGCAATTGGTGAAATGCAATTTTTTTTATAAGTATAAATCACAAATAACTCCAAATCAACACTTGCATGTTTAAATTTTCAATGGTGAAAATCATGAAAACACTTTACTCTTTCCATTGGGACCATTTTCAAAGCAAATGGATAAGTACAAGTTTTTAGATCTCAAATCAAGTGAAATTGGCAAAAGTTGGGAAATAAAGTAAAATTAGGGAATTTTACTCTTCCACTTTGGGACATATATGGCTTTGAAGACCTCTCAAAAATCAAATGTTTACCTTTTGCAGTGAAAAATGAAAGTTTTCAATAGTTAACTCTAAAAACTGCCCGAAAAAAAATTTTAAATGGTCAAACAAATTTAACTACCCATACCAAAATGAGCCTGAAATTTCAGCTCGACCATATATGGTCGCTGAGGCAGTTAAGGGTTAAAGGACAAAGGGGTGACCCTCGAAATCATCCTTTTGCATTACCGAGTGAATCATTGGCTTAAAAAATTGTAAAAGCACTCATTGGTAGTCAAGCTACTCCAGAAGATTTGCCCTTTTCACAACAAATTCCAAAGATTAATAGTTGCTCTTTTGTCCTATAGAGTTGATTCTCTATCATCCATCGGCCATAGAATGGCCTCCTCGTTGTTTAAGGATTAAGAGTCTATTCATCTTAAATCCCACATTATTTTTTGTTTTTATTCAAAACATTCATTACCAATGATGTTGAAATCTTATTTAACCCCTAAAGGACCAGCTTGCTATTTTTAGCAACATAGCAATTTTGGGCAGGTATGTGTGACTAGAGATTTTCATATTTTAAGCTGAAATTTTAATAGAAGGTGAGGACGAGGAATATCTTTCATGTGCACTAAATTTCATGACATTTCGAAATAGGAGTCAATAGTTATGGCCTAATATGTTACTTTTTTCACCGGGCGGGCAGTCCGGGCAAATAAAAAAAAATCACTTTTTTCAAAAATAAAAATTTGAAATTGGTTTTCTAGAGTTATATATACGTGGAAAGCTTTGAATCATTCCATTTCGACCAATGGTCAAAAGTTATGAGGGTTTTTAGTTTGCGGGCAGTTATGGATTATCTACTCTGAAATAAACTTTGAAGTTGTTTATTTCACTCAATTTTTAATATTTTTTGAAAAAAAACAAAATCATAGGATGTAGGTTGTTTATTACAACATTACAACCATTGGGATTGACATTTTTTAATTTCATAATTAAATTCTTAACAATTTAGTATTTTGGATCATTCACTACTTCTTTCTACATACTATTTTTTTTGTATATGTTGTACAATTCCAAATGATTTGAAATTTTTTAAGCATGTAGCCAACTTGTTTAGGAAAAAGAATTCAAATAAGCACCACGATTTTGGACATTTTTTCATAAAAATGTGACCTTGTAAAGTGCAACTGCCCTATTTTTTGCAGGGACAAAAAAAGGATTTTTGCCAGTTCAAATGCTAATATCTTCCAATCCACATGGTGGAAAATTCTGAAATTTTTTCCACATCTTCTAAAACTAGTTTACTATAAGATCCTATAGTTACATGTGTCAAAAAAGTTTTTTTCTCAAAAATTTGGTACTTGTACTAAAAATGGTAGTTTTTGAGTGTTTTTTGTGAAAACATAGTCAAGGAACTTTAGGGGTTAACCTTATTTAACTGTGAATCTATGCTTTGTCCTTTTGATAATTGATATATAAAATTTTGATGTTTTGCATATATAAATCATTGTGATTTCAGTAGATGTGGTCTTCTTAGAATTCTTGATGAACAAATCAAATTCATAACATTGTATAGTGTATACTAACTCTGGAAGATCTCAAGCTTGAAGGTATAATTTTACAAAGATACCTTCTTTCGCTATGGCTTTGGTTGAATTCTGAATTCAGAATTGGCTGTTGTCTCCTATTCTACAGTGTTGTCAGGCACACTCCCAATTGTAACGCTACAACATTCTCTAAAATGGAAAAGAGAGAATGAATACCTTGCAATATGGCTTAATAATGCTATGTTGCTCTTGTCTTTTAAAGTACAACCTACAAAAAAATTTAAATTACAACATAAAAATCAAATAGAATAACAATGTGCCAATAGTATTATATTGGTTTTTAATTATATTAGAATAATTTGTGATTTTTTCATCAAATGAAGGGCACAAATAAATTTGGATTTTTAAATTATTTAAAAAATTATTTAACGCACACAACCTCAAACCTTAAACCCTTAAATACATATGATACAATTTTGTATAATTTGGATTAAAGTAAGACTTGAAAATAACCAACCACTTTGAGAATTAAACTAAAAATCTATTCCAACTCTTATTATTAGCTCATAATAGAAACAACCCCCAACTGGATAATTAGTGGCTCCAAGAAATTTGAATAAAGATCATCAAATCACACTCATTGTCTTCTAATAAATAATACTATACTCCAATAGTGAAATGATTGATTACTATTTGCAAAAACAAAACAATATAACTCAAAAATAAATGGCAAAATAAGCCATGATCAAATAACTAAATTAAAAACTAAATACATAGTTTCTACTAAGGATCAAATGTTGAAGATTAAATAGAGACTATTGACTATTGATTTTGGCTATTAAATTACTGTTTATAGATTGCTCTTATAAGTTATTAGTCCTATATTTGTGACATACAATCTAATTCTAAAAAGAGACAATAAGGTAGCCTTTACTATCCAAATCCCTAAAACATAGATAGTCAATCTACCCTCAATAGATTCCCTACTAGTAATGGTCTTTGGGCTGGTGTTAATTGCGTCTAAATAAGCAATTGAATATGGTTTTTAATATTAAATTTCTTAATGTCACTAGTTGGAAAACCGTGTTAAAAGAAACAAATTCTAGGTCAAATTTGTATTTTCTATAACAGAAAAATGCCAAATTCAATGCAAACTCAAAATTTGATTTGACATCAAATTCAATTGACGTCAAATTCTAATTTGAGTTCTTACAAATTCTTGTATAAAATGTATTGTCTTTATCCAAAATAATCCAAAGAAGCACACTAATAATCACATTCATCCATAATTATCCAAACTAGTGTGAATTAGTATAAGGTGTCTATTCAAATCCTTGCACTACTTGAATTAACTTTTACAAATAAAATTAGAATATTATTTGTCTTACTTACTATTCCTTAGTACCTAACTTGCCCATATTTGTAGAAATTGGAATAAATCATATTGGGAGCTTCCAAAAAAGTAAACTTTACACTTGTAAAAAGTTCAAATTATGCCCTATATATATCCCTTATTCTTAATTCAAACACTTAGGATTTATTTTCATATCATTTAGAAGTTTCATTCTTGAAAGATGCACAAGAGATGAGATAAAATCAACTATAACTGAGAAAACTATATTGGAAAACATGATTGCTTGTTGTTGACATTTTAATATTTTAATTTAGTCAAGCATAGATAAAATGCAACTAAATTTAATTCCTAAAGTTCCTTGATTATGTTTTCAAAAAACAATCCAAAAGTGCCATTTCTAGTACAAATACCAAATTTTAGAAAAAAACACATTTGTGGACACATGTAACCGTAGGTTCTTGTAGTATGATAGCTTGAGAAGTAGAGTGTGTAAAAAATTTCAAAAATTGCCACCATGTGAATTGCAAGATACTAGCATTTGAATTGACAAAAATCCTTTTTTTGGCACTACAAAAAACAGGGCAGCTACACTTCACAAGGTCACATTTGTAGGAAAAAATGTCCAAGATGGTTGTGCTTCATTGGATTCATTCTTCAAGGCAAGTTGACTATATGCTTGAAAATTTTCAAAATTGTACATCATATAGGAAAAAAATAGTAAGTAGAAAAAAATAGAGAATGATTCAAAATACTAAATTGTTAAGAATTTAGTTATGGAATTGAAAAATGCCAATTCCAATGGTAGTAATGTTGAAATAAACAATCTATATCCTATGATTTCATTTTTCTTCAAAAATATTGAAAATTGAGTTAATGAAACAATTTCAAAGTTTATTTTAGAGTAGAGAATCTATAATTGCCTACAAACTAAACTCTTCATAACTTTTATTTCATTGATTAAAATGGAATGATGCAAAGTTATCCTTGTATTTTTAAATCTATAAAACCAATTTCAAATTTTTGTTTCTAGAAAAAGTGATTTTTTTAATCTGCCCAGACTAAGCGGCCAAGGAAAAAAACTACATATCATACAATAACTTTATAAACATGTAGTCAAAAGTTATGAAAATTATTGGGCCTCAAAAAAAACATCATTCCCATCTTGTATGAAAATTTCAAAGAAAAAAAAGTAAAATTTCATTCATAGTGAGCTGCCAAAAATAGCTATCTTACCAAAAAAAACATAGCTTGGTCCTTTAAAGATTAAGTGAAATTCAAGAATGGCAAATGCAAGAAGTTGGACCAATAGATATTTAAGAATCCTGTCCTAATTTCAATGCCCTTTTTTTAATAATTCTACAAAGAGAATCTATTCATTCATATCTCGATTTGTGAGGATAAGCTTTTAGATACACAATTTGGTTTTAGCCAATCAAACCTCATAGGAAGATCATTGAGTACAAGAACTGAATTTAGAGTGTTCAGATCAAGCGTTTTCCTTTCAGTAAAAACATTATACACAATTCACAAGTAGGAGTCTCAAGTTCTCAATAAATAATACTATGAACACTTAACCTAAATGCATTTGAATAAGCAATTGGACGTTCTTGCTATCATTAAATTGCCTTATTTGGAATTGGAAGTTGTAGGAAGTCAAAAGAGTATTCTAGAGCTCCAAGATGACCCTAAACTGCTGGATGTGATTATCTAGCATGAAATCAACCTCTCTAATTGAGAGAACCCCCCACAATGTCTTGTTCAACACGCTTGTGTCAAAAATTTAAAAAAATATATATATATTCCAGATTCTCTTCATATGCATTACTTGGACACCAGATGAAAACTACGAATTTCCAAAAAGAAAAAAATATAATAACACAAGTATATTTCAGGCAAGAATCTGTAGGGTCCGTTTCAGAAATGGGTCAGATTTAGGTGCGGTTACCTTACAAAACCTCATTCCATTCAAAGACCAGGCCATAAACATTTAGCCTCAGCATGCCAACACCACTTGCTAACAAGTCCAACCAAATTCATGAAGAGAAAAGTTACGGCTTGTATGCTAATAACCCTGAAACGCCTGAGTAAGCAGCCACCTTGCTCATAGGCTGATAGGCTGATGTATGACTTTTAGAGAAACTTGCATAAACAAAGAATTCACCTGATAATTTTTAACTGTCCACCTTGGTCCTTTCAGAATTAAGGATCAGGTCCAGTAACCTCTACCAACAGCTTGAGGAGCTAATAAAAGTCAGAAACATAAAAAAAAATCACCTGAAAAACAAACAGACTGCTAGTTGGTGCAAACATGGAATTGCAATCCTAGAACCCTCCAAGAAGAGGTTGAAATTGTTGTAACATCCAGCCACTGACCTGCAACTTCAAGGTGTCTTCTAAGTAATCCTACGAAACCTGCATGAAACCTTCCTTGTTCCAATCCAGCACGGATCTTCATTACAAAGGAAGACCCCGACTGAGGAGTGCAAATACCATCCTACAATAATCACTTCAAAAATGGCACAATCAGTGTCCCCTACAGCTACCTCTCCAGTCTATATGGTCATGCCGGAAGGCACGGGGGACCCAGCGCCCTTCTTCTGCAGCTTCTCCACCACGATGGCCTGCGTCGTCAGCACCATCCCCGCCACGGAGGCCGCGTTCTGCAGCGCACACCTCGTCACCTTGGCGGGGTCGATCACACCGGCCTCCAACAAATTCTCGTATTTGTCCGTCATGGCGTTGTAGCCCATCTCCCACGCGCTCTCCAAGATCTTCTCCACCACCACCGCGCCTTCCACGCCCGCGTTGTGCGCGATCAGGGACGCCGGGGCATTCAGCGCCTGCACAAAAAAAAAACAGCACAAGACAACAAGGGTGCTCTCATCAACATCAAGCAATCCAAGGAAAAAGGCAGTAATGCTCGAGTTTAGGACTCTTCTTCTGCATCATGCAAGCATCTGCATGCAATGGAACTCACCCTTTGCACGATGTCGGCGCCCAGCTTCTCCTCGGGGTCGGAGATCGTCTCCTTGATGCCGGGAACCATCGCCGACAAATGCACCAGCGCTGCGCCGCCGCCGGGAACGATGCCTTCCTCGATCGCAGCGAAAGTCGCGTTCTTCGCGTCCTCGATTCTCAACTTACGGTCTTCCAGCTCGGTCTCCGTCGCGGCTCCCACCTGGCAACGACACACCATCGTCGTCAGGACACACTCAAACCATGCCTACACGAACATGGCCTAAAGGGAGCAAAATGGAATAGGCATTCAATCATCTTGCACACTATATCAAAAAGGAAAGCGGACAGATCTCAGTATTTTACATTCGCCAATGGCTACTGTACCTTGATCACGGCCACCCCTCCGGACAGCTTGGCAATTCGCTCGGAAAGCTTCTCCGTGTCGTACACGGAATCCGTCTCCGTCAACTCCTTCTTGATCTGGGCGATGCGCGCCTGGATCTCGTCCTTGCTCGCGGAATCCGCGATGATGGTGGTGCTGCCACTCCTCATCGTGATCTTCCTGGCGGAACCCAGCTGCTCCACTTCCGTGGCTTCCACCTTCATGCCCAAGTCACCCGCGATGAACTCCGAACCTGGAGGACCACAAACCTACAGTTTAGTTACCCACTAAACAAGCACAACAGCTTTGCAATGGAAAACTGAACAGGCCCGTCTAGGATACAGCTAATGACAGAAGGACAGAGAACTCCGGATGATCAAACGCAGGATTCAAGACCTCCCACAGCCGAATGGAGGCCCAATCCCTCAGACGACCGGAATCCAGAGCCGGACAACTGCGTACCAGTCAGAATGGCGATGTCCTGAAGAAGAGCCTTGCGCCGCTCCCCAAAACCAGGGGCCTTGATGGCCGCCACCTGGATCACGCCACGCAGCTTGTTCACCACCAGCGTCGCCAGAGCCTCGCCGGAGATGTCCTCCGCCACGATCAGCAGCGGCACGTTCATTTGCGTCGTCTTCTCCAACACGGGAATGATCTCCTTGATGGTCGTGATCTTCTGGTCCGTCACCAGCACGCGGGCGTTCGCAAACTCCACCAAGAGCTTCTCTTGGTTGGTCACGAACTGCGGTGAGATGTAGCCCCGGTCGATCTGCACATCCAAAAGAAAACCACACTCAGACGTTTCCCTGCTTCCACAAGAACACTCCAGGCAGAAGTAGCACTCAGTACCCCCTGCAACCTTCGCATACGCCCCACTTGTCTTTGCAGGCAGTCTTCGTTATGATAGTTTGTTGTCAACAATAAAACTACCCAAACTCAGACTTGCCCGAGATCAAACTCGTTCTAGGCATTCAGACACCTCAACTGAAAGGATGTAGACACAGAAAAAGGGAACGGCACTGCTTACCTCCATACCCTCCTCCACGTCCACTGTGGTCTCAAACGAAGACGAGGACTCGATGGACAGAACACCATCAGGCCCCACTTTGTCAATGGCATCCGCAATCATGGTGCCGATCAGCTCATCGTTGCCGGCAGAGATCGACGCCACCGCTGCAACACCAAGTCCACTTTCAGAGCCCGCCATGCCAACTCACCAACCTCTCAGCCAAAAGCCAAACAAGCCCCACTGAGCACTGACTGAAAAGAAAAAGGTTCGACATACCTTTGATGGTTTCTCGGCCTTGCACGGGGCGAGCCTTCTCCTTGAGCTCCTCGATCAGAGCGGCCACCGTCTTGTCGATGCCCTTCTTGATGGCCACGGGGTTGGCGCCCGAGGTCACGTTCAGAAGACCCATCTTGATCAACTCTCTCGCCAGGACGCACGCAGTCGTGGTTCCATCTCCCGCAGAGTCGTTCGTCCTGCTAGCGACCTGAAGCCACGACCGACAAGCACCGATAAGCTGGAATCAATATTTGACTCATTCACGTTCTGCAACACTGACTCAACACCTGATTGCTCAAAAAGCACATAACACATCACAATCATGTCAATTAGTGGCTCAGCGTTTAATATTAATACTGCGCTACTCAAGAAGTCTCGTGTATTCTTGTGTAAGTGCTGCGTCCCCTTGATGATGACATAAACCTGAGTTCACCGAAACTGGAATTCACAAACCCCCACGTACCTCCCGGATAAGGGAAGCTCCGGCGTTCTCCATCGCATCTGGCAAGTCGATCGCCCGCGCAATCGTCACTCCGTCGTTGATCACCCGCGGAGCGCCGAAGTCGTCCAACACAACATTCCGGCCTGCCAATACCACGACCTCATTAAACATGCTTCAGCCTCGTCTCTTTGCCATCATCACTTTGCACTAGGCTTGTTGACTCCAGAAAAGGCATTTAGAAATGAACCCTAGTGGCCACATTGCGCCATTCTCTTAAAATTCAAAATGGCGCTTCGACACGACACTGAGGTCCGACCAATTGACCAACATTTGCCATTCCCCTTCCACCCAAGAATTTCCCGACCATAGTATACAATTCCGATACCTCGAGGACCCAAGGTGACTCCGACGGAATCCGCCAGCTTGTCGATGCCCGCTTGCATCGCCTTCCGCGAGTCTTGACCGAACGTGATGTCCTTCGCCGCAGCTCTCACGGCGAGCTGCCCCTTGCCGCCCCTGCTGCCACAAACACGGCCCTGCGCCTGCCTGGAGGACAACTGGTTGCGTCCTTGCAAGAAGCCCACCACGCGAGGGCTCGACTTCGCGGTCGGCGCCGGCGCTACTGCCAGCGACGACGGCGCAGACATCATCCTGTTCGCCAGCATCGCATTGGCAGCCATGGCTTCAATCTGCTAAACCCCTAAAACCCACCCCCCGCAAAAAACCTTCAACCCTCCACGACCTGGAACTCAAAACACGCAAATGGAAATCTCATTCACTCCAATGCGCCCAAACACAATCAAAACCGCATCAGCCCGAAACCCAGAACCCCAAGAAATCTCTCCTCACGCTTCAACCCTGCCAGGCAAGAGCAAGCTGACCACTACCTCGGAGAATTCAATGGCCCCTTCTTTGAAATTCCAGCAATACGCCTTGCAGGAATTTGGGAAAGATGCAGCAACGAGAGATGCAGGGCGTTGCAGGGGCCAATTTGGAGAGCGCGGTGCGTAGTGAAGAGAAGCGTCGAGAAACCTTAGCCTCAGTTGTCCAGGACTTGACGTCTATGCCCGTGGAAACGCCCTATGACCGTGATCGGATGGAATGTGGCTTGGTTGGTACCTATAACCGTCGGTGCGTTGTCTGTTTCCGTGGCTTGGTATGAAGTATGAAGTATGAACCGTAGAAGGATGCCTAGGGGGAGAATTGACCCCCTCATTGCCCCAACCAAGGGCAATTTAAATTGCCTCGCATTCTGTGCCGCATTTTTTGGTATTTCTTCACCTCTGTTCTCTAATTTGGGGCCTCAAATTGCAAATATGAAATCAAATTTTCAAAATTTTATCACGTGTTGCAAATAAAAAATTCTTGTATTTTCCACTGCAGGACAATGAGAGGGTGAATTTACCAAGGCCATAGAAGGACCAGGTTATTACCAAATTAGTCTGCCATAAATTATCAAACTCATGGGATGAATAGGTTCATTTTTTATTTCTATAACTTTCTTGAATGTTATACATTTAATAATTTTAGTCTTTGGCACCATTATTGGATTAACCCTATATGACGTGGTTTGCAAACACTAGGTGTTTGATGAATGATAGGGACTCTTTCTATATAAGACAGATGTGCAAATGTTCATCCTTGAAATTTTGTGTAAAAAGGAGAGGTCTTGCACAATAGTTTGACCTCCAATGAGTGTTTTTGGATTTGTTTTAGCAAATGATTCACACAGTACTCAAAAAGATGATTTTCACAATCAAATTGCCTAGCGTTTAAGGATTCACCTTGCAAGGATAGGCCTATAACCACACTATCAAACACCAAATTTCTTTACACTATACACTCGTTTATGCCAATATATATAAACAAAAAAATTTAGAAGTTATATTTTTCAATAAAGGCATTATACGTCGTCTATAAGCCATAAACTTTTCAAATGTATTGGTGCTAATTTGAAGTTGTTGAGTGTTTTTGAAGAAAAAGTAAAGTGACATTATATCAAATACAAAATAAAGTCAAAATATCAAAAAATTGTATTGTACATGTACATTATACTAAAGAAGTTATTATAATATGAACCAAATTTTTGTGTCTTTTAATAAACAATAATAAACAAAAAATCAATAGATCATTAATAGGCCCAAAGTTCAATGGTCAATTTAGAAATTTCTAAACTGGAATACAAACTAGACTTGATTACCTTCATTTTTTTAATTGTAGAAAGTTTAGAAATGATCATTATCATGAGTAAAATTTAAATCTAGAGCAAAGAACTTCAAGAACTTGCCAAAGTACACTAGAAAAACATCTTTTGCAATTTGTACTAGTAGATTAAGCATCTTTATCTACAAAATAATCAATCATATGTTAATGAGAGAATTCCCATTGCCATTTGTTGCAAACTCATTCAAAAAAGTTTTTAAAAAAAAGAGGATGAAAATTTGCAATATTTCATGTCTAATGTTGATGTAAATTTAATCATAAGTTATATTCACGCTCTTGCAACCTTTCAAAGTTAAATATTATTTTTAAGGACAAAGCCTTTGACCATGTAGTCAAATTTTAAAATCTTTGTAGAATATTTTTCCCTTTTTGTCACTATTTATGAATAAATGAAAAAATTTCTTTTTTTCCAAAGATGAAATCACATGTATTCTATAAAATATAAAAATTTAGATTTTTTGGTGAAAGTTCAAAAATTCAAATTTTTTGAAAAATAATTAAAATAATCTTAACCCCTAAAGGACCATAAGGCCACCACATGGCTTCCACAACGAAATTTGTAAAAAGTTTGATATGTGAACCTCACTAATAGTCCGTAAGCAACAAGGAGACCCTAGATGATTTACACTACTGAATCCATCGGAGCAATCCGATCGAGAAATCATTGAGTGTACAATTTTTGGTGAATTTTTTGAGAATGGAAAAGGCATTGTGGGCCATTACTTTACATTCTCATATCTTTTTTTTTGCACCTCAAAATGATTTGAAAAAAATTACACATCAATATTATGATGATAATTATACATGTGCGGAAAAAAAATCAGAACTTTTGGAGTACTTTTGAGCATTCCGATTTCAACATTTTGATTTCAGCGTACATACAAAGTACTCCATAACCGAACATCTTTCATCAATCTTGTCAACGGTGGCATTTTTTCAAAATTTGTGCAATTTTGTTGATCTTTTTTTAATAGGAAAGCTAAATAAGTCTTGTTTTATGTCAACGGTGGCAATCATCAAAATTATTCCACACAAATGAGGAATTATGCTTGTTACAAGAGCTAGTCAAGAAAACAAGGACTTTGCTCAAACACCCCCGATCCTTTATGGGTTAAGCATGTAGCCAACTTGTCTAGGAAAAAGAATCCAGTGAAGCACCACCATTTTGGACATTTTTTCATAGAAAAGTGAGCTTGTGAAGTGCAGCTGCCTTATTTTTTGCGGGGCCAAAAATATGATTTTAGAGAATTTGAATGCTTATATCTTGCAATTTACACGGTGGAAATTTCTGAAATTTTTACCACATGTTCTCAAGTCAGCATACTAGAAGAACAATCATACACCACTATTTTTCAAGAAGTAATTAAAAGTCACAATGGAAGGTCCGCTTGAAAGAAAATGCCATTTTATTTTTGTGTTCTTGTATATGTACACCTCATGATTTTGTTGTTGAAAAAAATATTGCCCTTTCCCCCAATTTTTCAAAGTAGCAATTTTTTAGTGGCATATAAGCCAATAGCAATGTCACATTCCTTAAGTGCAAAATTATCTCATTCTAATATATAAATCTGGGAAAAAAAAAATTTCTTAAAATTAAAAAAAAAAAAAAAATTTATCTGTCCAAGTACCCCATTGTAAAATAAAACTACATATCATACAATAACTTTTTAACCATGTAGTCAAGAAGGTATGAAAATTGTTGGGCCTGAAAGAAAAACCTTGTCCCTATATTGTGTGAAAATTTCAAAGAAAATAAACAAATATTCTATTTATAGTGAGCTGCCCCAAATTGGTATGTTGCAAAAAAAACACAGCTTGGTCCTTTAGGAGTTAAAATCTGAAAATTTCACCATTGGTGTGTATTACAGTAGAAAATGTTGTTAATAACATAATCTAAATTTTCATATCATTCTATTTTTGGAAATGTGTTTGTAGAACTTCAATTGTAAAATCCAATAAAATATTCATTTGCAGGAATTTTCAAGGTTTTCAAGAGAATTTGAAGTAAATTTTGGAATCTTTATATTTTTTGCTCAAAATAAAAGAAATGATTATTTTTTTCCGAAGTTCAACATACTCCCAGTACAACTTCATTTGGCACAAAATCAATAACTACTTTGAGCAACAACATACAACAAATGGATTTTGGATTTTTGCATGTTAAACTTCTAGTTTTTACAACCTTCACCTTTCAAGTGTATATCTAAATCATTATTGTTCCAAACTTTATGCAACCTTTGCTTCATAAAAACAAACTGATTCGCAATAAAATTTGATAATTTTCCCTTGCATATTTCCCATAGTACAATGACCCTTAAAATGTTGGTTTTAGGTGTAAGTATCTTAGTTTTATAATCTCTCTAGAGTCCTATTAGTCTTCTAACTCAAGGAATTGAATATCCCTAAAAATTTCGAAAATTAATTTCTGAAGGTCCATTGGAGATATGTGCATACATTGTATAAATTCCCATAAGATCTCCATTATGTATTGAAAACATGACTTTGTATTTGTATTTAAAAATTATCATGTGGGTTACCATGGTATGGATTTGTGCTTAACCTCTAAAGTCCCATTGTCCTCTCAAGGGACAAATAGATTTTAGGCAAGCTCCTACACTCCCAATATTTGCCATGATTTTCTAAAACTTTTTGTAAAAAAAGAAATACACATAAGCTATTTGGAAATATAATATTTATTTTAATTAGTGTCCAAAAGCAAAAGTTATGGCACAATAAGCCCAAATTTTAGTTTGCCGGGTAGAAAAAACCCCACAATTTTTTATTTTTTATTTTTTTCTCTGACAAATTGTATTTTTATCTACATAGAAAGCATAGTGATGTAAAAATTATGGACAATCTTGGTGTTGGGGTAATGTGAGCATCTTCACAATTTTTCACAATTTTTTTTACGAGGTTAACATCTCTTGCTAGAACAATCTCACTCTTAAAATTAGTTTGTTTCAATTCCATCTTAGAGCTACTAATGGTTTAGTTTTCCATTCAATCTTGAACCTACCTCTACTTGATAATTTTTAATGAGTAAAAATTAGTTAATTAATTAATTTGAATTTGAAGGCTCTCAATTCAGTTCTTCAATTTAAAAGATTAGAAATTCAAAATGAATAGTGCAAATGTTTTAAGCTAAGAAGACTCAAAGTCAAAAAATCTAGTTGAGTAAGGTGCAAAAAAATTGTTTTCTTTACTTTAAATGCATTTATCTTGCAATCTAGGTGGTCAAAGTTTTGAATTTCTTCCACACATTTTTACACTGGTCTAGTGCAAGATCCTATGGTTAGATATGTGAAAAACAACTCTTAAAGTTTTTTGCCTTTTGCAATAAAAATGGCAATTTTGATTGTTTTTTTATGGAAAAAAGGTCTTGGAACTTTGGGGGTTAAATACAATAAATAATGTAGCCAAATATCAAAATATTATAGACGTGTAGGTACTTTAGCCTAAATAAATTAGCAATTTTGCATGTTGCTGCACTCTAATGCATGACTGGGTTGTTTGGATCTTCAGGTTTTATTATCCCTAAAACACCCAAAGAGTGAGATCCTGACTTTTGGATGACAATGGACGCTTTTTAACCCCTAAAGGACCAAGGCATTTTCTGGCTCTGAAACCCCTGAAAACTGCCATTTCTGCTGCAATCACTCCTTAAACCAAATTTTTTTTTTAGAATCTAATCGTAGGATCTTGTACTTCACTTGTCTCAGATCATGTAGTAAAAATTTCATAAAGTTTGATTATACAGATTGGAAGATGTTAGCATTCAAAGTTGAGTGCTGGTCTGCAATTTCAGATGACTTTGATCGCCATTTCTAGAAACTTTTTGCACTGCAAACCATATTAGTCCAAATAGAATGAATCAAAGCTTCAGATGTAGACAAAAACATAATCTTTCAGAAAAAATTAAAAATTAAAAAAAAAAAATTTGTGGTTTTTTTTTCTGCCCAGCGAACAGCCTTTTTGACTTAGGGTGGCATAACTTTTGCTCGTCGGCACTGATTAGAAAATAAATTATATTTTTAGAAAGCTACTAACATTTCCTATATTCAAAAAAAGTTTCCAAAAATCAGGTCAAAATTTGAGGTTACACGAGCCTGTCCAAAATCCCCAAAGTCCCCCAAGGGGACTTTGGTCCTTTAGGGGTTAAAAGATGTAAATCAATGATTTTTCATCCAACTTTTTTTGAGTGGTCCACACTTTTTTTCTTTTTGTTGGGTATTGAAGAAGATTATGATGGGTGTTTAGCATATTTTTATATGAATTTAGATGTGTGTAAGGTAAGGATTCCCAAATGACTTACTAATCCAAAGTACCATCTTTGCTAGATGTACATCTAGTTAATCAATATCTACCTCCACTAAAGAAATGATTTTAGGACATGTATTGAAACGTACTTTGACCCTTTATAACTTTTGCAAGAAATATTCAAATGAAATATTTTTGGCGTTTTGAAATCCTCTTCAATTGCCAACAAGAAAATATAAAGATTTGACAAGTCTAATAATAGTAACTATGATCTAACAAAAAAAGTGGCGCTTTTAGAAAGAAGGCTTAGGTCGAGAAGAAGTGGTTGCGTCAATACTAGAATACTATGCAAAAGCAAAGTTGTGCAGAAGCGAAGCAATGTATTTGATAGCAATAACAATTTTTGCTAATAGGCACAAAAGGCAACAATACATAACACCACACGGATTCAACAAAAATTCAAATTCCCAAGATTCGAATGCTATGAAAAAATTGGCAAGTTCTTTGTGATTACTCCAAAAACTATATACTATTCCTGCTCCTACACCCATACACGTCAAATTCTAGCTAGGATCAGCATTTGCTAAACAATGTGTGTGGGAACACAACAAGAAATTATAATGTAAGTGTAGCTGTTAAGAGTGTGTATAAGGTGAGGTGGAAATGGCCCCTTAGTCATGTAGTGCAGCAACGGTAAACATTAATTCTCTAGTAACAGAGAGGGAGCTTTTTTGTGGAGTGAGAATTATAAGTCTTCATTTCCTTCATTCTTTAGGATGCCTCAAGGTGATTGCAAGAAACATCGGCTGCTAATTTGGTTGTGTTCTGAATTTGAAACGCTATATTTTTGAATTATGAATTCAATGCCAAAAACAAAATATCTATTTTTAGATGTCTTGATTGTAATTGTATCACTAGAAGAACCCTGAGTTGGTCTAAACAAAAAATGTGGGCTAAAATTTATTGAGAACCATATTTCGAACGCAAAATTCTGAGATTCCAGCATTGGAAACATGGTTCTCAATAAATTTCAGTCCACATTTTTTGTTTAGACCAACGCGGGTTTCTTCTAGTGTATCCTTTATTTTCAAAAAATATAAAAAATAATTTTGTATTAAACTTCAATCTTTTTAATTTATCACACTTTGACATTTAGAAGTTTCTTAAATACTATTGAGTGGATCAAATTAATGGTTTTTAACTAAAACTTTAGTGGTATTTTTTTATAGTAGGTAAACATATTTTACCCAAATGGCATTAAAAAAATATTTTATGTCCTTCACATTCGTGCAAATAGGCCTCTCTTGTGCTCGCACTTTTAAACGTTAGAGATCGTTTTGACTTAATTTGTTTGGTCAAATCTCATCACCAGAAATTCTTCCCAATTGCATAAATTTTAGTTTTATTAAAAATTGTTTTTCCTATTTTTTTATAAACTAAAACATTCAAGTATATATTTTCTTTGCCAGAATTGAAAGTCCAAGATTATGTCCCAGAAAATACACACTATGACGTTTCAATTCTTCACCTAAGTAACATAAGTGATACAAGTGCCATTGTTTACACTAGGCAATGCCGCTTGTTGTGAGGGATTTCACAAAAAAAAAACCTCCTCGTCGATGTTTTTTTCCACAGAATCCCCTCCTCCTCGAACATTGTCTTATACAAATTATCCAAATGCAAATCAAGCAAAGAACAAATAAGTACTACGTAATACTCCTTCAGTCTCGAAATAAATCCAAGATTTCCAAATATACATGTCTCAAATTAAATTCGGAATTGGCTCTCCACAACTTGATGGACAACAAACTGAAGCTAGTTTGAACACCCTGAAGCAAAAGAATCTGTAAATGTCACATTCCAAAGACTTTATAGCAATTCAATCATTGCAAAGGGAATCGAAACGCAACTTCTAATTAACCAAAGGCAAAGAATTCAATCCAAAACTATACAGAAACAAATCTCTTGTTGAGAATTTCTTGGAGTTGAATTGCAAGACATTGTAGGAATTGAATACAATAGACATCAATGAACATCACTGTACTCACATTGCTCAAAGAATGATCAAAATTAATACCACTGGGGCAAATGAATTCCAAAAAGGACAAAAATTTGTTACTTTTGCCACTTGTACTTTCAACATGCACTGCTTCACTTTTAACTTCCATTCTTTCACACCTAGTGGGGTTTAGTAGAAGCTACAATATCTTCGCAATCCCTTGAAAATAGGAACAATTTATGCATTAACCCTTAAACACCGAAGGGGTGACCCTCCAAATCATCCTTTTCTATTACCGTGGGAATCATTAGCCTCCAAAATTGCAAAATCACTCATTGCAAGTGAAACTACTATAGAAGATCTTTCCTTTCTACAACAAATTTTGAAGATGAATAGTTGCACTCATGTCCTATACAGTTTGATTCCCTGTCATCCAGCGGACACAAAATGTCCGCCGTGGCGTTCAAGGGTTAATCTAGCTATTTCTAGGAAACTCCGGATTTATTTTGAGAGGGAGTATATTTTGTAGACCAAACCAACGAATGAAAACTTCATGCCCCACTCACTTCAGTTCAGTTTCCATCGACAGTTGCAAACTGAACGTCCCACTCTTGAGACAGGACCGGCGGCCGTGGGTAACACCACGGCCTCGAAGCAGATAAGGTAGCGACGGCGATAGGATCCCGAACCAAAACCCTCGGACCCGAACGAAACTGCAAACACGGTCATACACTGCGCATATTCAATCCGAAGGGGCTAAGGTTTCTCCACCACCACCGCGCTCTTCCAAATTGGCCCCTGCAACGCCCTGCATCTCTCGTTGCTGCATCTTTCTTAAAATCCTGCAAGGCGTGTTGCTGGAATTTCAAAGAAGGGGCCATTGAATTCTCCGAGGTAGTGGTGAGCTTGCTCTTGCCTGGCAGGGTTGAAGCGCGAGGAGAGGTTCTGGGTTTAGGATTTCGGGTCCTCGGTTTCGGGTTGATGCGGTTTTGATTGTGTTTGGGCGCATTGGAGTGGTTCAGGTTTCCATTTGCGTGTTTTGAGTTCCAGGTCGTGGAGGGTTGAAGGATTTTTGCGGGGGGTGGGTTTTAGGGGTTTAGCAGATTGAAGCCATGGCTGCCAATGCGATGCTGGCGAACAGGATGATGTCTGCGCCGTCGTCGCTGGCAGTAGCGCCGGCGCCGACCGCGAAGTCGAGCCCTCGCGTGGTGGGCTTCTTGCAAGGACGCAACCAGCTGTCCTCCAGGCAGGCGCAGGGCCGTGTTTGTGGCAGCAGGGGCGGCAAGGGGCGGCTCGCTGTGAGAGCTGCGGCGAAGGACATCACGTTCGGTCAAGACTCGCGGAAGGCGATGCAAGCGGGCATCGACAAGCTGGCGGATTCCGTCGGAGTCACGTTGGGTCCTCGAGGTATCGGAATTGTATCCTGTGGTCGGGAAATTCTTGGATGGAAGGGGAATGGCAAATGTTGGTCAAATTGGTTCGATGTCATTGTCGTGTCGAAGCGCCATTTTGGACTTCTGAGAAAATGCGAAATGTGGCCACTAGGGTTCATTTCCAAATGCCTTTTCTGAAGTGAGGGACAAGCCTAGTGCAAAGTGATGATGGTGAAGAGACGAGGCTGAATGAGGTGTGTGGTCATGGAATGGGCAGGTCGGAATGTTGTTCTGGACGACTTCGGTGCTCCGCGGGTGATCAACGACGGAGTGACGATTGCGCGGGCGATCGACTTGCCGGATGCGATGGAGAACGCTGGAGCTTCCCTTATCCGGGAGGTATGTGGGGTTTTGAGAATTCCAGTATCGGTGAACTTGTGTTCATGTCATCATCAAGGAGATACAGCGCTTACACTATAACAGGAGAAGGCTTTTGTAGTTGCGCAGTCTTAGTCTCAAGCCACCAATTGACATGATTGTGATGTGTTATGTGCTTTTTGAGCAATCAGATGTTGCAGAACGTGGATGAGTCAAATTTTGATTCCAGGTTATTGTTGCTTGTGGTTCGTGGCTTCAGGTCGCTAGCAGGACGAACGACTCCGCGGGAGATGGAACCACGACTGCGTGCGTCTTGGCGAGAGAGTTGATCAAGATGGGTCTTCTGAACGTGACCTCGGGCGCCAACCCCGTGGCCATCAAGAAGGGCATCGACAAGACGGTGGCCGCTCTGATCGAGGAGCTCAAGGAGAAGGCTCGCCCCGTGCAAGGCCGAGAAACCATCAAAGGTACGTCGAACCTTTTTTTTCAGTCAGTGCTCACTGGGGCTTGTTTGGTTTTTGGCTGAGAGGTTTGCCTTGGCATGGTGGGCTCTGAAAGTGGACTTGGTGTTGGCAGCGGTGGCGTCGATCTCTGCCGGCAACGACGAGCTGATCGGCACCATGATTGCGGATGCCATCGACAAAGTGGGACCTGATGGTGTTCTGTCCATCGAGTCCTCGTCTTCGTTTGAGACCACAGTGGACGTGGAGGAGGGTATGGAGGTAAGCAGTGCTGTTCCCTTTTTCTGTGTCTGCATCCTTTCAGTTGAGGTGTCTGAATGCCTAGGACGAGTTTGATCTCGGGCAAGTCTGAGTTTGGGTAGTTTTTAGTGTCGACGGCGAACTATCATAACGAAGACTGCCTGCAAAGACAAGTGGGGCGTATGCGAAGGTTTCAGGGGGTACCGAGTGCTACTTCCGCCTGGAGTGTTCTCGTGGAAGCAGGGAGAATATCTGAGTGTGGTTTTCTTTTGGCTGTGCAGATCGACCGTGGCTACATCTCACCGCAGTTCGTGACCAACCAAGAGAAGCTCTTGGTGGAGTTTGCGAACGCCCGCGTGCTGGTGACGGACCAGAAGATCACGACCATCAAGGAGATCATTCCCGTGTTGGAGAAGACGACGCAAATGAACGTGCCGCTGTTGATCGTGGCGGAGGACATCTCCGGCGAGGCTCTGGCGACGCTGGTGGTGAACAAGCTGCGTGGCGTGATCCAGGTGGCGGCCATCAAGGCCCCTGGTTTTGGGGAGCGGCGCAAGGCTCTTCTTCAGGACATCGCCATTCTGACAGGTACGCAGTGGTCCGGCTCTGGATTCGGGTCGTCTGAGGGATTGGGACTCCCTTCGGCTGTGGGACGGCTTGAATCGTCGGTTTGATCATCCGGAGTTCTCTGTCCTTCTGTCATTAGCTGTATCCTAGACGGGCCTGTTCAGTTTCCCATTGCGAAGGTGTTGTGCTTGTTTAGTGGGTAACTAAACTGTAGGTTTGTGGTCCTCCAGGTTCGGAGTTCATCGCGGGTGACTTGGGCATGAAGGTGGAAGCCACGGAAGTGGAGCAGCTGGGTTCCGCCAGGAAGATCACGGTGAGGAGTGGCAGCACCACCATCATCGCGGATTCCGCGAGCAAGGACGAGATCCAGGCGCGCATCGCCCAGATCAAGAAGGAGTTGACGGAGACGGATTCCGTGTACGACACGGAGAAGCTTTCCGAGCGAATTGCCAAGCTCTCGGGAGGGGTGGCCGTGATCAAGGTACAGTAGCCATTGGCGAATGTGAGATCTGTCCGCTTTCCTGTTTGATATAGTATGCAAGATGGTTGAATGCCTCCTCCATTTTGCTCCCTTTAGGCCATGTTCTTGGTAGGCATGGTTTGAGTGTGTCCGATGATGACGATGGTGTGTCGTTGCCAGGTGGGAGCCGCGACGGAGACCGAGCTGGAAGACCGTAAGTTGAGAATCGAGGACGCGAAGAACGCGACTTTCGCTGCGATCGAGGAAGGCATCGTTCCCGGCGGCGGCGCAGCGCTGGTGCATTTGTCGGCGATGGTTCCCGGCATCAAGGAGACGATCTCCGACCCCGAGGAGAAGCTGGGCGCCGACATCGTGCAAAGGGTGAGTTCCATTGCATGCAGATGCTTGCATGATGCAGAAGAAGAGTCCTAAACTCGAGCATTACTGCCTTTTTCCTTGGATTGCTTGATGTTGATGAGAGCACCCTTGTTGTCTTGTGCTGTTTTTTTTTTGTGCAGGCGCTGAATGCCCCGGCGTCCCTGATCGCGCACAACGCGGGCGTGGAAGGCGCGGTGGTGGTGGAGAAGATCTTGGAGAGCGCGTGGGAGATGGGCTACAACGCCATGACGGACAAATACGAGAATTTGTTGGAGGCCGGTGTGATCGACCCCGCCAAGGTGACGAGGTGTGCGCTGCAGAACGCGGCCTCCGTGGCGGGGATGGTGCTGACGACGCAGGCCATCGTGGTGGAGAAGCTGCAGAAGAAGGGTGCTGGGTCCCCCGTGCCTTCCGGCATGACCATTTAGACTGGAGAGGTAGCTGTAGGACACACTCATTGCGCCATTTTTGAAGTGATTATTGTAGGATGGTATTTGCACTCCTCAGTCGGGGTCTTCCTTTGTAATGAAGATTCGTGCTGGATTGGAACAAGGAAGGTTTCATGCAGGTTTCGTAGGATTACTTAGAAGACACCTTGAAGTTGCTGCAGGTCAATGGCTGGATGAACACTAATTACGTTATCTGTTACATCAATATTATGATTACTTAGAAAGACTCGTTGCATCGACTAGATGTTACAACAATTTCAACTTCTTTTTGGAGGGTTTCAGAGGTGTCACCATGAAACACTTCATAGATTGAATATTCTTGGTTCAAGGGTAGTCTAGGCTCGTGATTAGGACCCTACTAGTGCAAATTTCAGCAGTTAATTTTCTAGACAAGTCATTAGGTATCCAAATATTGTATTTTTGGACCAAAATCTTTGATACCGCATTTGTTGTTATCCTAGAATTTGTTTTTGAGGTGTTCACATGTATTGTTTTTATAGAGTTTTTTTTGACCGTGAGCCTCTGATTAAGAAAGTCGTTCTTAAAGTGTCAAGTTGGAGACCTCTTAAAAACAGTGAACATTCAAAGAATGAGAATTCTCCACCTACGAGGGTTTGCAGAATGTTATGTACTGTACAGTTCAGTACATTGACTATGTTTCTTTTCTTATAAGAAAATCGCCAGAACCGTATTTTTGTTTTGATACAGCCAAAATGTCCTAAGAATGGTTTTTAAGTGATATTTATATTGGTATTAAAGGAGTGTCACATTTATTAAAATTAATTTCCAAGTTCGATGAAAACTTCATGGAGGACTCCTTTTGGGAGTTACAACCAACCATAGAAATCAAATGTGGTGAATTTAATTTGGTTCAAGGTATAGAAAGAGGAAAACACTCCCAACCATTGGCATATATAAGAGTCTGTTAATTTAGTTGAAGGTACATTTAACCCCTAAAGGACCAAGGCCTTTTTTCTGCCAAAAAACACTCAAAACTGCCATTGCTATAGCAAAAAGTAAAAAGAATTGAAAATTGTTTTTTTTTCACATCTAACCGTAGGATCTTACACCTAACTAGTATGGAAGTGTGGAAAAAATTTCAGAAATTTTGACCGCACAGATTGCAAGATATCTGTGTTTAAAGTGGGAAAAACAAGTTTTTCAGCACATTGCGGGACTAGATTTTTTGACTTTGAACATTTTTAAATTAAAATTTTTGCACTACAGCGTTTTGAGCTTTAAATCTTTATAGTGGAGAATTGAGTTGAGAGTCTAGGAAAAAAAAATTATATTCAAAAAAACTTAATTATCATTCTTAAAAAAATTGTTAAGTAGAAGTAGGTATGAGATAGAAGGAAAATCTAAAATATTCATATATTTTAGATGGAATTAAAATGCACTAATCCCAATGGTGAGATTGTTCTAAAAAGTAAATCAGATGATGCAAAAAAAAAAAATTGAAAAATTTGAAAAATTGCATTCAGAAATGAATCCTACAAGTAATTTTTTTCAAAAAGATGCTCTAACTGCCCGAAAAACAAGAATGTCCATAACTCTCTCATAACATATCCAAATGAAATGAATCAAAGCTTTCCAGATAGGCAAAAATATAATCTATGAGAAAAAAAATACTAAAAAAAAAAATTCAAATTTTTGTCCATTTTTTTTTTGCTGCCCAGGCTGCCCGCCGTCCCCTGTTTTGAGCTTATTTGGTCATAACTTTTGTTCCCGGGTACCGATTGAGAAAAAAATTATATTCCCACAAAGCTTATCAGTTTTTCTATCTCCAAAAAAAGTTTCAAAAAATTAGGAGAAAATTTCAGCCCGTAGGTACCTACCCGAAAACGCATTTGTCCCCCGAAGGGACAACGGTCCTTTAGGGGTTAAGACCTTGATATTGACTAGAAACAATAAATTACTCTTGTATTCATTTTTTGTTGAAGAAGGTACACTTAACTTTTCACTTTAATATAAAGTATGTGGACATTTCAATGAAATTTACACATTATGAAATTGAATACCTCAATAATTTGTTGACTTGGTTCTCAAACTTATTATATAAAACATGATTGTTAACCCTTAAAAGCCAGGTTGGTGATTGTGGAAATCTTCCCTTTTGGCATTGGATGATATCATCTTCTTTGAAAAAATCAAAAGTGCTCACTGGAGGTCAACTACTATTCATGATCTTTCCTTTCTACACAAAACTTGGAGGATGAACAGTTGCACCTCTGTCCTACACAAAAGATTTTCTTGTCATTCATCGGCCGCAAAATGTCCGCCTTGACGTTTAAGAATTAAAGTTGAAAAGGATGCTTATACCAATGAAGTACCAAATTTAAAATTTCATGGATTTGATTTTCTACCTGTTGTCCCTACAAAATACAATAGAAAGGGTTACTTTTGGTTTTCAAGACTTCATAATGTGAAGTTCAAAGCCGTTTGAAGCCAAAATCTTTAGCATCAAGTATTGATAATGTAATATGTATTTAATATGAAAACAAAACACTTATAAATTTAGAATATCTAAAAAACTTACTTAATCTTGCAATTCAAGAATTTTGACCATTGAAGAATCTCCAATTTTTTGGCATACAACAACTCGGTCATTAGGATTAATTATGCCGGCAGCTTTTCCATGCTCTAAAGCAATCTACAATATCAATAATTCCATCAATTTAGCAATAAATAAATTATTTTGCGAAAAGAAGATTCTAAAATTAATTCATTATGACATTCTATTCATTCTTATTTTTTTAATAATATGATTATAATTAAACATGTAAATAAGATTGATTATTTACTACTATTCATATTTTTTTATGCCTTTACATATATGCATATGATTGTGTATTTAGATGCCAATGCTTTTCATTCAATTTGGCCAATGGCTTTTATTCTATGAAGCTTACATTTAAAATAGATTCGTTTGTAGTGTTTGCCGAAGTGTCTGTTGGATGCCGAGGATCAGCTAGCATGGGAAAAAGGCCACGAGTAATCAAACATTGTCGAGCTTGAGCAGCACCAGTGAATGTCCACCGCATCTTATCAGTTGTTAGTCTTGGAATGACAACCGTGAGCACTGGCATAGTGGGTCGATATTTGGACACCAATCGAGCCACTTTACCAGATGATGTAAATACAACAATGACCGAGGCTTTCACTTTAATAGCTGCTTTGACTGCCGATGATGCAATGGATTCCAAATATGACATGGGTTCTCCAACAAATTGACAAGTGTTTCTAAAGTACAAGGCTTGATTAAAAACTTTCTCGGCTTCTCCACATATCAAACAAACTGTGTTTACAGCCTCTACTGGATAGTTCCCACGATATGTTTCCGCACCAAACATGATGCAATCGGCTCCATCAAGAACCATGTTGGCAACATCTGTTGCTTCGGCTCGCGTTGGTCGAGGACTATCTACCATCGAGTCCACAACTCGTGTAATAATTATGGGTTTCCCTGCATAATTACATTGTCTAATTGCATTTTTTTGAAACCTGAAAACTTGCTCAGCTGGAACGTCAATCCCCAAATTTCCTCGAGAAAGGATAATCCCATCGGCTTCTTTCAAAATTTCATCAAAATGCTCCAACCCTTCTTGATTCTCAATCTTGGCATAGATGTGGGTTTGTTTGAGATCTCCAAGCTTGCTTACAAAACTCCGTATCAAACGGACATCATTAGCATGACGTGTATAAGATAACGAAATAAAATCAATTTGGTTTCGTACTCCCCATGTTTGAATAGCCAACTTATCAACCTCACTCAATGTAGGAAGGCCAATGCGCACGGCAGCTGCAACAGCAGTAAAAAGATTTCCACTTAAAGTTGCAGTATTTTTTATTAGGCAATTGACATTTGGGCCATTGGTATCCACAACTTGAAGCCATACAGAAGTGGTTTCACTCCCTGTATACAAATATTGGCCAACAAAAATCTCATCTCCATTTTTGATATGATAAGAAAGCTCCCCATAGTTAATAGGAAGAAATTCGGGCGAAGTAGCTTTGCTTTTATCTGGTGTAAGGGTTACCATGTTTCCTTCTTTCAATTCAATTGAAGCATTGGTCGTATTTATGATAAAAAGCTCTGGGCCAATACTATCAAGCATGACGGCACATAAACGCTTTGTATTCTTCACAGCAATTTTAAGGTTGTCTAGTGTTTCTTGATGGTATGCGTTATCTCCAGAAGTAAAATCAAATCTTGCTACAGACATACCTGCTTTTAAGAGCTTTTCTAATACTTCAACTGATCTAGACATGGGTCCTAAAGTACCCACAATTTTTGTTAGTGTTCGAAATGCTTTTGGTGGAGCTGGTTCTAAAATGGAATCGAGTCGAAATGGCTCTTCCAATAATAACAAAGATTGTGGCATATTGATCAAATTAGTAGAATTCAAAAATTTATGATTTATATAATGGAGTTCTTCTAAAAATAAAAATTTATTGAACAAATAAGCAAAGAATAATTAATTGATAGTCTATATAGCTTAGTCTATAAGCAAATTTTTAGATTTTTCTTGAGAAAGTTCAACAACTATCCATAAGTTGTTTCTTTGATCTTCATATTGTTTCAATAACAAATTCCATGTTTTCCTTGTATTCAAAAATATTGGTCCACTCTGTTGCAAATTGAGTGTTTTCAAATTTACATTGAATCTTGTCAAGTATGAATCATTTATAATTTAGTACTTCTTCTTCTAAACTCAATTTTTTTTTCCAGTTTTCTAATCAAATGCATTGCAAAAATTAATGATATTTTATTGGTATTTATTCATTGAATTCATGATTTTTGGTTTGAAACTAAGTGTGACAAGTCAATTACAAATTGAAGTTTTTAATTTAGAAATTTATGTACTATAAAAATATTCAAACAAATTTAGGTAATGAAGTTCAATATTTAATGCTTTATCATTTCTAAATTTACCGAAAAAATGGTATTTTCAAATGAAAAATTAAAAAAAATGTAGAGATTTTAAAATTATTATGAAAAGACATGAAGGCGTAAAGAGACTTTTGTAGTAGATTTCAATAGCCAGAATCCTTGATCACCTTAAACAATGTTTAAAAAATTGAATTTTGTTATGCTATAATATTAAAAAGTGATATCAATTTTTATAATATAATTTTATGTTCTTCCTCTTTTTAATTCTATAACAACCTTTATGCCTAAACTAGTTTAGCCATTTTATAATATGCATATTTATGTATATATAATTATAAATTATTATTTGTTATTATATTTAAAAAATTGTAATGAATTAGGTGTAAAGAGTCACTTAGATAGTTAGACATGATTTAACCATGGAGTCATGCTCTTTACAAAATTATGTTTGATTTTTGTAAAATACATGATGAAGCAAAAGTTGGTTACATGGTAAAGTTCAATTGTTGTAAACTTTGATGGCTTCAACTTATGTCATCTCGATGATGAAGATGCATAATTATGCAGAAGTGCATTGACAATTTAGGAGGTTTACACCATTTTCCAAGGCTAGCCTTGACATACAACCACTCTTTCTGGGTTCCCACATCTATTACAGGGTTACATTTTGGAATTTTTGCTATCAAGGTTTGCCAAGTTGGAAATTTTCAATACTGAATGAGCGTTACTTATAGCACATAAAGCAACGAAGCCATAGTTAATATATCTATTAAAATATGCTTTAAATAATTAAAAAAAATGAGATAAAATAGTGACAAAGGCTTTGTTGCTCTACACGCTAAAAGTGATGTCTATAAAGATTGAAGGTTTCAATGGCCCATTTCTAGTTCAAGAGACTTTGGTAGTGGAAATTTGACCCTCACATAGATGTGAAAATCCAGAAAGAATGGTCCTCGGAATAGGTCACCTTTCTAAGGAAATAAGCATATAATGGAATAACAAACACAAATAAAATACAAAGTAAAAGCTACAACAATCATAGTAGTGAATTGAATATGTGTGCCAGCCAATGGACAAAGGAACTTTCATTGGGAGTGATCATCATTGAATGTTAGATTTTGCATTTTCAGCAAAAGTCTAAAGTACGTGCAACAATTTCTTCACAATTCTGTACAAGAGCATTCAAAATGGAATTATTACAAAAGTCATAATAAGATTTTTTAAATTTCTATATCAATGCGGGCATCTTATTCAATTTACTTTAAAAAATTCATTTATTTTTTATTTTATTGGACAAATAAATGTTTGTTCAAAATCCATTTGATTCATTCTATTTTGATTAATCCCATATAACTTCTAAAATCCTTAAATAAATGTTCCTTTTAGAGACACTTAAAGGTTTAGTCAAGTTCCTATGATCTCAACTTTTGGCATGATATTTTGAAACATTTCTATAAAGTAAGAAAATAGATAAGGTTTCTAGGAATATGATTTTTACTTAAATTGATGTCCAGGAGCAAAAATTATGTCACACAAAGCTCGAAATAGTCAAGCTTGGAGATGATTGCAAGAAACACATGTATTAATTTCTATCACACCATATATGTTGATTTGTTTTTTGGCCATAACTTTTGCATTCTAGCTACAAATGACTCAAGATTTGTAGGCAAGAATATCAAGTGACTATTATATATACCTTGGCTAAATTTTTTGGAATCTTTCAAAAACAAAATTATTATCCAAAATTAGCCCCCAATTTTTGTGACACTTGCTAGTTTGAGGGAATTTAGTACCATTTAGTATCCAAAAAAACAAATTTGGAGCTCAAATTTGGAAAAAAAATAGTCTTCTAGTAGGCTTGCAACTATTGTAAAAAAGAATTCTAAAAATATTTAAATGTATATTGTATGGAAGTACACAAAATGAACTTCTTTTTGTTTGCATTCAAGAAATGTAATATATTATTTTGACAGTTCTTTTACTGAACGATCATCTCCATAGAATTATAACAAATGAATTAATTTTTATTTTAATTTTTTAATTTTTTTAATTTTTTCCAAATTAAAACATCAAAATATCTTCCTGCAATCTCGCATCGCATTGAGTAAGGTAAGGAGAAAAGCTACTTGGAGAATTGAAAAATCCTTACCTTGTATTGACTGAAGTGATGAAGGCAGCCCTTGTTGATGTGCAATCAGTCAAACATCATGTGAGATTGATGCGCCATCGTCACATTGAAATCCCTTGGAAAATGTGCGTACTTTGACTGAGGAAATCACAGATTAGTGAGAAAATAAGGTTCCATTGTAAGGTCGAACCAAAGTCACAGTCCAAGAAATTTCGCAATAGCGCTCAAGACCTGCAAGACCAGTCAACAAGTACACCATGTCAGTGAACATCTCATTAGGAAAATTTGTGAAGTAAAGTATGTTAGGAGACGAGACTCTAATTTGCCATTGCACAGAGGAACACGATCGACACTTGAATTGTTTGACCGTCCTCTGACGTTCATGAAACAAGGAATCCCAACGCCGTACTAAAGGCCACTAAAACTAACGTCGAGAACAATTATTGGTTTCTTTTTTACAGTAATTAAATAACTTTATTTTACAATCATTTATTCTAGGTCTAATATCTGTCAGTAATAAAATCCTAATGAGAACCGCAATTTTAAGCTAAGCAGGAGCAAATGGAACTCCAGAACTCAATACTAATCCTTTTCTATATCAATCTAAAGTACACTATCTCAGAATCTTACGTCCAAGCATTCAAAACGATCATCAAAGCAACCTTCGACTTCGGCAAAAGAATAAACCACAGGTTTGTAGTTGCCTCCAGATGCCTTAATTTCCTTCAAATTTTGTAACCAGCAAAACATTCAGAAAAAAATGTCTACCAAGACTTGTACGACGCCATTTGTTCACGTTATAGGACAACTACGCGGAACACACTTAGTTGACTGGCTATATATTTTCTCAAAGGAAGACCGTCCTTCCTAGCTTGAGCTTTGTCGTTGCCTTCAGATGCTTAATCAAATAACGGAAGCACAACAATTAAAATTTTCTCGAGTGGAAATGCTGGTTCATACACAATTCATCGAGGTACTGAAAAATTACATGTCGGCAGGGTCCTTAACTTCCTGACTAATTTCACACTAACACACAGACCTCAAACAAGTCAGAAGCAAATAATACACGCCAATTGAAAGCGCACGTACCAGGCTTAACAAAATTCGGCTCACAAGAAAATTTCAAAACTAAAATTCTCTCTTTCAAAATTCTCTCGCAACTCCCGCAAGTCTCAAATTCCTCAATAGACCGCTCCCTACACGTCAATCGTCCTCAATCCCACTCCGATTGCTGTAGCACTTCTCAAATACCTCACTACTTCGGTGAATTCATGTTTGTGATAAACGTCGTGTTTTCCACACGAATTTGCGCCATAAATTAAAACGAGATACGTCTATCCTCCTCAATCCCACTCCGATCGCTGCAGCACTTTTCAAATTGCCTCACTACTTCGGCAAATTCATTTAACGTTGGGTTCACCTTTGTCACCATAAATTAAAGCGAATAATCCCGACACTATAAGAAACCCACGTTTTAGGGGACGTTAGCACAATTTTAGGAAACGGATTTTAGTGGACGTCCGAGAAAACAACTTATGTTTTTATGTCAATAATGTCATCCAATGTTACATGTTAGCAAGATGAGTTCTGTCTGAGTTTTTACAACTCTCAGTTGAATGTTACAAGATTTAAATTGTTACAATGTTACAGCGCTCAGGTCATTGTGGTGGCCGAAGCTACTGCGGAGTCCTGAAGTATTCTCTGGGACTATGCCAGCCTGCTGCACACTAACGTCGTCCTTTTGGAGATAGTACCCAAGGACACTTAAAACACGGGTATTGGAACTTTTGCAGCTTGGGCCAATTTGAGGGCCTCGACACGCTTCTCCAGCCGGATTCGCATATCATTTTGCGCTTTTGTCTCAGTGGTCGCTCTCTCATCAGCTTCCTTGGTCATGTAGAGAGTTGTTCCTCCAACGATTAGTACGGCAATAGTTGAGTCTCGGGGGGGTCACTTAGAGTGTCCATTAGAAAACACGTGCGAACAAAACTTTGGACCCCCTATATTATATCCTAAAATTTAAATAAAATGAAATAAAAAAAATATGACTAGATTTTCCTACTTCAAAAGTTTATGTTTTGAATTATTGATATTTTTATTTGTTAATGATAATTAGTTACAAATTTTTGAAGTAATTAGATACACTGTACAACTGAAAAATAACTTTCACACCCCTATATTATATCCTAAAAAATTGTCTAAAAAATGAACAAAAAATTCCTAAAAATAGGTCTCTATTGAAAGTTCATTTTGAGTTGAGTATTGATGCAATGGTCATCTAAATGTGATCACTATAAATATTTGAGTTGAAAAACATGCCGTTTTAGGCCATTTTCAACCTCTTGTACAAATCATTTCAACTATTATTTTAGTTTGAAATTTTGGCAATAGAAACCTATAGTCATTATTAAGCAACCCTCAAAATTTTAAGTTGAAATTATAGTTCATTAGAAACCACTTGTTCGCACGTGGTTTGTAGTAAAATACTAGGTGCCTCCCCCGAGAGTTGAGTTCACAGCAAGTGTCATGACAGTGACCTTAACTGAGGTAGTTGTGCCTTCTTTCGACATAGTTTCAACAACGGACTCCAGAAACTTTTTAGTTGTACGGTCTAGCGTAATTTTGGCATCAATTTTCTCTTTGGAGGTATGCATGAACCTCATACCCAAACATGAGCCGATCCTCCACATGATTGGCTACAAGAAGCTATAGATCGGACTTAATTAATTCAAGACCTGCTTGCGGCATCAACTTAGCTAGCCTAAATCAAATCAAGATACGTACACAGAGGTTGAATCCAATGGGAGTATATGAATGCCTACTTACTTAATCTAAATATACTGACCTTGAACTCATTAAAATCAAAACAAGAAGAAAAAAAACAAAAAAAAACAAGAAGGGGAAAAAAAGATTGAAAAATAGAACAAGAAGGCTTACCTGCTTGTGCCCGGATTCTTGCAGCGGATTCCCGCAGGAGAAATCCACGGCACAACTGATCACACCGCGCTGACCTGAACACGAGAAAAAACAAGATGGATGTCAACCTGCTTTCTCTCCCCGCATTCTCTCCTGCGCTTGCCTGCTTGCTGCTTGTTTATTTTTTCATCCATTATTTTCTCTTATTCAATGGATGAACGAAGCAGCTTGAAGGAAAATTCAGGGTTGTCATACCGAATGGGTCGGGGTGATTGGACGGGACGGACGGACGGGCGAACCGGACCGGATAGACAAGTAGTTCAGACAGCCCAGACGCCTTTCATTTTTGAAATTTTCTAATTGGCAAGTTGCTTCCACACTGGCAGTCCACGCTAGAATTAGGGCGCGGACGTAAAAGTCAGGGCGGAGACGTTAGTGCAGGGCGCGGACAGACGAGCGCGGACGTCATTGTAAGGGCAGGGACTGTACTGGGCGCGGATGGATTCGTCGGGGCGCGGACGTAGGGGTGCGGACATCCCACTCCTCAGCCATAGTGTAGGGGGAAGTCAAATTCGCATTGTACTTGGTCATGGGATTCTTCTTTCCCATGGAGAAGGGGAACCCATTAATGCAGCCAGCCCTTCATTTGAGTTCGGGAAATATTTGCAAGTCAATGGCTGCATTAAGAGGTCCAACCACTTTTTTAGTTCAAAGACAATATATGGAAGCATGTTGCTCACTTCTTGGGGCCGAACTTCTCCTTCTTGCCTTCATCAAGCACTTGAAAACTAGGACCCACCCAAAAAAATAAATTGAGAAAATGAAATTGAACTTCCAAACAAGAAGGACAAAATTTATGTGAGTAGAATCCCAAGGGTTTTGGAGTCCTAATTAAATACAAGGTACATATTCGTTTAAATTCGAGTTCAAGGATTCATTTTTTATATTCTTCTAAATAGAACCTATTTGGGATTTAGGGTTTAGAGTTTACAAATCAAATCATAACCAACTTATACTTATTTGGCTTTTTATTCAAGGCTTTATTTTTGAAATAAATAGCTACAAGGGTTTGGATTGAAATCAAATACAAATTATAATGCATTGAAATATACTAAAAGGGTTTGTTTTTGGAAAAAGAGGCTACAGGGGTTTGGGTCTTCAAGACTTCAATGGTATATTCTTGTAATGGGGATACCAAACTGGTTTTGGATTGAAATGAAATACTAGTCAAGTTTTATTGGAATTCAAATATTCAATCATTCAACTAGAAAATTTTATTTGTGTCATCGGATCCTAGAAGGATTTGGGATTTGTCGTCTTCATATTTTTCAGCTTTTCTTGTCTATTTGACTCTAGAGTGTAAATAGGGTTACTCTTTTGTCTTGTTTCCACTTGCAAGTCTAATAGATGTGTAAATATTACTCAAGACTTGGAACGGTGGAATTCTCCAGATTTAAAAGAGTCAATTTGCCAGGATACGAAAAGGGTCAAATAGCCTAGGTAGCTCTTCCCGTGAAGAGTTGTCTTGCAGTTTTGGGACTATAAGTCCAAAGGTCGAATTTCATTGTCTTCAGTTCATACCAAAGTTGTATGACTCACCTGTGCACTCGTACTTTTGTGAATATAATTTTCTGCGAGTTTTCAATCGTCAATTGTCTCTCTTGTCTGTGTTCTTGTGTCAAATTGGTGGAGTGAATCTGCCTGTGCTGTGCGAAGTTGTGATCGTCTAGTCGGCTGAGTGAATCGGCTGTGCGGTGGAGAAGCGAAGAAACGAGCAGGTCTATTTGAACGGAACGCGTAAGTTGACTGTGCTCCCTTGTATGTGTAATTCCCTGTGTGTGTGATTTGAGAATTTGCGTGGATTGTCTATTACTGAAGAATTCTCATACAACTTGGTGTGTGCGTAAAGTTATCGTCTACTTGACTGAGTTTGTGAATTTGCGATAATGGATTGAATATAGAATCTCGTCTATTTGATAATGAGCTGCGATGAGAATTGCCGTGAATGCAAATGAAATTAATTGAGAATGAATTGAATCGAAAACTGTGTATCTCCGGTCTACTTGACTGTTTGAGAAATTGTGAAATATATTTAACGTGCTAGAATTGCGAACTGCGAGTCAAATCGACTGACTGGATTATATTAAATACTGATGGTTGTCAATTTGACTGAGAGTACCTGTGTGTGTGTGAATGACAAGTTACCGGTCTACTTGATGCTGTAATTTAATTGATAAATGTATGTCTAATTGACTGCTTGTTACGGTTGTGTTAATTTGAGGACAATTGGACCGCATCAAGAATGTTTATACGGTATAATTAAATTTCAGGCTGTGTCAAATTGACTGTTGTAATAATCTTGGGAGTAACCATAAGTGGTTTAAATATGGAAGTTGTGAATTCTAATTTGTGTTTGTGAAGTATTTGTGTTAACTCTGGAAGCTCAAGCATCGTCTACTCAACACCGGCAAATTGATAAATTAGCCTGTTTGTGTGATGTCAATGTATAGTTAAATCTTGTGTGTATGTGTAATTAGTTGTTTAAGTCTAATAGATGATGCTGTATGAAGTTGCTGGACTGATGTGTGCATAAATACCCACTTGACGCAGTGATTGAATTTAATCTGGTCAATGTGCATAATGCTGTAAATTGGTGAACTATTAGAGTCTAATTGACAGATAGAATTCAAGTATAATTTCAATCATAAGAATTCGTTCTAACCATGTGAATTAACCAATTTGTTTGCAGAGAAATACCGTCAAATTAATATTGTATCTTGTATGTTTTGATCATATCTAATATCATTGGAGTTTTTGGCAATTGTCTAATGGATGTGAGTTAGTCAATATGCACATAAAGTCGAGGAAATTGACCAGTTGAGAGTTCTAAAGTAACTACTGCAACAGTGTGTTACAGCTCTGGTTGAAGTCCGAACCAAGTCTAATTGACGGGAAAACTAGTTAAGTCTAGTTACTGGTTCTGAATTGACTGAGTCCAGTTGCAAATTAAAGTAAGCTGTAGGGTAAATTGACAAAATTCAATTGTAAACTGAATAGAAACTATTTACATTTGAAGTTTGTCATTGTGTCAAATCTCATATAGAGTATATTTAGTTGTTGAGATTTGTTTTTAGTACTAAGTCTATAGTAATAGTCAAGTCGACCATGTAGCTTGTAGTTGGTAGCAAATTGACTATGCATTAGTGAATAGGCCAAATGGTGGCTATAGGTCCCATTTCTCTATGGTTTTGTTCATAAGTTATTAGCAAGTCAATTGACCTACAAGACATTGAGCAATTGGGCTGACGACAAGATTGTTCAAATAAAAGGGAAGAATTATTCCTTTCCTACAATAATTAAAGAATCTTTGTGGAATTGCTAGAATAAGGAGAGAAAGAAAAGAGGATTGAATTCAATATACTTGCAAGTTATTTATATACTATTATTAAGTGGCTAGAGCATACATTCACAAAGACAAATTGACGTTCCCGGACAATTGACTTGGTAATTGACGCGAACCACACACTAGACAGGACTGGGACGCCATACATTGTGTCTTATATTTAGCATTTGGATTTGGATTGTGAAAATTGACATTAGGAATATTTCCTTGGGTTGTTGTCTATAAATCAAACTACAAAACAAAGTAAACAAGTATCCACAATACAAAACAAGTGACTTTAGTCATAAAACATTAGACTTATTGACCTTTCCTAGAGGAATTATCCCCCTATATTTATTGTCTTGGGGTTTTGTCGAGTAGGCAAAATCTACATTACAGGATTGAAATCAAATACTAGTCAAGTTTTATTGGAATTCAAATATTCAATCATTCAACTAGAAAATTTTATTTGTGTAATGGGATCCTAGAAGGATTTGGGATTGAAATCAAATACTACTTAAGTTATTTTTTAATTCAAGTTCAATGGTACATTTTTGTAATGGGGATACCAAAGCAGTTTGAGATTGAAATGAAATACTAGTCATGTTATTTTGGAATTCAATCATTCCATTTGAAAATTTTACTTGTATAATGGGATACTGAAAGGGTTTGATATTGAAATCAAATACTAGTTAGGTTATTTTAGAATTCAAGTTCAACGGTGTATTTTGGTAATGGGATCGTAGAAGGTTTTGGAATTGAGATGAAATACTTGTTCAGATTTTTTTGGAATTCACCTTCAACGGATTCTTTTTGTAAGGGGCTACTAGAGGGTTTGGGATTGAAATGAAGTACTAGTTAAGATATTTGTGTGTTCAAGCTTGTGAGTTCGCGTGTTCAAGTTTGTCATGGAGGGAGTTCAAATTTGGCTTGGAGGGAGTTCAGGTTTGTCACTTGGATAAGTTTTCACACATACGCCCAAGTCAGGACGCCTGGACAGGGCGCAGACGTAGGGGCGTGGACATTGAGCAGGACAACAAGGGGGAGTGAAATTCAGCTTCAACATTTGAAATTGGCATGGATTCTTCCTTCCCATGGAGAGGGGGAACCCATTAATGCAATCAGCCCTTAATTTGAGCTCGGGGAATATCTGCAAGTCAATGGCTGCATAAAGAGGTTCAACTACTTTTTCAGTTCAAAGACAATTCATGGAAGGATGTGGCTCCTTTCTTGTGCCGCACTTGTCCTTCTTGGCTTCCCCAAGGACTTGAGAACTAGTCCCCACCCTCCAAAAAAGGAGACTTCAGAAAATGAAAATTAACTTGCAGACTTCAAGAAAAAAAAATTGAAATTAGATGCTAGAAGTTTTTGGATTTATAACAAAAGACAAGGTACAAATTTTTTTAAATTCAAGTGGAAGGATGCATTTTCAAATTCTCCAAATAGAAACTAAAAGGGTTCAGAGTTCAAAAAACAAATCAAACATGTCTTATATTTTGTAGAGTTCTAATTGAATAAATTATTTTTGGTAATGGGGGCTACCAAGGTTTGGAAATTGGAACTCACATCATTAATGTATTACAATGTATTCAAATGTAGTTCAAGAATTTATTTTTGAAAATAGAGGCTACAAGGATTTGGAAAGGAAACAAAATGCAAGTTCTAGTGGTTTTGAAGCAAGTTCAAGGCTTTAGTCTTGTTACTGGATGCTACAAGGGTTTTGATTTCAAATCAAATAGAAGTTATGTTTTGTTTAGTTATAGTTGAAGCCTTTATGGTGTTGGTAAATTGTTGTTCCAAGTATTTAAAATTCAAATCAAATACAAGTTAAATGTTATGTGCTTGTACTTCAAGGGCTTCAAGTTGAAGTACGAGTTATAAGGGTTTGGAAATCCCTTCAAATACAAATTAATATTTTTGGATTCTACTTCAAGGGTTCATTTGTGTTAATGGAAGATACAAGGATTGGGAATTCAAACCAGATACAAGTTATTTTACATTTGGTTAGGATTAAAGGGTTTACTTTTGTAAGTACTACTTAGAGGCTACAAGATTTTGGAATTCCTAATGAAATACAGGATATAGTTCTTGGGGATTCAAGTTGCAGCCTTGCAGGGTCAATCTACTTCTGTAATCAAAGGCTACAAGGGCTGGGTATTCAGTTCAAATATAGAATGGAAAATTTTCAGTTTTAGTTCAAGGGTCAATTTCTGTAATTAGCAAGTACAAGTTATATTTTTGTAATTGGAGGATAAAACTACTGCAAGGGTTTAGGGATTGTCATCAATTTCAAATTACTTGTTTTTTGGATTCGAGTTCAAACGTTCAATGCTTCATTTCAGTAACAAGAGTCTAATTATGTTTGGATTTAGGAATTGAAATCAAATACCTCTTCTTTTATTTTTGGGTTTAGGTTGTTTTTAAAAATAAATAAAAATTGGATACTAGAATTGTTTTGGAAAAAAATCGAATACATTTTGTTTTATTTTCGGATTCAAGTTAAATGGTTCCTTTGATAATTGTAATCTGGACATCTACTTATGTTTGGAATTGAAGTAAAATACAATCGTTTTTTTGCTTGCAGAAAAGTTCAACGGTTTTGGGTTTGGTAATAGGATAGTACATCAAGTTTTCAACCTCTAAAATCCTACTTTAATTTGAGCTCACCATGAGCAATGGAATTCCTAAGCAGTAATTGTAATTAACATATCTCATGTAGGTTGTTGTACCTCCTACCACCTCATATATATGCATATAATGAGCTCCTCTTTCTACTCTGAAATTCAAAACAGGATGATAAATTATTTTTAAATTTTTCTTAGATATTGTACGTAATTGAATTTTTTTTTTCTATATGTAGCTGTAGAATATTGTATTAGACTAGTATAAAAATGTTTGGACGAAATTCCTGAAAATTTGAGCAAGTAGATTGCAAGATAGTTATGTTCAACCCCTGAAGGCCTAACAATGTTTTGACAATGAAATTTTCCAATGAATCTTCCCACTTTGATATTTTTTTGTGTATGGGATGTATTTGAAATTTTTAATAGAAGCGTACAAAAAAGAAGACTACTATGTCTAAGATAGTGGAACTAATTATAAAAAATATTGACCGTTGGATTTTAAGTGCAAAAAACAAGTTTTTCAGCACATTGTAGGACTGGATTTTTTGACTTTGAACATTTTAAACTTTTAATTTTTGCACTACAAAGTTTTGAGCTTTAAATCTTTACAATGGAGAATTGAGTTGAGAGTCTAGCAAAATTAAAAAAATTAAAAAAAAATTAATTTTCATTATTAAAAAAATTGTTAAGTAGAAGTAGGTACGAGATAGTAGGAAAATCTAAAATATTAATATCTTTTATATGGAATTAAAATGCATTAATCCCAATGGTGAGATTGTTCTAGCAGAAAATTTAAACCACAAGGAACTTCTTTTTTTTTAAATTGTAAAAATTGCATTTGGAAATGAATCCTACAAGTTATTTTTTCAGAAAGATGCTCTAAGTGCCCAAAAAATAAGATTGTCTATAACTTTCTCATAACAAATCCAAATGGAATGAATCAAAGCTTCCTAGATAGACAAAAATATAATCTATGGCAAAAAAAACTAAAAAAAAAATTCCAATTTTTGCAAAATTTTTTTGCTGAAACCCCTCTCTCTCCTGTTTTGAGCTTATTTGGGCATAACTTTTGTTCCCAGGCACCAATTGAAAAAAAAATTATATTCCTACGAAGCTTATAAGGTTTTCTATCTGCATAAAAAGTTTCAAAAAATCAGGACAAAAATTCAGCCCGTAGGTACCTGCCTGAAATCCCATTTGTCTCCCGAGGGGACAATGGTCCTTTAGGGATTAAAAAAAATGTGGTTCACGTGAGCACGGGTCCCCCCTTATTGCTCATAAATTCAAAAGGAATTAGTAACTTTTTGCCTACAATGCAAAAAAGTATGGTTTAATTGAATGAGGGCCCCTTTATTGCTTCTTAATGGAGAATGAATTAAATTCATTAGCCTTCAAGGGAAAAAAATACAAGTCAATGGAGCAAGGTTCCTCTTCCTTTACTTTTAAATTCACAAGGAATTAGTTCCACTTGGCCCCAATGAAAAAAAATATAGTTTGGTTGTACAAGGACCCCCTTCATTCAAAAATAAATTAATTCAATTTGGCTCCAATTTTAAGAAATCGTCTGCGCCCCGACTACTTCCGTCCGCGACCTGACTACTGTCTGTGCCCCGACCCACTCTCGTCCCCGCCCTCACATTTGTCCGCGCCCCGACAAAATTCCGCCCGCGCCCTGGCAAGATTACGTCCGCGCCTTGACTAAAGTCCGCGCCCTGGATCCTACTTGGCAGCCAAGTGGCGTCAAAGTAGCAGCCATATCACCTGTTTTTTCAATTAAAGAAAGTCAACTTAGTGTTGACCACATCGAACGGGCAAGACCTCTATCGGACAGGCGAACTGGACGTCCGTCCGGTATGACAACCCTGGAAAAATTGTCTCAAATTGAATATCTATGTGAGCTTGACAAGTGTGAAAGGGTCAATCTTAACCAGTTTTTTAATTTTTGCAAGTCCATCATCCCAAGTAATTTAAAATTGACATTTTCCACATATCACGATACACTATTACAATGCATCAACTCAATATTATTTGGTATTCTTTTTGTCTGAAAATGATCTTTGGGTTGGACAAAATGTTTGGGATTTAAGGTTGAAAATAATTTTATTTCAACCCATTTCTAAGTATTTCAAAGAAGTTGTTATCCATTCACTGAAACTTCATGGACAAAAATGATCAACTAGAAGATCATTTTGGGACAAAAAACTTAAAAGGAACGGAAATCATTTTGGAATGAAGGAAGTACAATTTAGTGTCTGTATTGTGAAAATAAAGAAGTCTACTTGTGAAACTTGTATTTAAGAGACATTCTTTCATGTAATGTCCTTTATTAAATTTATATAGTTGCCTTCAATTGGAAGTGTGGATGTATACATGATTGAGTTGAAAATCATTCGGAGCTAAGAAAATTTGTCTTATGATTGAGGTATCAAATTTAGTCTTCTTCACAATTATTTTTATTATGTTTTTATTTTTATAGAGGAAATTGGTACGTACAATACAATAATATTTAAGCTTATAATAATTTAATTAATTTACAAATAGTGTGATTTTGAAAAGATAGTGAGACATGCACAAATAGGTCAAATTATTCAAGTGTTCTAATTAGGGCGTGTATAGATGTATGGAACAGGCTTCAAGCTAAGGCATACTACCGGTAGTGACATGTGATATATGCCTAGTTTCTCAAGTGTTGCAGATTCTAGCTTAAATTGGTAAGTGGAAGAAGTAAAGTCATTGAGCAAATTTCATAAACTACTCAAGTCCTTAGAACCACTTTGGTTGGTCCTATGAGTGACAATGCAAAAATTATGTCAACTATAAAATTAGTGTTACTACAAAAATTTATTTGTTGTGGAGATTGGTCAAATGTAATAGTGTTTCAAGCTATACTGATTTCATTATTCTACTCATTGTGTGATTTGGATAAATTAGTGCTAAATACACTCATAGGACAAATCAATATGGATATCTATAAGCAACAAAAATATCAGCTCATAAAGGACCAATTGTACGCTTTCTCTTTACGTTAAAAGGAACAATGGTTATTACATCAAAAATTGACCAAATTAGCATTTGAGCAAAGTTTCTACATTAAAATGTCTAAATTGTTGTTGAGTCTTGTTCAAAGTCACAACAAAAAATTGATTTCTTTAGCAATTTTTGAGCAACATATGAATAAACTATGAACTTTCAAAGTTCTAGAAATAGTTGTATTTAAAATTGAATTTAGATTTTCATGGATTGGGTGTATATTTGAGGCAATAACTATTAATAGTGGTTGATATTAGAAACAATGAGTTATAATTATGTGTAATTGATTATTATACATAACGCCATTGAATATGGATGTAGCAAACTTTCTATCACACGCTTATTGTTGTTGAATATTCCGCAACAACATTATATAAGGACCAATACCTTATTATGTAATGTCATCTTCATGCAATGTCATGTAAATTAGGAAAGAGAGCAATCACTATACGGGGTGATTAGAGTCTCTATTCTATGGATTGAAAAGATAATTCTAGATTTTGATAGAGTCAAAGATTACTTTACAATTTTATGGTTCAAGGTTACTTTTAGCTCACGATTTGAGACTTCAATAACTTACTTCAATCTTTAGCAAGTTACAATTTTTTCATTCAACATCCAAAGCTTAAAATAGGAATAATGTGGACACAACAAATTTGGATACTTTGATTATCCTACAACTAAAAATTAAAAAATTCACTAATGTCCCAGTAAATGAAAATTGCTCAAACCAACTAAGAAACACTTTAGTTTTGCCTTATTCTATATCATTACTACCAAAGACTACTTTTTAACATCAATTTAACCACCATTTTCTTGAAATTTGTCCCAAGCCTTTTGTTGTGGTAAACTTTTGAAGAAAATTGTCTCAAAGCTAGATTTTCTTAATAGAATGGGATTCCTAATGATTTACAAATATTCCGAATTTTGTTTGTCTTTTTTATGATTTTCCAAATTTTTGGTTTATTTTTCAAAAACTCAAACATCTTCATTTGCAAAATTCTTATTTGGTGCAACATCATGTTTATTTCAATAGCCCTTTCAATGTTTATTTTGTTGTATCATTTTAGTTTAAACTTTTGAACAAAAACTACCAAAAAAAAGATCTTCACAAAATTAGAATTTGTTTTTTCACATTTTGGTATTATTCTATAGTCTTTGAGATTAAATTATTATTTCAATATATCAAAAAAACATTCTAATGCATTTTATCTTCTTTTTTTCTACATTAATTTTTTTTTTAATTTGCTTTCATTAATATTAAAGATTTTAATTATTAGACTCTTATTGTAGTTTTTTTCCCTATTACTAACTTTAAAATGAACTGATTTTCATCTTAGATAGAATAGTCTATTGTCTAAGTTGTAGTGCTTTTTGTCACTTGTTCTAAATTTTGATTTCATTTACACATAGAAATATAAAATAAAAAGTTTCCATGAATAAGAAGTAAAAGATATAATGCTACAAGCTAGATAGAACTTAGCATCCTAGACTAAGACTATTTTTAATACTGTGGTATTTTTGTGTTTATAGCAATGTCAAAGAATAGATATAGTAGGTCATGGAATTTATTAGGTATGTTTTTGAGTATGGAGTTTGGTATATTGTTAGGTCCTCAATTTTTTGCATTGGCTAGGATTTTAAGTGCTATATAGTATGATTGTCAATCAAATCTCAATGATATGGTGGTGTTTCCAATACCTCTTTTAACTAGTACAAAGCTCTTCAGATCATGCCAAGGATATTGTCGTACTTTGTGTGAGCATTGAAGGCGTTGGCATGGTTGGTTGTCAAAATGTAATCAAAAGAGGCATACACAACCTTTTGATTAATTCAAGCTTGGCACATCTTATCAAAAATCAACAGCCATCGGATCAATGGTGCTAGTATGTGAGCCCAAGAATGGGAGCTTGTGAGCATTGAGCTTACAATGTAGGTACCTATATGTCATACATTTATTAGTTCCAACTTTGAAAAAAAACAAAAAACATTCTAAGCTTGATAAAAAAATACGTATAATATAGATACCACACATTGTAGAAGGTGTATGTATCATAAACACCTATAATATGGGTATTTGTAACATATATACCCTATAATCATAGACGGTTTTTATAGTATATACACCTATAATATAGGTGTGTGGTATTCTTGGCTCATGGGCTCACACTCCTATGCTCACATAATAGCAACCCTCGCCGTCAGATCAAGTAGAGAAAAATTCAGCACACACACATCCAAGTTGTTGATTAAATTTTTTTTTGGAAAACGTAAGCCATCGATGTTGAAGTGGAAAAATTTGGACTCTCCTCCTTTGCCATTGATCTTGATACGGACACTTATATGAATACAATTGCAATACGGATATAATTATAGAATACAAACAAAAATATGTGGAAATACAGATATGAAAATACAAAAATAGATAATATAAAATACATATATATATATTGTACGTATATATATATATGTCCCACATATCCCATATTGAATGCAATCCCATTTGCAATTTGAAAAATACAAGTATGGGGAGTAGGAGGTGGAAGAAAGGTTGTTCATTTTATTTTATTTTTAATTTTATTTTTGGCTCAGTTTTGGGCCCATTGTGTGACAATCTAGATGTTACATTGGACGTTTTAACTGACATAAAAACATAAGTTGTTTTCTCGGACGTCCACTAAAATCCGTCTCCTAAAATTATGCTAACGTCACTTAAAATGCGGGTTTCTTATAGTGTGTGTAGCAGTACTGGCTGGCACAATAGCCTAAGTGGCATGGTGTAGTAGCCATTTCCGATCTCAAGGCTGTCCATCTTTAGCCCTCGGAGAATAGTGCAGGTTTCCCGCAGTAGCTCCGACCACCATATTGTGAAATGCGCCAATCTTGTAACAATCAACTGAGAGCTGTAAAAAATTCAGATAGAATCCATCTTGCTTTGTTTCCAGATCAAACAATATAATGCTATTTCTTGTAATGTACAATCTTTGGACGACCCGAGATAATGGCAGGTTCCGAGTTTCCTACGGCTATAGTTTTCTAATGCCGACTTGAGTTTAGATCTACAAGTCACGAGGATAATGCGTGAAGCATAAATTTGAGATCTATGTCATCACAAGTTCCAATATTAATTACTATTAGTTAAAACCTTCCATCAGTTTCAGACAACAACGTCTCCTCAAGTATTCATTTTGAATTGCTAGCTGTCATTGTGAGATGTGATTGCCTTGCAATCTTTGATTTGCCTATTTTTTTCCCTTACATTATTCCATTGTGGTAGATGCTGCAATGGAATTGCATATAGCAGTTGTGTTGGTGCTATTATTGATGACAATGTTAATACCTTAATTTTTGTGACATTTGTAATTTAAGCACCAACTCTATGCTCACTACTAGAAAAGGGGGCCCTAATCAACAGAAAATTAATGCACTTACGTTGATTACAAAAAAAAAAAATTGGGCTCTGTTGATTTGGCAGTCCTCCAAATATCAATCAACATGATTTGGTTGATTTGAACAAAAAAAAAATTTGCTCAGTTGATTCGGCAATCCTCTCAACATCATTTTCATTTTCCCACATACTGTAATTATAAGATAGGGCCAGCCAAAAACAATTATTTAAAAGTATGCCAAAAAATAAATAAAATGAATAAAAAAAAATGTCAAATTTAGCAAAAAAATAAATGATCAAAATTTTGTAAAAAATAAAAATGTCCAATATTAGCGGGAAAGTCCAAAATAAAGTCCAATGACCATCTAAAATCAAGATATTCTATATGGCAAGGTGATGGACTTATGGGACTCCCAAAAATAATTGGCTACTATATAAATTGTTTTAATAAACTAAGAAATTGGAAATATTAAGAGAAATTTTGACATGTTGTATAAAAGATTCTACCTTTATGTACAATTTCACTTAGAATGGATTATATTTAGACTTATTATTATTTGAATGAAATTTTTATGGAAAAATAATTTTTTTGTTAAAAGTCAAAATGTCTCATTTCTTTTTATAGGAAGAATGTGCATCTTGACTAGAATCACATACTACAAGATCCATGAATATTTGATTTTTATTGATTGATATCTTATTGATTAAAATTTGACTTTTTAATTTTTCACTCCATAAATTGCAAATATGTTTTTGATATATATAGTTATTTGATGTTATTTTGAATTTTTATTTTATTTTTTTGCAATCTATGGAATGAAAAATAAAAAAATGAAAATTTTGAGGTCAAATTTTAATCAATAAGATTTCAATCCATAAAATTCAATCAATAAAAATTTAAAATTCATGGAACTTATAATATGTAATTCTAGTCAAGATGTATATTCTTCCTATAAAAAGAAATGAGACATTTTGACTTTTCACAAAAAAGTTATTTTTACATAAAAATTTCATTCAAATAATAATAGGTCTAAGTATAGTCCATTCTAAGTGAAATTGTAGAATCCCTTTTGTACAACAATATGCCCAATTTTCACTTCACAATTCTAGTTTCTCAATTTATGAGAGCAATTTATATGGTGGCCCCAACTACTACTAGGAGTCACCGTTTTTCATTGACATTTAGTAAAAATGATAGTAGATAGGTTGTTTTTACAATGAAATCCATTGTTCATCATGAATTATCAAAGAATATGGGATAATTTGAAGATGAAAGTTTGACCGCTCATTGTCAAAATGTAGGAATTGTGTGCAAAGTAGAATTTCAAACCTCATTTTGTCATAGTAGAATATCTTTTTTCAAAGCTTTTTGAACAAAAAAAGTTGTGAAATCAAGCCAAATTTCATTTCCAAAAAAACGTTTGATGTTTCAAGCCTCCAATCAAAAGTTATGGACAAATTTCAAAGTGGGTGTTTGAAATTGTTAAAAAAAATGTCCCTTCTAACCCCTCTCTCAAATTTGTCCATAACTTTTAATTGAAGACTTCAAATCTCAAACGGATTTTTGGAGATGAAATTTAGATTCATTTTCTACAATAACTTAGTTCAAAGTTTTTTGAAAAAAGTAATTCTACAATGCCTAAATGAGGTCTAAAATTCTACTTAAACCACAATTCCTACTTTTGACTTAAGTATGAGCGGTTGAGCTCCTACTATTCCTCACTCTTTACAAATCCCATATGGGTTGTCCTACCTCCTACCACCCCACTTGTATAAAGGCCTTGTCTTTCCCTCTCTTCAAACACCAAGGTAAGCTACATTCAAAGTTAAATTGGAATATATGTTGAATTATTTGGAATGTAGTGGTGGATTTTGGCATTCGAAGCTCTATAGTAGTATATATTTATTGAATTATTTTGAATATAATACTGGATTTTTTAAAGTTAAATTTAAGAATTTAATTTGGAAACTTTAATTAATTATTTAATATCAATTTGTTGATTGCTGATGTGGCAATCTAATCCGTTTGGCCGTTCTAGTGACGTGGCAGTCTTGCCTGCGTGGCACGTTCAGCCTATGTGGCAGCTTACGTGGCAAATTATTGAATAATAATAATAATTTTTTCACTGTGACGGAATCAAGATATAAAATCAACATAGAAGTGTTGATTTTTGTCCAAATCAAAATGTCCTAATCCACTGTCCAAATTAACATATATTTCTTGATTTTCTTGTTGAATCGGACACTGAATTCTCTAATAGTGGCTTGAGTCAAATTGGTTTCGTTCTCCTTCAGTCAGCATTACCGCTGTAGATCCATGTCTAATTGAGATCGTTTCTGCTCTGTGTCCTTTATTTTATCTTGATTTTCTACGTGACTTTGCCTTCATAGTTTCATAGTTTTATATAGAGCTCATGGTTCTGATGAGGAAGGAAAGTATTAATAGAAGTATGATCAAATTGAGTAACCCCAAAAGTCGGACGAAACTAAGGAACGAACACTAGAGTAGAAGAAAATGCGCAGCCAATCCAACTGGAACAGAGAAGCAAAGCCTCAAATCACAGCCTCTAAACGCAAAAGATTGAACATTAGTATCACCTTCATGATCAGTGACAACTATGCTCGCACCAATGGCCAATGCTTTTTGTTTGTTTGTTTTTAACAAATGGGAGGCCAATGCTGTTTTATACTCACCTCCATTCTCACACGCAATTGCAAAATATAATGTTTGACAGTCAACATCGCAGGTTCCTACTTTTCAGCCCATTGTTTCAACCATGTAGCCCAATTGGTAGCCAACTTGCCATTCGGCTTCTCCTCGTCTTTCTCTTGCACAAGCTCTTTTTTCTCTTCCAGAGCTTCCTCCCTCTCTCCTCCGCCTTTGTTTCAACCCGGCTGGCTATTTGTCCACCACATGCTCGACAACCTCACTGCCCGGATGGTTTCCAAACTCTTATCCTTCCGAAATATTCTCTCGACTAATTCGTCCACTCTCCTTACCGACAATCTTTTCTCCGCGTCCAGACCCTTTCGAGCCCTTCCCCTTACTGCACTTGTTCTCAAACCCTCCATAAGAGCATCTCCACCAAGGTGTTCTCTATCCCTAAACTAGAGGTCTCAGAGCATCTTCAACAATGCCGTACATCTTCGTCCTCAACAGGAAGGCGGGCACAGTACCGCAAAACCACCACTTTTTGCCATTGCACCTAATTAGTAATTGTTAAATCAATAACAAACCTATAATTGTTATTAGGCTGGTCAAATTTTCATATTTTTGTTGGCAAATGAAAGGAGGTTCCAACACACCAAAGAACCTTGAAATTGGATTTGATATACATAAGTTTCGAAGGGTCAATTTCTTTTGGTAGATGTTCTAAAATTGTTTCTTTAACATATGTACATTTTGATTTTGTAGGTGTACATAGAGAACTAATGGTAGTTTTAGTTAGGGTGCAATTTTAGGTGTACCCAACCTAATTTGTGTTTTTTCAAAATGCTCAATGATTCCTTCAAAAAGCACTCACTCAAGTGATGACTAACATAATTTTTTTGGATTTTCAAAAATTGGTGATGTGGCAATCAAGTTCAAGATGTGAGGACACTTGTATATTTAATTAAAAAAAAAAATTTACTAATTTTATGTATTCAAATTGTGTAGTTTATTAAAATAAAAATTGAAAAATCCTTAAACCTTGGGTGGTTGAAATTGGCAAAATGCTTTTAAAAAAAATCCTCAAAAGTCTATATCCCTATCACTATCATCTAATCTACTTCATATTTTAGCAAAATATATAGACACTAAATATACAGATGCTACTTAGATAACAACTATAACCCCTAGAGGTTTTTGACTATGATTTCGCTAAAAGCACTCCAAAACTGCCATTTCTAGTACGAGTATCAAATTTTCAAAAAAAAAATATTTTTGGACACATGAAGTCTTATGATCTTGTAGTATGTTGGTTTAAAAAGATGTTGGAAAAAATTTCAAAAATTTCCATCGTGTAGATTGCAAGATATTAGCATTTAAATTGACAAAATTTGTTTTATTGACCCTGCTATTAGCATTTAAATTGACAAAAATTGTTTTATTAGCCTAGCAAAAAACCAGGCAGCTGCACTTCACAAGGTCACATTTGTATGAAAAATGTCCATATTTTTTTAGTTGCCCGGACTGCCCACCGAACAATGAAAATTACATATCAATACAATAACTTTTTAACAATCTAGTCAAAAGTTATGAAAATTCTTGGGCCTTAAAGCTACTCCTCAAGCACATGTTGTGTAAAAATTTCAAAGAAAAAAATTAAAATTCCGTTCATAATGAGTTGCCAAAAATTGCTATATTGCCAAAAAAACGCAGTTTGGTCCTTTAGGGATTAATCTCAAAAGTTTCAATGTCCCCCAGGGGTACAAAATGGATTCCAAGTAGGCTCCTATTGTCTCAATGTTTGTTGTGATATTTTCAAATTTTTCTCAAAAAAGTAGAATATTAAAAAATTTGTTTACGTATAATTTCTACACAAATTAGACTTATGAATTAGAAATTATAATTTTTTTGCAAAGTTGAACTCAAGGGATAAGATGTATATAAGAATATTCTTTGACTTCTAAGGTGGGCAATAAAGGGACAAGGGGAAATTTTGGAGGACAACAAGTGAATGTTTGAAAGAATGCGAGACCTTGATACAAAATTTACGTAGAAAACTTTGACTTTTGATTGCAAGAATAATATTTTTTCAAATTTTACATGTAATATATGATTAAAAAGGTCTTCAAATTGCGCTTTTGATAGTACAAAATAAACCTCATAATTCTAAAAATTGAGAATATAAAAGGCCTCCAAATTCTACTATAAAGATTCAACACACTATAAGAAATCCGTGTTCTATGTGACGTTTTATAATTTTTGCAGAATGATTTTAGGTGACGTCAAATAGAACAGCTTGTATTTTTATGTCAATAATAACATCCAATGTAACATCTAGATGTTACATTGGACAATATTGCTGACATAAAAATACAAGTTGTTCTATTCCGCTGAAACCTAAAATTCTTCTGCAAAAATTAAAAATATCACATAAAACACAAATTTTCCAAGATGCTAGTATGTGAACCCAAGAATGCAAGCTTGTGAGCATTGAGCCTACAATATAGGTATCTATAATCCCGTCTATAATATAAATACCACACATTATATAAGGTGTATATATCATAAACACCTATAATATGGGTATTTGTAACATATATACCCTATAATCATAGACAATATATACACCTATAACATAGGTGTGTAGTATTCTAGGCTCATGGGCTCACACTTATATGCTCACATAATAGCAACCCTCTAGTGGCTACCCTTCTAGCATCATTTTAATTTTAATTTTATTTTTACATCAAAGGTTGATCCTTGTCTATCGCTCTTACATCATTCTATTTGTACTTCATTTTTCTTTTAAAGTACTATATACATATTTCCCTCCCTATTCTAAAATTTAGATTTTTGTAAAGAAAAGAAAGCATGTGTAAGAGTGCATCCTCCCCTTGACCATGTCGTATATATTTAATCTTGTCTTGGAGTTTTGATGCACTTACCACCTTTGCTTTATTTATTTTCTTTTGAATTCATGTACATAAAATTAGGCATGTGTACACACCTCTCACATCATTATATCAATTTAGTTTTTTTTTATTAAAGTTAGTTGGCATAAGCCTTTTTCTTATACATCATAACATAAACTTCAATTTTTTTGTCCAAGAGCCTATACACTTACCTTAACCTACACTAGGAATCATAATTTTTCTGAATTTTTAGACATACGCATGCGCCATCCTCTCTATCTTCATTTTTATTTTAAATCATTGGAAAACTCTCTAGATTCCTACCAACTACCCTTGAACCGTGCTTTAGTTATTAGTTTTTAGTTCATAAAGATTTGTAGGTGTTTATTAGACCTTACATCATATCCTTAAATTTTCTACCATTATAGAGTCTAGGAATATACCTATTTCTTTGCAACATGATTTATATTTTAGTTTTTTTATGATAAGATAGAGGGAAAGTGAAAAGAAGTGCAAAACTGCCTATCCACAATAAAACTTTGCAATATGTTTGGATTTCAAACTTTGTCTTAACAATGCTTATATGACACTTTAAATATTAACTTTCTTCAAGTTTGAACTTCTAAATTCACAAAAAACCCACCAAAATCCAATCAGACTGACATCAATTTCATTAAATTGCCAATAATCCAAAACATTGGAACGTTTCGAGAGGCACATCCTATAACATAGATCTATCCCTAGCTCTATACCTGTCCTAGTTTGTGGCTTGAAATTAGAACTTCGTAGAGAGATGTCTCATTACTATTGGCTCAAAAACTACGACAATTTCATAAAAAAGCAAATGATTGTTTGATCAATGACGCTAGCGTGTAAGCCTGAAGCGGTGAAAGTGGAGCCTGTAACCCTAGAGCCCCTAAAAATAAAATAAAATAAAAAATTTCTTCAAAATAAAATTCCATTTTTTTTTCAAAAATAGGAAAAACTTATTATTTATAAATTATAATAAATTTTTGGACCTAGCTATGACCGTTATCCCTATGACTGTGGATTTAATTTTTTTTCCATTTGTTTTGCCATTTGCCATTTTCAATGGAAGAAGACCTTTATACCTCACTGGATGGTTAAGCACTTAGTTCACCTACTACAATTCTACTCTCTAGGAAATTACGGATTTTTTACAGAACACAATATAATACATTCAATAAATAATACTCACCAAAACAAAGGTTATTATTACCTAGCCTCCACTACAGCTACTTTAGATCAACTTAACATTAATCTTAGTATAGAAACCAAGTTCACCAACATAATTAGGGGCCTAACGGAATCAAAACCCGGGCCATCTGATTCTAATCTCATGGAACTCTTGCAAATATACTCCAAGCGAAAGGAGTGACCACTTTTAGGAGAAAAATAAAATTAATGTGTGCAAGACGTCCTCCCCCAAAAAATGAATAAATAATGAATAAAAAAACAAGGGAAGAAAATGAAAATAATACAAAAAAAATAATGGAAAGTGCAGGACAAATAAAAGGATTTACAAATGACAAAAAAAGGAAATAGAAAATAAGAATAAAAGGAAAAAAATGGGAAAGGAAAAAAAAATATAACACATAAATTGATTTCATATTCATATGTGCATTATGGGAGTTGGGGTCAATTGTAGTTTTTACCCATTCATGCCTTTTAACTTCAAAACATTTCACTTATACTCCCATACTTTTGAAATGCATAAACCTTTTCCACTCTATAAGATTCAAAACATTTCAATTGTAACAAATATAAATAAATACAATACAAATGAAATTTATTGAAGAATGTGGCCATGCCTATTCCAGAAGATGATTCCAATTCAAAGTAGAAGAAGCTTCAACTCGTTGAAGCTATAACTAAGTGCATGAATGAATTTGTCATCATGGATGCCCATCTTATAGAAGTACCAATATAGGTAGTACAACTGCTTGCAATTGACGTACTGTTGACGACCTCCAATAGCTGAAACAACCATGTTCACAAAGTCCGGGCATGTGCACGTGAAAAACATACCCATTGTAATTTGATACCCCTTTTGCCCCGGTCTTTAGTGACACTATTGCACCTAGGTCCAAAAAAGGAAACAACGTCACTTCCATTATTTGTCCTCGAACGTTGCTTACACTCTCCCACTTGTTCCGTTGTTCTGGAGTTGGTGCATTTGCAATTCGCCATGTGAATTGATTGTTTCTAACCATTGGGTATGCATCCGCATTCTCAAGCGGTGGTTGATTATACAAAACACTCTTTAATATCTTCAACACGTTGAAGAAGCAACATGGCAACAGTGTAGGTTGCTTTTGCAAATGAAAGCCCGCATGTTGCAACAACAAAATCTCCTTGCAATTGAGGTTGGTCCCTATCAAAATAGGCCAAACGTCGGGCACCTCAAGCCAATCAAAGACTCACTTTTGCTTCATGCCTTTTACACATTGTTCAATGTTATCCCAATAGAACTAGAAGTCCGCTTCTACCTCTCACTTACTTCCATAATCTTCCTTTCTACTGCAATAGGTGGAAGCTAGGGTTCCCTTCCTTCCCCTCGCAATTTTGGTTGTGCACTTGATGTTCAACGGTTGTTGCTCAGCTTGACATTTTGCATTTGACTTGTGGCTGATCCTTGCAATCTCCTACTTTAACATGTCACAATCGCTTTCAAATGCAATGGTAACATGTCGGGAAAGATTCACCTCAGGCTGCTTTCATTTTCCCTCAAGATCCTCCATAGAAGTTGTTGTGGACCTAATTTGTATACAAGGTTGAAAAAAATTCACCTTGTCCAGTCGATGTGAGTCTTGTGCATTGCCAATGGGTACATCCAACTTCCTCTTTGTGCTTCTGAAAATTTCTTTGGACTCTCTGCTTCGTCTCACTACTCTCAACTTCAACCCCGATGCATGCAGGATAGTTGGTCATTTGCAAAGGTTAATATATACATTACCAAACCTTATCCCCATTTTACAAATCAATTGATATTACAATTTTGACCAATCATAAAAAAAAATTCAAATGCAAAAGATAGAAATTGTGTTTTTGGTAAATTTTTGAAGTTATAACTTCAAAATTCATTTAGAACAAATCTGTAAATAGTTTTAAAATTGTAATGGTATGGATACTTTCAATTCTTGGTGCTTCACATTGTTCTCCTTCATACAACATCAAAGAAGTTGTGGACCTTATATTTCATATCACATATGTATTTTGTCCATAATCCTTGGATCTTTACAAGTAAATTTGTAAAAATTTGAAACTCTTTTTGCAAAAACATGTGAAGATTTTTTGTAAGACATTTTGGATGCAAGAACCTCTAGGGATCAATTAAATAGACCATGCCTTTTAACTCTTAAAGATTCTTTAAATCTGAAATCTGAATACACTTTTGTTTACCTTGATTGTGACTTTCAAAATATAAGAGATATTCAATTCAAGCTAAGAAAATGAAGCCGCCAACAAGTTATATTTCTACTTCACTTAAATTTGTTAGAAAAATCCAAAAAAATAATGAATGATTGCAATTGGGAAGCTTCATGTATTAAAAACTACTGAGTTTTTCACTTACATTTCCATCTTTTTATATATGGAAACTATTGAGTATTTTCTAACTATATGAAAATGATCAAAGTTTTATTAATATATTTAGACTAGATTTTGCTTAACAATGGCAATTTGACTTCAAAGTCAACACCAATGGTGTTTTGATGTGATAAATGAAACATTTTCTTGTGAGACTTTTACACTATTTTTCTCTTTTTCAAATTCTATTGATATTTTTTACACTATTTTAATATCAATTGAATTTGTCACATCAAAAAAATAGTGTAAAAAAATAGTGTAAAAAAATATTGATATGACAAATAGTGTTTACCGTGTGTTTTGATGTGACAAATTCCATTGATATTTTTTACACTATTTTTCATTGCTATGATAAAATATCAAATTAATTAGATTTTTGGGTTATATTTTTTATATTTAATTTCACTTACTACTACAACAATTATAACAATTACAGTTTATTACAGCTGACACTAATAGAGATTCTTCTCATTGGTAGGTAGCACATAGTCTCACATAAGAAAATATGAAATTGAAACTTGTACTCCATACACAATTCAAAAGGCTAAATTGAGCTCAAAAATGATGTTTGGTTACACAAAAATAGAACTAGGTCATCAAAGATTAACTCATAAAAAATTAAATTATTTATAAAAGGAAATCCTTACTTCGCAAGAGTTAACCTGTACAGAAGTCTCCTACAACTGTTCTCTAAGGATCAATGAAGTTATTTCTAAGTACCCAACAATGCCATTGTCTATCAAATAAAACAATTGGGATCGTGTCACCCTACGTATCCTTTGGAGCCCTCAAGATACTTGGCGGGGTGATTTTGCCTTAGAATTGGAAAGGAGACCCTCTTCTTCGTCTCCGTCGACTGCGCCCGCTGGAGCAGGTTCCGCTGCCGTCTTGGCCTTGGTCGTCGACTGCTGGTAGAAGACCCCGCCCATTATGCAAATGAGCAACCCTAGGGTTCCCGCAGCCGAGGCGTGTTTCGTCCAGATGAGGAGGTTGATCACCACGGTGAGGAGCTTGTTGACGACCCCAAGTACAGTGAAGCCCGTGGCGGAGATGGCGCGACGGCACGCCATGCCGAAGTAAGAGATGGAGAACCCAAACGCGCAGGAGAGGACTACCGGCAACCACATCTTGAGCGAGAGCCAGTCGAGGGTGGAGTCGGAGGTTTGTGCCCGCATTTGAACTCCCTCGCCCATGACGAAGAGTTCGATGGGGAAGAGGAGGAGCGCTTCGAGGTTGTTGTACAGGACTAGTCCCCAGGTGTTGAGCCCTATGGTCATGACGATGTGTTTCACGTAGACGAAGTCGATGGACATGCTGGCGACGTAGAGGAAGGCCCAGACGTAAGCGTTGATTGTGAACTGGGAATCGGTGAGGACGTAGAGGATGGAGCCGCCGAGGATGGTGGCGAGTGCTGACCATGTCTTCGTGGATGGCCATGGTTGTTTGAGGTATATGGTTTCGCCTATGGCGACGAAGATTGGGACTGCGGAGCGGAAGACGATGAACGTGTCGACGTTGGCGTGGAGGAGGAGCTCTGAGTTGGTGAAGAGGCTCATGTAGTAGCAGATCGCTGCTGGGAGGAAGTTCCACATTGTCCGTAGGTCGAGAGGGTCGTGGTCAAGGATGTTGAACTGGCCGAGAATGAGCACCCCGAAAGCCGCCGTGAAGTATTGGAGGGCCGTGAGGGAGCCGGGATATGGAAATTCCATGATTGCCCATTTGTTGATGATGGAGAGGAGAGATGCGGATAAGCAGTAGCCGATTGCTATGGCGAAAACCTTGACGTCCCCGACCTGTGCGGTCAGCATTTTGGTCCATGTCGTCTGATCTTCGGGGTTTGGTGTTGCCACTTCTTTCACAGGGTCGCTCGATAGCATTTCGTGTCCGTCACTAAGCCGCAGTTTGGCCATGGCATATGGCCTGGGTTGCTGATTGGTGAGCTTGTTGACCTACTCCTGAGGTCATGGACACAAATCAGCCACAATTTTCTATTAGTGCCACCCAGCACACATTCTTGATTGAAAGTTTTGAAAGAAACAAATTTTCCCTTTAAAAAAATTTCAACGGAGACAAGACTTGTGGAGATATTAGTAAGAGATAGAACTCAGAGCGTGAGATTTCAGGCTGAATGAACAATTATATCTACACGTTATTCCTGAACGAAATGCGCATGCCCTTCCATTTTGAACCTCTGCCAGCATCGAGGTTCCCTTGCCGGTGGCAAGCACCTTATATAAGTAGTAAGAGTTTAGTCACAATATGCTTTTAAGAACACATAATCATAGAAATGACAACATGAAAAAGTCGTTCGACAACTACGGCACCAATATTCTTTGTGGTAGAAGGTTTCACAATCCTGCTCATGAATTTCCATGAGCGACGCAAATATTGTCTGGGATAATTCGGTTAGGAAATGCATACGACATCTTCCCGCAATCTCGCATCGCATTGAGTAAGGTAAGGAGAAAAGCTACTTGGAGAATTGAAAAATCCTTACCATATACTGACCGAGGTGATGAAGGCAGCCCTTGTTGATGTGCAATCATTCAAACATCATGTGAGATTGATGCACCATCGTCACATTGAAATCCCTTGGAAAATGTGCGTACTTCAACTGAGGAAATCACAGATTGGTGAGAAAATAAGGTTCCATTGTAAGCTCGAACCAAAGTCACAGTCCAAGAAATTTCGCAATAGGGCTCAAGACCTGCAAGACCAGTCAACAAGTACACCATGTCAGTGAACATCTCATCAGGAAAATTTGTGAAGTAAAGTATGTTAGGAGACGAGACTCTAATTTGCCATCGCGCAGAGAAACACGATCGACACTTGGATAGTTGACCGTCCTCGGACGTCCGTGGAACAAGGAATTCCAGTGCCGTCCTGTAGGCTACTAAAACTAAAATGGAGAAAAATTATTGATTTCTTTAACTCTGTTATGCAATCATTCATTCTAGGTCTAATCTCAGACAGTAATGGGATCCTAATGAGAACCGCAATTTCAAGCTAAGTAGCAGCGAATGGATCCTCCAGAACTCAACTTGGAAGCCACCAATGCTAAACCTTTTCAAAATCAATCTAAATCACACTATCTCAGTATCTTACGCCCAAGCATTCGAAAAGACCTTCAAAGCAACCTTCGACTTCGGCAAAAGAATAAACCACAGAATTCGTGCACCCCTCAGGTTCGTAGTTGCCTTCAGAAGCCTTAAATGCCTTAAGTTCTGTAACCAGCGAAAAAAATGTCTACTGGACTTCTACGACGCCATTTGTCGCGTTACAGGACAACTACGCGGAACACACTTGGTTGACCAGCTACAACTTATATTTTCACAAAGAAAGACAGTCCTTCCTAGCTTGAGCTTCGTAGTTGCCTTCACATATAAGAAGCACAACAATTAAAATTTTCTCGAGCGGGACTGCTGATGACACAATTTATCGAAGTACTGAAAAACTACACGCCGGCAGGGTACTTAACTTCCTGACTGATTTCACACTGACACACAGACCTCAAACAAATGGAAAAAAACAAATCAGAAGAAATCAACACACGCCAATCGAAAGCGCACGTACCAGGCTTAACAAAATTCGGCTCACAAAGAAAATCTCAAAACTAAAATTCTCTCTTTCAAAATTCTCTCGCAACTTCCGCAAGTCTCAAATTCCTCAACAGACCGCTCCCTGCACGTACGTCAGTCCTCCTCAATCCCACTCCGATCGCTGCAGCACTTCTCAAACACCTCACTACTTCGGCGAATTCATGTTTGTGATAAGCGCCGTGTTCGCCACACGAATTCGCGCCATATAGTAAAGCGAAATACGTCAATCCTCCTCAATCCCACTCCGATCGCTGCAGCACTTCTCAAATTGCCTCACTACTTCGGCGAATTCATTTAACGCCGTGTTCGCCTCTGCCACGAACTTGCGCCATAAATTAAAGCAAATAATCCCGGGAAGCAATCAAGAACATACACCATCGCCACTAACGAGACTCTCCTCCTCAGTTCAGTTCCACGAGCTTATTATCACGTACTTACTAAACCCCCGCATGCCTATCGATCACGCACCTACTCCCGCTAATTACAGAAAAGCCAAACTTATAAATTCTGCGAAAGCACTTCCCCGCAGTTCCGAAGTCCATTCATAGAGACTGAGCGGGACAATCGATCTCAAAATAAACATGCGCCTAAAAACGTACCGGAATATTTGTCTCCTGGCCCGTCCTAGTGGCAATTGGAAGGGCTTCTGCACGCTGCTTCTTTCTGACGACGGAGCTCCGAGCTTGAACTGCCACTGCCTCGGGTTATGGCATGGTATCTTCAGTCTGTGCAGCGACTACAGGGAAGCTTACGTATGGCTTCCAATGAACGCACATACAGGACCTGCGGCCGGGGAGCAAGGAAAAAAGAGCGAGGGAGAGAGGGAGAGAGGGAGAGCTGGCAGAGGAGGGCTGTTTCTTAGGGGAAGGAGGCCTGTTGCTGTTGCTCTCTTTCAGCTTTTGCCTTTTTTTTCCAATTCATAGACTCTTGCTGTAGGCAGTCGGAAGTAAGTTAAGAGCGTCTTCGTCGTAAGAGCAGCCTCAGTCGGAACCCGTGGTGGACTGGGGTCTCTGATATGTACTTGTCAGGGACATGAAACGACCGTGGTGTCAAACTGACATGCTCTAATGGCCTTGATTTTGCTTCATACCAGACCAACACTGGTCCTTACTGTATATTGGCCTTGAAATGTTGATTTCTAAGTTTTGAATAGTATTATTATGATTATAACTTGAAATTTATATCATTGGGAGCGCATCCAAAAAAACTTTGAGTCCATGTGTTTCAAGGGGAAAAAAAACAAAAAACACTTTGAGTAGCTATAAGAAAATTCAAATTTAAACACCACTTCAAAAGCAAGGTAAAAAGTCAAAAATTATGGAGGTCATTGGTTACCAAAGAAAAAATTGACTTTTGACACTCCAAATGTGGCCAAATATGGCCAAATGTGGAGTGTCAATGGCCAATTTTTGCTTTGGTAACCATGATTTGCCAAGACCTCTATAATTTCTTACTTTTACCTTGCTTTTGAAGTGGTTGTCCAATGTCTAAATTTGAATTTTCTTGTACCAACTCAAAGTTCTTTTGGATGCACTTCCAATGATCAAAATTTCAAGTTCTAATTACATACCATTCAATAGTTAGAAATACATTTGGAGGGCCAATTTATTGTTGGGACTGAGGATGCTTTAATATTATTAACGTTGATGGATGTGTGTGTGTGTAAAAGTCTCTTGATGGACCTAACAAAACCCTTATTTAAATTCCACATTACCATGCAAATAAACTATAAATTTTCAAAAAGGAGGTCACCAGAATACCTACAATTGATACTAAACTATCTAATAATCAAACATCCTTGAAAAACAAAATCCTTTGAACAATTCTCATGGACTGCTTAAATGTACTCTTCATCTACCATTGGTTACTTTCAGAAATTAGTATTGACTTAAGGAAAAAAAATTGATGAATTAGATCACTAGGGCAGCTTTGAACACTACCAATTTAGCTATCTCTAGAAGGGCGGTGCTATAGAAAGGTATGCCTACATCACTTTTCAAATTTTTTATAAGCTGGATGAGATTCTTTTTACTATGATTACTAATAGTCATAATTAATGGGTTGCAATTTCTAAATTTTCAAAATAGTCTTTGGTACAAACTATACAAATTAATCCTATCAATGAGAATTGATTACAAATTTCTTAAGAACCTTGCTAATTTTTTATGCATTTGAAATGTGAAGATTAGAGTTTGATATTCAAAAATAAAACAAGTATTGATTAATGCAATGATAGGTCCAAGTTTGTGGATTTACACTATAGATCATTGTTCATAATATTTGTTTGAAAGTAATCATCAAATCGTTATGTTTTATTTTTTTTAAATACATGTATTTACACATTTTAACAATTCCTAAGTCCTTCAAGCACAACCCTTGAATGTTAGAATAAAACCAACAAATTCCTTACAAATAAAATCTTTTATATTTATATATTGTATAATGTCTTGATATTATTATCTTTGCCTTCAAAAGATGCATTCATCAAGCTAAGAATTGTATTTGAAATGATAATCTGAATGTTTTGCATTGGAAAGTTTGTTAGAATTTTTTATATCAAAGCTTTAAGATTGCCTATTGCTCTAAAGAAAGCAAGAATTCATCATTGATTAGTCATTTATGCAAGCTTTGTGATGTCTACTTAAGAAAGATTGTCAAATTCAAATTGGATTTGCCCTACCAAGACCCTTAATTATGTTGTTTAAAAGATAAAAATCAAAGATAGCATATGTTTGCCATATTCTAAAATATTTATGGAATTATAGACAAAAAATAAATTTTAAATTTACCATTATAAATTTATGTTGTACAAATTTGTACAATACAATGGAATGAGTGAAATATTACAACTACACTCCTTTGTCCCACTAGTGAAGGTGCAAAATTAGTGTTGCTATAAAATTTCATTATTGAGAAAATTTGTATAATTCAAATTCTATTTCTATTTCACACTACTTATGAAAAGTGTGACTTTTGTAAATTAGTACAAAAAGGAAGAATCAATTCAGTAAATGATTTTATAGATGGCATACACATGTTTCCATAAACTTTCCTGTTACATAAATTCCAGAGTCATGTAATACGATGCCAAACAAAAATTGAATATAGATTTGAAACTTTTTCATTAAACAACCATACCATTAGCATCAATGGGCAAAGTCCAAAAGTTGATATACTAAAGTTGAAATACACAACATGTGATAAATTACTATTGAACTTTGAAGGAAAACGTAGTTGTAGGTGGAAAAAAACACTTTTAAAATTAGCCATGTTAAAACTCAATTTTTTACGCTATAGTTTAGAATTGCTTTATATTTTTTCAATTTTTTTTAACTCCAAAAAACTTTATAGGCCTTAACATATTGTTATACACCATTTCAAATTTTTGTATACAAAAATTGAAAAAATTTGGCATTTATAGAATTTAAAGTATTCACAATTTTACAAACATGCATATGGTATTGATTCTCACAATATTTGATTTTTTTTTGGAATTGAGAGAATGGAATTGCATTGGACATTGGAGAGAGAGTACACTGAGTTGCAACATGAACCATTGGTACATCTTAATGCCCGTGCAAATTTTGAAATAATTATTAAAAAGGGCAATGCTAGATCCAATTCATATACTAGAGCCATATAATGCGTTTTAGATTTAGATTTTTTGTACAAAGACAATAATTCATGACGCACATTATTGACTCAACCAATCCAAAAAAATTGTTTTTTTGAGCTTTGATATCATCAAAAGTGAAAATCTTAAAGCCATGTGATTATGTTTTGAAAAAGATAAAAGTTTTCACTCATGTGTAGTGATAATATGGAAATAAAAATGAAGTGGAAGATTTTGAAATTTGATTTTATGACCAAATTTAACTTATGTTGATGTAGAGAAGACTCTTTTCCTTTAGTCCATAGTAAACCAAATGTTTGCAAAGATTATAAATTAGGTTCAATAATGTCACAATTTTATTTTTTAAGTAGTTTCAACTAACAAAAAGTCCATGAAGTTAAAGATGTTTTTACATGCTCAAAAATGCATAGATTTTCAAACCACAAATTGCATTGGAATTGTAGTAGAGTGTACTTGAATGCCATACAACAACTTTAGAAAAGTAGAGGGAAGTTCATGGTATGAAGATTGAAGTTAGTTTGGCTTCTTAAGTTTCCATAGAGAACCGTTGGAAGATAGTTAAAGATTTGTTGCTACATCGTAGCAGGTCAAAGAACAAGCAAGAATTGATACAAACAACTCAAGCGGTATGGGGATCAAGTATCTCTACATCAATTGCAAATGCTCATTTCTAATATGTCCAATAGGATGCAAGCTGTAATTTCAGCAAAGGATGGTAGCACTACATGATAGATAGTATACATATAAGATCTAAATTGTTGTATAATTTTGAATTTCACTTGTATGTGTTTTTTATGATGATCAAGCACTCTTCATTATAATATTTTTGAATATGCTAGAACTTCCTGAAGTGTATGAACTTTTTGTTGAATCTTTCAAGAAACAAAATTTGTAAGATTATTGAACTTGAGTGTACAATACTATTTTTGCTATGCTTCCCCTTTTAAAAGAAGTTTTCATGATCTCAATGTTGTAAACCTAAAGTTGTATCATGTGTATTGTAGTCATACAAAATCATATTGTGTTTTCTATCCCTTGATTAATACCCAAGCAAATACCAAGTACCAAGCAAATTTCTTTTCATCAAGTAAACTCGGGGGGGTCACTTAGAGTGTCCATTAGAAAACACGTGCGAACAAAACTTTGGACCCCCTATATTATATCCTAAAATTTAAATAAAATGAAATTAAAAAAATATGACTAGATTTTCCTACTTCAAAAGTTTATGTTTTGAATTATTGATATTTTTATTTGTTAATGATAATTAGTTACAAATTTTTGAAGTAATTAGATACACTGTACAACTGAAAAATAACTTTCACACCCCTATATTATATTCTAAAAAAATGTCTAAAAAATGAACAAAAAATTCCTAAAAATAGCTATCTATTGAAAGTTCATTTTGAGTTGAGTATTGATGCAATGGTCATCTAAATGTGATCTCTATAAATATTTGAGTTGAAAAACATGCCGTTTTAGGCCATTTTCAACCTCTTGTACAAATCATTTCAACTATTATTTTAGTTTGAAATTTTGGCAATAGAAACCTATAGTCATTATTAAGCAACCCTCAAAATTTTAAGTTGAAATTATAGTTCATTAGAAACCACTTGTTCGCACGTGGTTTGTAGTAAAATACTAGGTGCCCCCCCCGAGCAAGTAAACCAAGGAGCTATGCTACAAGAGGCTTTGTCCTTGTAGTACTAGAAATGTGAAGTAATGTCTTTCTTTTCATATTGTTATTCATTAAAGGGGCTCTTTAACAACAACAACTCAAAGTTAACAAAACACGGACATGGAAAAATTCTTACTAACATTTCTACTTTAGGTAGTATAGAGTCTCCCTTCTAACACAGGAATGTAGTCTTAATGTAGCTCTTGCTATTCAAATGAATGTTAAAGTGGGACCCAGCTTCTTAATTCATTCCAATCTCAAAAGTAGCTATCCAAACTTCCTCACAATAGCTTTTGTGAATTAAAAAAACTCCTGCCCTTCATTCTAGAGCCAATAAACAAAGTGTTTTTAAATGCCACAAAACTATTTAGAAAATCTAGAAACATTTTCTACTAGCTTGGACAAGAACGGGATTTCTACATGTCTACCAAATACAATACCATTCATGTAAGGTAGAATACCCCATTCCAATCCAAAATTCCATTCCAGGTATTCAAAAAAAGTCCCTTCCAGGCTATTTCTATAAGAAAACAAAAAATATATATGAAGGAAAAAAAATTGCTTGCTTTAGGGAGTTGATTGCACAATTATGAGGATAACATGTGTCTAATATTGGCAAAATCTATGTCTTAATTATACACTAACATCAATTCACAATGAGTTAGCCTCAATTCAATGCAAATTTTTGTGCAAATTGACTCATTCTTGGCAATGGATGTATTGGTATCGAGGTCATTACAATCTAGAGTGAGCATATATTAAGTCGGGCTTGAGTGTTAAGTCAGGCATGGATTGGGTTGCTAGAAGCCTTGCAATAGCTATTTTTCTGATGCTAAAAAGCATGTCTATGGGCTTTCATAGAAAGCCCAAGGCAACACCCTTCTATAAAAAAAAATTAAAAATCACATGAAGTCCAAAAATTAATTTTTCAATTCTAAGTTTGTTTCTTATTGCTTGTCTACCACTAAAATTTAACCCCACACTTTTTAGATAGCAATATGATTGTGCACTTACTAGTCATTGCGCCTGTAATAGGGTAGTTTATATTACTGCTTGTAGTAAAGTGATTAATATTATGTGTAAGGTAGATCAACCCATTCCACCAACTACCTAATTACATCATCCTACTTCTGGCCCAAATTCCGCCACAAAACTCATTGAGATCTGTTAATTTTTTTAACAAAATCAATGCATTAAAGCCAACAAGGGATAATGTGTCAATCCTTTATTGGTGAGTACTTAAGTGCCATTAGATACATGGAAAGACAATTATGATTTTTTTGTGAGAAGTTTATGACCCCATTCTACCAACGGTTATATATAATTTTAGGGTAGATTACTTCAAAAATTTACAAAAATTACAATTTTAATTGAAAAATTATAATTCCACTTGGGTTTGATTTGTGAAACAAGCGCACACCTTTAAAAAAATATGTGCCCTTCTTGGAGTTGGCCCAAAGATACTGAAATTGCAAATCAGAGTGGTATTAGGCTTGTCTACCCAAAATCACTGTGGTTTTGGGTTCTTTCTTGGGGAACTATCAAACCTTCATGTGATGTTGCAGTCTAAGACAAAGGAGTACTGAGGTCTCTGACTTTCAGGTTGCTGATAAAAGTCTTTTGCCGTGGTGTTGGGATGTGAAGTCTTCATAGACTACTTGTATGTAAGGTAGTTTGATCTTAAAACGACCTTTTAAGAGCTGATTGCCTTTGGAGGGAAGCTAAAAACTCATTGAAACAATTTGCAATAAATTTTTGTAGTAAGAAAAATGGAATTAGCATCTAACTCAAGTTGTTCCATATTTCTGAGACCTTTGTGGAATTAGTTACAAATTTTTGAAGTTGAAATGTTGTAGTAACTAAAATCGACCACCTCCTAAAATGTACACCATTGATACAGTGAAGAAAGCAAGTTCCAAAGTACTTTGAATAGATATAAGAAAACTCACTCAAAAGTTAGCCCAAGAACTTTGATGTTTTTTTCTAAAAGAGTTAACCCCTAGAGGACTAGCCTACTATTTTTAGCAACATAGCAATTTTGGACAGGTACCTATGACTAGAAATTTTAATAATTTTAGGCCGAAACTTTAACAGTAGTTGTGGACGAGGAATATCTTTCATATGAACTAAATTCCTTGACATTCGGAAATATGAGTCAAAAGTTATGGCCTAATATGTTGCTTTTTCCAGCGGCCGAACAGTCCAGGCAGATTTTTAAAATCACTTTTTTCAAAAACAAAAATTTGATATTGGTTTTCTAGCTTCATATATACGTGGAAAGCTTTAAATCATTCCATTTCGATCAATGAGTCAAAAGTTATAAGGAGTTTTAGTATGTGAGTAGTTATGGATTTTCTACTCTAAAATAAACCATCAAATCGTTTATTTCACTCAATTTTCAATATTTTTGGAAAAAAATGAAATCATCATAGGATGTAGATTGTTTATTACAACATTATAACCATTGGGATTGGCATTTTTCAATTCCATAACTAAATTCTTAACAACTTTGTGTTTTGAATCATTTTCTACTTCTTTCTACTTACTATTTTTTTCTTATATGTTGTACAATTCCAAATGATTTGAAATTTTTCAAGCATGTATCCAACTTCCCCTGAAGAATGAATCCAAAGAGTAACATTTTGGACATTTTTTCATACAATTGTGACCTTGTGAAGTGCAGCTGCTCGATCTTTTGTAGGGTCAAAAAAAGGATTTTTGTCAATTGAAATGCTAATATCTTGCAATCCACATGGTGGAAAATTCTGAAATTTTTTCCACATCTTTTCAAACTAGCGTACTACAAGATCATATGGTTAGATATGTCCAAAAGTGTTTTTTTTTCCCAAAAATTTAGCACTTGTGCTCAAAATGGTAGTTTTTGAGCATTTTGGAGAAAAACATAGTCAAGGAACTTAAGGGGTCAAGCTTTGAATTAAACACATTAATTGTCTAGAATTTTGTGAGAGAACTAAAAGAAGTGTTACCATTATAATAAAAATATATATAAGTGGTCTCAAACTCCATCCACCTTGGACAATAAAACACAAAAAATTATATAATAGGTTGAAAGACTACCAAACTACATTGATCCATATCATATCAACTACCATGACACTGATTTTCCAAATTCATACTATTTAAAATAAATTGAAACTAGTGTTGGTTGAAATATTCAACTATATTGTATTCCTTTTTTTGAAAAGGTAATGATTTATAGCAACACCCATTGTCTTGTCGGCGACACTAATTTTGTACCCTCATTAATAGTAAGACAAATTACAAAAGTTTGAAGATATAAGATTATAGTTATTGGCGATGCAGTGACTCACCTTGTTGTTGACACTAATTTTGCACCCTCAATAATAATAAGACAAATCACAAAAGTTTGAAGGTATAAGATTATAATTATTTGGCTATACTACGTTGAGTCATTGTTTGAAGAAGACAACTAAGGTACATGCACCCAAAAGCGTCCCTGCACCCAATGGCGTCCCTTTTTATTGAGTAAGGGGAGTCATTTCAGAACCTAAATGTAGACATATCATACATAGCTTATTATTTGTTGACCAAAATGATAAGCCATGTATGATCCACCTAGATTTTTCGTTTCAGAATGACTTCCCTTCCTAGACAGGGACGCCATTGGGTGCCTCTACCTTAACTCTTTTTAAGCATAAAGGTAAGGTAGAAACATCCATTAGCATCCCTGTTCCTATTCTTGTACCTGAGATTGTCACTAAATTTGTCCCTAGACTTACCATGAATGTATCCTTGAAATGCTTAGCTCTGATTCGCTGGCGCATTTGAAGGACACTTACCTAACTCTCATTTGTTGACTACTGATTTTTGTAGATTTCAGTTTTGGGTCCACCTATGTGACAGTTTGAGTGGTCTAGTGAGCCGTCACTTTGAAAAATCATAGAAATTACATACCACATCTGGAAAAAATAATAATTTAATAGTCATCATTTTCACTCTATGATATTACAAAAATATCATATTTACAAAAAGGTACCTCCAAATATGCTGAATTGCTAATATTGACGGTTTTGGGTGCTTCCACCGCACAGCTTGAACCCTGATGTGATTCTCCGCTTTCCGTCCCATGGTGGCTCACTCGCACCCAATAATTCATGGCCGCGGGTACGACCTCAGTGGCCATGGCCAAATATTTTGTACTAAAGGAAAGCAGGAGGGACCTTCCAATGAGGCTGGTGACCCATATAACATGAACTGTTGTGGTAAGTACGAAAATTGATTGGCCCAGCTTTGCTGACTTTGTCCACAAACAAACTCACTCAGGGGCCCTTTGACTGAATCCCGTCTGTACATGTGACATGTTATGACGAGAAGTTTTCATTACATGCAGCAAATTATCAACAAGCATGTTCTGCATGCTATAGGAAAAGGTTTATTCCAGTATCCCTGGCTTGTTGCAATTGCAATTCTGTAGTACGGTAGGTACTCCCATAAACTGCCTCTGTGCCTAGTTACTATTATTAGACTCGTCAGAATTTCATATTTTATTGTTGGCAAGTGGAAGGAGGTTCCAACACACCATAGAATGTGACATTTGGATACTGTATGCAAAAGTTAGGAAGGAACAAAGTTTGGTTCTAAAACAGTTTCTTCCACGTGGATGCATAATTGATTTTGGCCAGATGTGCACATGGTGAAAATGGCGGTTTAGGGTTAGTGGCGCATTTGGGGGAGCCCACCTTAAAATTTGAATTAAGATCGGCTAGCCTATTACCACTCTAGGTATCTTATGCAATTTGCTTATTGTTACTTATATTTCCTAGGAAATGAATTAATTAAGTGGACTCAAATACAATTGGAATCCTATTAATTTGATAAAAAATTGAAATTGATATGCCAATCTTCAAATATGTTTGGTGCAAAAATATAAAAGCACCAGTAAGTGGGGGTCATGACCATCTTTTAAAAGTTCAAGATGAGTAACTTGCCATGCTAATCCTGTTCGATGAGTGTTTTGGAAGCACAAGTTTAACACTCTAAAAGCACTTTTTTTTATTGCATGAACTTGCAACTTGTTTTGACAAACATTTGATTACTACTAAGCCTACGTGAACCAATATTTATTGAACCACATCTTTATTAGCCTTAAATTGTCCATAAATAGATATGAACTTGATATCATTCTTCGACGATAGCATCCAATTGCTTGCCCAAAGAAAATTACTACACCCTGTCTGGAAATGGGTGACGTCTATTGTACAAATGGGAGGGTCTAGTAGATGTCAAAATTGAGTGACTAATGCTAATTGGCTAATTTACCTTACATAAACCTTGTTCAGATCTTGGTTTTGAGGTTGTAAGAACAGCTAAGGAGAATTTGAAGCCTTTTTTAAGTTATGAGTGAAGTCCCATTTTCACCACTCGTTGTAAATCACTCAAAATTCTTTTGGCTCTGCATCAAGGAATAATGTCTATTTTTTGCAAGTTGAAATGAATGGTTTGTTGAAGTATTGAAGTGGAAGTAGAGCATGTTGGCTCAAAAAGAGTGATTATATTGGTGTTACAAAAAAAAATTATATTTGAATAAAGCACAACAGTAATTGTTGGTAGAATCACCTGTAAATCTAGTCCATTTAGTTCCAATTTTCTAAGTCCTGATTCAAGACTACATCGATTCCACCTTCCTTAGATTATAGAAGCACTAGAACAAACTTGGTTTTGATTGACCAACCAAAACCGTAACCCACCAAATGACAAAAGGTTGATCTTAATACCTAAGTCATAAAGTCAATCAAAGTTCGTTACATGTCTAAGCTATTGATAAATTTGAAATTTGGTGAGTTTTTACTTTTTTTTAAGAAAGGGGATTGAATTGTCTATAAAAAATAAAAAAAATAAAAAATAAAAAAATAAAAAAATAAAAAAAATAAGTTTTGTTAAATTGTTAGGGTTTAAGTGCACTCATCCCCCTTGGCACCAATAGTGAGTTCAAAGTAGCTACTTCCAGTATGGAAGGTTCTTGTTGCTAAATAGAACTTTTCACGAGACACACTTACATTCTTCATCGACTCTTCCATCATTAGAAATTGTTACACATCTCGAAGAGGAATATACAATTTTTAGTATTGCCATCTTTTAAGCTTTGTGACTGAGAATCATCTTTGTACTTCTAATAGGTGAGACTCATGCATAACATTCTTGAACTTCAAGACAAGGGATCCTTTCCTTCCTCTTAATCTCTAAATGCCCAAGGCCTTTTTTGAGCTTTTAGGAATTTGCTCTAAATTGAACAAAAAGTTAAAAGTTGTATCAATTTTTTTGAATTGTAACTGTACAAATTCAAACTAGACATGTTAGAGATCACATAGGTAAAGAAAACACAACAATATTACTCATGGATTGAAAAATTATAATGCTTGATTATGAGGGTGTTAAAACTGCAAAAGTCATTTGAAGTCTTTCAATCCTCTTTTCACACGTCAAATTAACCCCCAAAGGACCATTGCTCCTTTGGGGGCAAATGCGTTTTTGGGCAGGTACCTACGGGCTGAATTTTTTTTGTGATTTCCTGAAACCTTTTTTTGAAGATAGGAAAACTGATAAACTTTGTGAGAATATAAATTTTTTCAAAATCGGTGACCGGGAACAACAATTATGACCAAATAAGCTCAAAACAGGGGACGGGGGGCAGCCCGGGCAGCAAAACAAAATTTGCAAAAACTTGATTTTTTTTTTTAATACTTTTTTTCTCATAGATTATATTTTTTCTATCTAGAAAGCTTTGATTCATTTCACTTGGATTTGTTATGAGAAAGTTATGGACATTCTTATTTTTTGGGCAATTAGAGCATCTTCTTGAAAAAAATAACTTGTAGGATTCATTTCTTAATGCAATTTTTCAAATTTTTCAAATTTTTTTTTGTGTGGTATAGTTTACTTGCTAGAACAATCTCACCATTGGGATTAGTACATTTTAATTCCATCTAAAATATATGAATATTTTAGATTTTCCTTCTATCTTATAATTACATTTTGCTTAACAATTTTTTTAAGAATGATAATTAAGTTAAAAAAAAATTCTAGACTTTCAACTCAATTATCCACTATAAATATTTAAAGCTCAAACTCTATAGTGCAAAAATTTTAAGTTAAAAATGCTCAAAGTCAAAAAATCTAGTCCCGTAATGTACTGAAAAACTTCTTTTTTCCACTTTAAACGCAAATACCTTGCAATTTGTGCGGTCAAAAATTCTGAATTTTTTTTCACACTTTTTTATACTATTTAGGTGTAAGATCCTACAATTAGATGTGAAAAAAAAACAATTAATTTTTTTTTTACTCTTTGCTATAGAAAGGCAGTTTTCTGTGTTTTTGGTAGAAAAAAGGCCTTGGTCCTTTAGGGGTTAAAAAAGTTAGTAACCAAAAAAATATGAGGTTAAATGGCCTAACATGCATAACCCCAATCAATTTAGGACTTCTCAAAATCTACTCTACAATTTTTTTTAATGGATTTCTAATGTGATTTTTTTTCCAAAATCTAGTGTATTTAAGGCTCATTTCCAAGAGCCCTCAACACTAAAGAAAGTCAAGATTGCAATGGACACCCTTGCACAAAATCTTGAATAGAAAAATCATAATCAATCATTTTCAAAATTGGATTTTAAAGCTAAAACTAGACTTTCAAAAGAATTTAAAAAATATATGAACTACTAAAAATAGCAATTTGGTTAGGTTTTATTTAACTTAAAAGAATTGTCAATGCCAAAATTTGGTGCCTCGAGCATTTAGGAGTTAACCCCTAAAGGCCCAAGGTCTTTTTTTCTGCCAAAAAACACTGAAAACTGCCATTTCTATAGCAAAAAGTAAAAAAATTAAAATTGTTTTTTTTTCTCACATCTAACCGTAGGATCTTACACCTAATTGGTATGAGAATGTGTGGAAAAAATTTCAGAATTTTTGACCGCACAGATTGCAAGATATCTGCATTTAAAGTGGAAAAAACAAGTTTTTCAGCATATTGCGGGACCAGATTTTTTGTCTTTAAACATTTTTAACTTAAAATTTTTGCACTACAGCGTTTTGAGCTTTAAATCTTTATAGTGGAGAGTTGAGTTGAGAGTCTAGGAAAAAAAAAGAAACTCAAAAAAACTTAATTTTCATCCTTAAAAAAATTGTTAAGTAGAAGTAGGTATGAGATAGAAGGAAAATCTAAAATATTAGTATCTCTTAGATGGAATTAAAATGCACTAATCCCAATGGTGAGATTGTTCTAGCAAGTAAACTAAACCATGCCAAAAAAAAAATTTGAAAAATTTGAAAAATTGCATTCAGAAATGAGTCCTACAAGTTATTTTTTTCCAAAAGATGCTCAAACTGCCCGAAAAACAAGAATGTCCATAACTTTCTCATAACATATCCAAATGAAATGAATCAAAGCTTTCTAGATAGGCAAAAATATAATTTATCAGAAAAAAAATATTAAAAAAAAAAATTCAAATTTTTGTCCATTTTTTTTCTGCTGCCCGAGCTGCCCGCCGTCCCTTGTTTTGAGCTTATTTGGTCATAACTTTTTTTCCCGGGCACCGATTGAGAAAAAAATTATATTCCCACAAAGCTTATCAGTTTTTCTATCTCCAAAAAAAAATTCAAAAAATCAGAACACAATTTCAGCCCGTAGGTACCTGCCCGAAAACGCATTTGTCCCCCGAAGGGACAACGGGCTTTTAGGGGTTAATAAAGGCTCATTTCACCGTAGAAACTCTTGAATGCAAGCTCACCCATAGATTTTGGATCATTGTAAAGCAACTAAAGTTGTTCTTCTTATATTGACATTGTAGAAGGTCCTCCAACCTATCTAGGTATTGAAGGATAAATGTTGTATGAACTCCAATTATAAAACTATAAAAATGAAATTTTAGAGCACCCAATACTTTTGCCCCCACATCATAAGGTAGGAGGCTCGAACTCCAACTGGGCAATTAGAACTGCCCTATAGAACCGTTAGAAACTGATTTCAATTTGTTCAATGCCCTTTTTGCTCATAATTGTGTGCTTAAATCCCATTTGAGTAAAATATATTTTCATGTAAGGCTAAAATAAATGAAAACATTTTATAAATCATTCTCTAAGAGTCAAAATTACATAAACATCCTAAGTTTGAAGTGCTCTATTCAAAGGCTAATTTTGATTGAAGATTGTTTCAGTCTATAAGCGCCAATAGCTACCTTACGCAACTTCCACTTTGAAATTTCACAGTTAACCCCTAAAGGACTATTGTCCCTTCGAGGGACAAATGCGTTTTCGGGCAGGTACCTACGAGCTGAAATTTTCTCCTGATTTTTTGAAACTTTTTTTGGAGGTAGAAAAGCTGATTAGCTTTGTGGGAATATAATTTTTTTCACAATCGGTGCCTAGGAAAAAAAGTTATGACCAAATAAGCTCAAAACAGGGGACGGGGGGCAACTCGGGCAACAAAAAAAAATATGGACAAAAATTTGAATTTTTTTTTTAATATTTTTTTTCTCATAGATTATATATTTTTTTATCTGGAAAGCTTTGATTCATTTCATTTGAATTTGATATGAGAAAGTTATGGACATTCTTGTTTTTTGGGCAGTTAAAGCATCTTTTTGAAAAAAATAACTTGTAGGATTCAAATCTGAATGCAATTTTTCAAATTATTCAATTTTTTTTTTGCATGGTTTAGTTTACTTGCTAGAACAATCTCACCATTGGGATTAGTACATTTTAATTCCATCTAAAATATATGAATATTTTAGATTTTCCTTCTATCTTATACCTACTTCTACTTAACAATTTTTTTAAGAATGATAATTAGTTTTTTTTTTTTTTAAATTTCCTAGACTCTCAACTCAATTTTCCACTATAAAGATTTAAAGCTCAAACCTCTGTAGTGCAAAAATTTTAAGTTAAAAATGTAATTAGGTGTAAGATCCTACGGTTTGGATGTGCAAAAAAAACATTTTTCAAACTTTTTTACTCTTTGTTATATAAAAATGGCAGTTTTGAGTGTTTTGGCAGAAAAAAGGCCTCGATCTTTTAGGGGTTAATTCATTCTAAGTCAGAAAATTACGATTTAAATTACCACTGATCTGTTTTTCTCTTCTCTTTCTACCAAAATATGTGAAAATTGTTATGCTCCACTGATTTTCGTACAGAGGTCCTTTTTCCCTTAGATGGGCGGTTTATGAGCCTCCTACCTTATTGGTTCTAACGTTGAACATTTTGCCACCAAAATGATTCACTGACACAACGCGGTGACTCTTATGAAGCCGTACCTTCGGCATCTGAAATCTAGGCTACCTGAAATCTACGTCTCTAGTCTACAACACCTGAAATCTACGAACTGACGTCAGTACCAGACCTCTGCCGATGATTGCCAGCCCATTCCATTCCTCGTTTTTTTTCTCCCCGATGCTCGCATTTGCTCTCTTCTGCGAAATTTAAGCTCTCCAGCTCTTCGTAGATCAACCCCAGTGGAATTTTCAGTGAAATTTGGACAATTTCAGTGCTATTGCGCTTCTGCATGTCGGTAGTTGTCGCAGATATCGATTTCAGTTTATTCTGCATTACTTGGGAGCTTCTTTCGCGTTTCTTTTATCGACCGGAGCTTGTGGCCATCGAGATTGGTTGCAATACTGTTCAATTTGAGTTCGTGTTGGTATTTAGCTGTTTGTTAGAGGTAATTGAGGTTGAAGAGTGTAGGTATGTGAAGGCGGTGGGATTGAATTCAGGGTTTGAGCAGCGGGGTTCAATGAGCAGTTTGTGCATCATCGTGTGTTTCCTCTTCTCGAGGATTCTGAGAATGCAGCTAGAGGATTGGTATGCCTCTGTTCTTTCGTCGAGGTTTCGATCGTAACCGAGTGTATTAGTTTCCAAAGACATGGTGGAAATTCCAGGCTACGGAGCAGTGACAGCAAGAAGATTACGAAGCGTAAGCTAGGGTATGTTTTTTTACCCCTTCTTGATGTCCGCTTCTTTTCTTGTTTATCTCTAAAACCTAAGCTCACAATTCGGTTGAGAAGCGGCCGTTGCTTGGCCGTTTCTCCGGCGTTTGGAAAGCCCTAAATTTGGGAGCTCCATTTTAGGGCTTGCTAAACACTCAACCCTCTCTAATTTCCCTGTTCTAAGTTCTTAACATGTGTTCACAATTTGAGACGTGGATGTTGCGCAATCAGATTCTCAGGATATACAGGGAATGTGCACTTAGAAGGTGTGCAATGAGAGAGGATCGATTGTATCCCAAATTTTCCTTATTAGGTCTGGAGCTACTAGACTGGATTTTGGACATGGATAAGTAAGCAATTTTTATTGCAAAGGAATCTATCGTAAGGTAGAGAATAGTATTTGCTCACTCTCATACTTGCCTGCAGCACATGTGGGAGTATGCTTTCATTTGTAGATCACTATACAGATAGAGCTATGGAGAGATCACTGTGGGCTAGTAGACACTCTCTTGAGATGAATTTTCTCTTTCTTTATATATTTCTTATGCAATTTCAAAGTGGATGATTGTGGTTCACTATAAATGACATTAGACAGCCCCGTTTTTATTCAAGGAGCTGAGGCCATATGCATGTAGGCAAGTCATGCTTATAACCACCTTGTTAAGTGACGGGCAAATAAGCTTGGAATTAATAAATTAGTTGTTGGTAACAGGAGTCAGTATTGTAGATGGGATCAGGTTCCAACTGTTTTAGTTAATATCTTCTTGCTGTGCTGCAGGCATGTAAGAGAGTGCGAGAGTGAAAGCAGTGACCCATACAACTGGGTCGTTGCTAAAAATGCCTCTGACAACAAAAATCTGCTCATTAAGTACTGACTCAACATGTCCAGTATGCCTGGAACTGGAAATTCTTTGCAGGGGAGATGGCAGGGTCTGTAACAAAGATCCTGGGAACTGGTCACTTTCTAGACCAGGTACATCTAAAACTATGGTACAGAGGTATGGTATTTTCAGCTTGTGAAGAGAATAGAGTAACATTTTGTTTTTGTAAAAGACAGTATTTGTGTGCCTCACTTCGGATGGCTTGATGTTGTATGATAACACAAAGCCAGCTATTTATGTTTCCTGGAATCCTGTTTCAGTAATTGTGATCCAGCTAATTCAGTGTCTACAGTAGAATGCTCTCTGTTCAACGTGAATGAGGAGGAAGATCTCAAACTATGTTACAGGTTGTGAGGCTGCAATCACTCTCAAAACTGGGTTTGAGTTTGTATTATTGAGTTTGGGTATTTGTACATTAAGAGTCGTTCCACAGTGAAAAAGAGTGCATAAAGTTGCAAACAAACAAGACTGAGTATGTCACTGCACAATTAGCCTATTTAAAAAAATTGAACATGGGTTGCTTACAACTTGTAGTGTTCTCACCAAGTTTCAAGATTGAGATTATGGCTTTTTAAGAATAATAATTCAAGCCAAACCCATTAAGACCAATTGACATGCTAAAAACAAAATTTAAAGCCAAATTGGATTACTATTGAAGCATAAAAAATGCATGCTTTAACCCCTAAATGTCCAGATTCATCTCCAGAAATGCCAATTTGAGAAAAATCATTATAAAGTACTATTTGGAAGAATATCTTGAAGTTCATTTACAAATAAAAGTTGTAGATTATGAATTGTAGATTCCATCCGTACGGTTAGATTCACCGATGCTATCACCAATATTTTTCTATAAATTTTGAAAGGGAAATTTCAAAATTCCTTCTAAATTCGATTACAAGCAAAGTATTGTCATTTTTTGAGTAAAATTTATTGGAATGGATTTGAAATGAGGTTCTCTTCATATAATGATTTTTTGAAATTTTTTTGTTCTTTAAATCTAGGACCTCATTTTTGCAAATCCGGTTTTGAACTAGAGTCAATGCAATTTTGGCTTGGTCAACCACTTGACATACTTGCACATTTGTAATTTTAGAAAAATATGTACTCTACTGACACCAAATCCAACCATTAGATAGGAGAACAACTTGATAAAGTATCTCCACAAATTTTGATGACTTTCATCCAAGCTGTATGAGAAAGAAATAAGAACATCAGTCTGTTCATCGTCTAGAAATTGGACGTTGGAGCTCTTCAGGGTTAAAAATAGAGACTAGCTAGGGTCTTCACTGATGGAGATATCTCAAAAGTTTTTAGATATCCATTGATTATTGATAGGTTCAGTGTTACTTTAGTTAATTGATATTTGCAAATTGAATAATTATTGTGTCAATAAGGTAGGGGGCTGTAAAAGCGACCCTTTAAGAGCTGATTTGCATTTTGGGGGAAGCTAAACTGCTTAAAACAATTTTCAGTAAATTTTCGTGGTAAGAAAAATGAAATTGGCATCTAACCCAAGTCGTTTCATATTTTTTGGACATTCATGGAATTAGTTATGAATTTTTGAAGTTGAAAACACAGTGGTTTCTAAAAGTGACCCCCTCCTGAAATGTACGCTTCTGGTACATGTTACGAGGCAAAATCTACCAGATCGCATTTAGGGACAGGTCGCTTTTATAGCCCCCTACCTTACCAGAATAACATTGAAGTCACAATATTGTAATTACATCATTTTATTCACATTTTATTCATATGGTTTTAGCAATCAAGCAGTCTTAGAATGAAATTTATTTTGTTTTAGTGCAAAAATATAATTCGTATTCAAAATGATGTGACTACAATCATGGTGATTTATTGTGCTTTTGATGTTTCCAAAGTGACTTTCTATGGGGTGCTCAATGTAAAGATCTTTGAAACCATATGAGAACAAAGAAATGGTCCTTCTAATGCAAAATGGGATTATATATGAACTACTTATAAAAACAGGAAATTTGTTATATCCTTTAGAAAGCTTATCTAGAGAATATTTTAATAACAGATACTGTGTATTCTTCAAAGATCCTTTCAAATATTTTAAAATTGAATAATATTATGAGAATATATATATATATATATATATATATATATATATATATATATATATATATATATATATATATATATGTATATATATGTATATGTATATGTATTACTTCATCCCCCTCTAAATATCATAAATAAGCTCGAGGGTCTAAATTTTACATTGATGTCCTCTAGGATGACTTTTAGTCCATGCATATCAACTGACTAAAAAATCATTGAAGCCATTAAATTAACATTGCAACTATTAGTTATTTATTTAGATTTAGAGACTTTTATAGTGGAAAGACAACTAATGCTTAATAAAATAAAGTACTGTGGTATGTTGAAAGAGGATTTGGAAATTAGTTATGTGCTAAATATTTTTTATTTCATCTTTTTCAAGTTTGTCGAACTTAAGTATTGCTTTAATGATAAATGAATTTATTTTATTTCTATTTAAATATTTTTTTAGTGTATTGCAATTTCCAAAGAAAGAAGTTAAAAAATTTGAAACAAAACCAAAAACTATAGTGTTTAGATTTAGCTTATAATTGAAAAAATAGAAGAAATTGTTCCTTGAACCCTCAATGGATGTGGGATTTCATATTAACAAACACTTAATTCTTATCAGCTAGAGGATTTGTTAATTTCACAATTTTATAGGCTACTTAAGTGTTTGAAACAAAAACCAATAGCAAAAACACTCACAATAAACCTTAAAACAATAGAGTTAAAAAGCCATTGAACATTGTACCGTGGTTTTGGAACTAGTATGGAATATCAACTTTAGAAATCATGACCCGTATACTATATTTAGAATAAAAAATTTTAAGTAACTTTTTTACAATATTATTTTATGTGATAAGTTGTATTTCTAACATTTATAAAAGGTAACAAATTAATTAAATTCTATGATAAACATCAAGAATGAAAGAAATTTGTCTATGCTTATAAATGGCTTCTTTAACCAATTGTTTTATCTATAGTAGTAATCAAACTACCTTGCTTGTATAATGTTGTATAATTACAGATCGCCACACGTACAACACATCATGTAATAATACATCAAAAAAGTGTCAAAAACACCCTCTCAAAGAAAGAAATACAAATCCTATTCAATTAAGTTAGTCAAGCCTCTCTCACTCTACCATGAAAGAATCCAAGAGTGCACATGCATTTGAGAGAAAACTCAAAGCTTTGTAAATGGCAAAAACACCATAGCCACAAATTCTCACAACAAAAGATTTTTTTCTAAAACACTCACAACTTGAATTTACAAGAATGTCAAGTCAAAGCCTTTTTGCATAATTAAATACTCAAAATCCTAGTTGACCCAAATAAAGGATCAACTCTACTTTGAGTTTTCTAATGACTAAAGACCATAAAAACACAACAGGTGCTAAATTTATCATCCTAGCCTATTAAATAACACACCATGACGTGGTTTAACATTGAATGCCATGTCTTGTAACAATGATTCATAAAACACCAGGCTACCATTGATGAGTAATGTTATCAAGGATATATTCACATCAAAGACAAATATATGACTCAAGAAGTCAAGATTTCAAATTCAACTTAAGAGTTCATGCCATAGGAGGAAATCTTCACCCAAATTTTAATGTAATACATGGCATAATCAATGAAATGTATCTTAATTCTTAAGAAATTATATTTAACCTTGATCTTTAAAATGAAATGGTGTTTGGAAGGAATTAAATAGTGAAGGTATTTATACATTAGAGAGTCCATTGAGAACAAATACATGTTGAAAAAACATGAAGATTGATCATCATATGAATTGATGTAGATTGAACACATGGGAGTGACTCTTAAGGGGGTAACACACATCATGTGTGACCGAGGGCTATTATTTATAGGGATATTTTGATAGAGGGGACTAATTAAATAGACCATATCATTACCTAATTTTTTAATTTGTCATAATTTTAAGTACCATACACTTACTTTGAATTTCAAAGTTAGGTCAATTTTTCATACTATTACTTCATTATAATCATTTAAAGGATCTTGAATTGGAGACACCGTACATGTAACAAAACTACACTATATAAGTAACAAAATATCACAAAATACATTATATTAGTGGTACCATTGAACATTGCTAAACACATAGTAAGTTAAGATACAAATGAAGATTAAGGACACATAGAGGTTATGATATGTAAATGCCATTGCTTGGGAATTCAAAACATACTTAGTGCCTACAATGAATGTAACTCCTGCACCAAGAATCATTCGCAAGTTCAAATACAAAAATCCTACGCGGTGCAAGTTCAAAACCAAAACCCAATGCAACACAACCTCTACCCCAAAACAAACCCTGCTAGAATGAGAGAAACGTGCACGACCAACCTTTTTTTTTACTTTCTAAGAAAGTGACAAGATGGCAATCACTTAAAATTTGGTGAAGCACTGTATTTCTACATTCATCCATTTTTTGGACCAAAAAACACTTTTCAATCATATTTATACACTTTTTCATCCAAAGTTGGCAACTTCATCCACAGTTTTAATGAAAATGGAAAATTTATGGCAAAAAAAAATTACTTTTATGTAGCGAAAAGTAGACACTCATTTTGAAATGGTGCAGTCTGGGCCTATGGTGCCAAAAAAAAAGAGGGCTAGAAATGACCTAAGCAAATATAACAAAAAGTTTGAGATTCATCCACATTGAAAGAGATGCCCCAAAAATTACCACATTCATCCATCCTTGTTCAATACAATACTTGGTGGAAATACAAACTCTAACCTACTTGTAGCCCCACCTTGGGATACTTTTACTTCATAGTATGTTAGATCTAAAATAATCAAATTGGCCAAATTATTTATGACAATATATTTATTATAATCGTGATTCACCTATTTCTCTACAATATATTACCTCAAATATTTTTCAAAAATTTAGGAGCTCTAAATAAAATAAACCATATTTTTGTCTACACGTAACATGCTAAATTTTTCTAAGTCACCTCCCCCCATGGGATTGAAAAGTGAACTTGAAGTGACAAATAACATCTTTACACCTCAAATCTTATCTTGCACCTTAGTATTTTTTGCTAAGATTGGATTCAACTCCATAATTTTTACTTTATCACATATATGTAAAAAGTTGCCCCCCTTAATGCTTAGACATCCAATTTTTGAATGACAAACAAATTGAAACTCACATTTTTTTCTCATTACCGCTTGGATGAAAGTCATCCTAATTTGTGGAGATACTATATCAAATTGTTGTCCTATCTAATGGTTGGATTTGGTATTATTAGAGTACATATTTTCTAAAATTACAAATGTGTAAGTATGCCAAGTGGTTGACCAAGCCAAAAGTGCATTGATTCTACGTCAAAACTAAATTTGCAAAATTGATATCATAGATTTTAAAGAACCAAAAAATTTGAAAAAATCACCATGTCAAGAGAATCTCATTTCAAATCCATTCAAACATATTCTATTCAAAAAATGATCATATTTGTTTGTAATCAAATCAATTAGAAGGAATTTTGAAATTTCTCTGCTATAAAAAAATATTAATGGTAGTATTGGTGAATCTAATTGTATGGATGGAATCTACAATTCAAAATCTACGACTTTTATTGGTATATCAATTCTAAAATATTCTTCCAAATGGTACCACATGATGATTTTTCTTAAATTGTCAATTCTAGATAACACTCTATATGTTAAAGGATTAAGTTTTTTTGTAGTTCTAAATTAGTTTGGAATCTATAAATCCAAAATTCAATTCAAATTTGCCAAATTTGATCATCGAGATGTAAATATTAAGTTGTAAACATTCCCCCAAAGTAAAAACTATTGAACCAACCAATCCTTGCTATAAGGTAATTGTACTTAAGTGTGACCAACTCCGTTATTTTCTTGCCTAAAATGTATAGCCTCCATTCATGAGAGACTAGGACCGATTACGGATAAGCATATTTTCACCACTTTGAAAATTCATTATTTGTTTATATGCATTTAGAGAGAATTTCAAATCTCCTTTTGATTTCTCACAAGTCCCAAATAAAAACCTTTACAATTTTTTATTACTAGGACCCATGCTCAAACTGTTTTGAAACGTGGGGAGCACAGTTTAGAACAGCACATGGCGCTTGGAAACATAGGAAGTCTCGATCATTGCATCCAAGGTCAACAAATTATACTTCAACTAAGAAGTGTCATGTGTTCTTCAAGTAGTCTCAAAGTACCAGTTTCGGGAAGGAAACGACGTGGCTTCAATGATGAGGTTGCTTCAAGGGATGCTTTGGGGCAAGAATTTTATTTTCATCAGGGCCCCACGCACAAATGTCGTTGTCAAACTACCATGACAGTTCTATTGAAGACACATTTTGTAAGATTATCGGAATTGCTTGACCTTAGATGCAATAGCTGAGACTTTCCACATTATTTTCCAAGCGCCACATATTGTAATCTCCATGATCCAAAACGTTTTGCAATCAACTTCCAAGTGCCAAGTAGACATATTCAACATGCGAAAGATAACTCAAGGTTTAAATCTTCGGAGTACATTAGGTCGACCTAACCGCTAGTGCGGTAGCAACTCTTCAAGGATTGCAACTTGAATTTTTTTTTCCACAAGAGTCGAATCTAAGTGCGGGGTTTCCAATGAGGACAAAATCAAGCCCAATGAATTGCAAAATCCTTCACGTTTTGAACTTTATTCATATGAATTTAGGTGTACAACCTTAAATGTTAAGAATGATGTAGGATAGAGTTCACAAACTCTCACTCGAAACATCTAGTTCGCACTCAAAACATCAAACTCTCGTTCAAACCATCAAGTTCCCATTCAATACAATTCATCATTTGTTGTGACGTTCCACCCTGCAGTTTGCAACTCATTGCCTAGTGGCACCGACCATCCATGTTCTGGAGCTTTCCATACAAGAAGCCCTTGGTCCTTGGACCCTTGTTGAATTTCCTTCCAAGGGCCCTTTCGCTCTGTGTCCCTTGCGCCTCTTTCAATCTCTGCAGTGCTGCTCCTGCTACAACATTTTGCTTCTGGGGGATTCAGATTTGTGTGTGTGGCTGGGCTGGCTATGGTGTCCTCGTTCATTATGGAACAGGATACGGTTCGTTTCTTTTTCTTTTTTTAATAGGTTTGGGTAGTCCGTAGGCTGGTCATCAGTATGGCTAAATGAAAGAAATTTATCTGTGCTTACAAATTACTTCTTTAACCAATTGTTTATCTATAGTAGTAACCAAACTACCTTTCTTACGTAATATCATATAATTGCAAATCGCTAGACACACAGCACATCATTTAACATCATGCAACACATCAAGAAAGTGTCAAAAACACTCTCTCAAAGAAAGAAATACAAATCCTACTCCTACAAGTTAGTCAAGTCCCTCTCACTCTACCATGGGAGGACCCAAGACTGCACATGCATTTAAGAGAAAACTCAAAGCTTTGTTAATGGCAAAAACACCATAGCTACAAATCTTTACAACAAAAGAGCCTTTTCAAAAAAAAAAATCTTGACTTCACAAGAATGTTAAGTCAAAGAAGCCTTTTTGCATAATGGATCAAAATCCTAGTTCAAAATCCTAGTTGACCAAAATAAAGGATCAACTCTACTTGAGGTTCCTAATGACTAAAGACTATAAAACATTAGATATTTTGGGGGGTCTTTGGAGGGCCGTTTTGGGGGTGTTCCCCGATCTGGCCTGATTATGTGAACAGCAGTATGCTGTCAAAAAAATATTTATTATTATTATTATTATTATTATTATTATTATTATTATTATTATTATTATTATTATTATTTTCAAATGTGATTTTGAGCAAATTTTTTTTTCCAAAATTGACGTAGTGGTCGTTGTTCCACATAAGCTAGCTACTGCAGCACGTTCTCGCAGTCTGGGAACGCAGGGGAACTCGCAGCCCTCCAAGACCCCCAAATCCCATCTAATGCACAGTATGTGCTAAGTTTATCATTGTAATCCATTAAATAACACACCGTGACATGGCTTAACTATGGATGCCTGACGTCTTGTTACAATGACAATGACCAAAAAAACACCAAGCTACTATTGATGAGTAATGTTTTCAAGGATATATTCACATCAAAGACAAGAATATGTGACTCAAGAAGTCAAGATTTAATCCATGCCATAGGAGGAAATTGTCACCAAGACTTAATGTGGTACACGGCACAATCAATGAAATATATCTTCATTCTTAAATATTTATATTTTACTTGATTTTATAAATGAAATGATGTTTAGAAGGAATTAAATAGTGAAGGTATTTATACATTTATTTAGAGAGTGGGGACTTATTATCCCTTGATCACCTTTTGAAGGTTATGTGTGTCCATTGAGTTCTCAACTTGGGATGGAATATTTTTCCTTAAATTACTTATATTCTAGACTATTTATTACACCCACCTCTTCATCATTAATGGTGTGAATGTACACAAAGAGGTCAAAGCAAAAAGAAAGAATGCATTGAGAACAAATACATGTTGGAAAACCATGAAGAGTGATCATTATATGAATCGATGTGGATTGAAAAGTGATCAAGTGACTAGTTTTGTGTTCCCACCTCAAATCTTATCTTGCACCTTAGTATTAATTGTTAAAATTGGGCTCAACTCCATAATTTTCACCTTCTCAGATATATGTAAAAACTTGCCCCCAATTGTATTGTGATTGGTTAATTTTGACCCTTTAGCGCTTAGATGTCCATTTTCTGGATGACAAATAGATTGAAACTCATATTTTTTTCACATTACTACTTGGATGAAAGTCATCTTAATTTGTGGAATTACTATATATTCTATCTAATGGTTGGATTTGGTTTTACTAGAATACATATTTTTCTAAATTACAAATGTATAAGTATGTCAAGTAGTTGACCAAGCCAAAATTGCATTGACCTAGTTTAAATTGGATTTGCAAAAATGAGGTCATAGATTTAAACCCGTACGTGCCAAAGCCCTTCAAGTGTGTTTTTTCTATGAAAAAAAAAGCATGGACTTATAGTTTTTCCCAATGAAGCAAATTTTTTTTCTTTAAAATCTAATTGCATAGATGTTTAAAGAACTTTCTTATTAATATGCACACCAATTTTGAGTGTGAAATTGCAAAGGAGTTGTGAAATTATAACAAGAAAAATGTATATTTTTTATTTTTAGTATGTTGCCCCTTCCCACAATGTTTGAGAAATTTGCATATAAAAGTTTTTTGGGATTGGAGGTGACATGAACAACTACAAATCATGTTAGTACACTAAATATACTTTCAAAAAAATTAATTTCACATGAAAAGCTATCAACCTCATTACACAATCCACTTTGCAATTGTTGAAATGCAATTTTTTTTTATAAGTAGAAATCGCAAATAACTCCAAATCAACACTTGCATGTTTAAATTTTCAATTGTGAAAATCATGAAAACACTTTACACTTTCCATTGGGACCATTTTCAAAACAAATGGATAGATACAATTTTTTAGATCTCAAATCAAGTGAAATTGGCAAACTTTGCGCAAAGCCAAGAAATCAAGTAAAATTTGTAAGCTTTACTCCTCCACATTGAGACATATATGCCTTTGAAGACCTCTCAAAAATCAAATATTTACCTTTTTCAGTGAAAAATAAAAGTTTTCAATAGTTAACCTTCAGAACTACCCGTAAATTTTTTTTAAACGGTCAAAGGAATTCAACTGCCCACAACAAAACAAGCCTAAAATTTTAGACCGACCATACTTGGTCGGTTAGGCAGTTAAAGGTTAAAGAACCAAAAAAATTCAAAAAATCACTATGTTAAAAGAAACTCATTTCGAATCCATTCAAACAAATTTTACTCAAAAAATGATAATATTTGCTTGTAATCAAACTTTGAAGGAATTTTGAAATTTTCCTCTCAAAATTTATAAAAAAAAATATTAGTGATAACATTGGTGAATCTAACTGTACAGATGGTATCTACACTGACTCAAAATCTACAATTTTTATGTTATATCAATTCCAAAATATTCTTACAAATAGTACTATATGATGATTTTTCACAAATTGTCAATTCTGGAGAACAGTCTTTATAGTTTCTAATTAACTTGGAATCTACAAATCCAAAATTCAATTCAAATTTGTGAAATTTGATCATCAAGATGTAAATAACGAATTTTAGACTTTTCTCCAAAGTGAAAATTATTGAACCAATCAACCCTTGCTATAAGGTACTTGCACTTAATTGTGACCAATTCCTTCAAATTCTAGCGTAAAATGTATAGTCTGAATTTATGAGACTAGAATCAATTATGGGTAAGCATATTTTTACCACTTTGAAAATTCATTATTTGTTTATACTGTGCCTAAATAATGCATTAGAGAAAATTTCAAATTTCCTTTTGATTGCATAATTTTTTATTACCAAGGCCCATGTTCAAACTATCTTGAAATGTAGAAAGCGGAGTTTGGTACCGTATGTGGTGCTTAGAAACATAGGAAGTCTCAATCGTTGCATCCAAGGTCAACGATTTATACTTCATCTAAGAAGTGTTGCATTCTCTTTAAGTAGTCTCAAAGTACCAGTTTGGGGAAGGAAACGACGTGGCCACAATGATGGGGTGCTTCAAGGGATCCTTTGGGCCATGAGTTTTATCCTCACCAAGGGCCCCACGCACGAAGGTCGTTGTCAAACTACCATGACAACTCTATTGAAGACGCCTTTCGTACGATTATCGGAATTGTTCGACCTTGGTTATGACAGTCAAGACTTTACATATATCCAAGGGTCACATATTGTACCAAACTCCAATCTCCACAATCCAAAACATTTTGCAATCAATTTCCAAGCGCCATGTAGACGTATTGAACATGCAAAAGATAACTCAAGGTTTGAATCTCCAGAATACATTAGGTCGACCTAACCGCTATTGTGACTTCGACTCTACAAGGATCACAACTTTACTTTTTTTTTCCACAAGAGTCAAATCTAAGTGTCAGGTTTCCATCGAGGACAAAATCAAGCCCAATGAATTACAAAATCCTTCATGTTTAGAACTTTATTCATATGAATTTAGGTGTTACAACCTTAAATGTTAAGAATCATGGTAAGAATGATGTAGGATAGAGTTCACAAACTCTCACTCAAAACATCTAATGCGCACTTGTAACATCTAATTCGCACTCGAAACATCTGGTTCACACTCAAAACATCAAGTTCACACTCAAAACATCAAACTCTCATTCAAACCATCAAGCTCCCATTCATCATTTGTTGGTGACGTTCCGCACTGCAGTTTGCAGCTCATTGCCTCGTGGCACCGACCGTCCATGTTCCATACAAGAAGCCCTTGGTAGCTTGGACCCTTGTTCAATTTCCTTCCAAGGGCCCTTTCGCTCTGTGTCCCTTGCGCCCCTTTCAATCTCTGCAGTGCTCCTGCTGCAGCATTTTGCTTTTGGCGTTCTGGGGTTTGTGTGGCTGTCTGTCTGGCTATGGTGCCCTCGTTCGTTACGGAACAGGATACGGTTCGTCTTCTTTTTCTTTTAGGTTTGAGTAGTAGGCGCGTTTGCAGAGCTTGATGAGAAACGAAGCGCACGAGGGTTGGGTTTAAGGGGTTTTGGCGAAGGCCATGGAGTAATCTGTAGTTCGTGTAGCTAGTTCAGGGGAGGCGCCAATTGGCATTGGCATTGTGAGCATTGTGAGCATGCTTTGAGCACAATTGGAGGTTGAAGAACGGACTTCGGCAGTGAAAGAAGTCTTCAAGGTTCGATCTTCAGGATTTAAACCCTAATTGGTGTTGGTAATTTGGAACAAAGGTAGGTTTTCGAAGTAGATGTGAGTAGTTGTTGTACGCGTGAAGTTTGTGTGAGGGTGTTCCTGGAGAATTTCGATCAACTTGCAGGTTTTGGAAGTAGGTGTGAGTAATTGTTGGACGCGTGAAGTTTTGTGTGAGGGTGCTCCTGGAGAATTTTGATCAACTTGCAGGTTTTGGAAGTAGGTGTGAGTAATTGCTGTACGCGTGAAGTTTGTGTGAGGGTGCTCCTGGAGAATTTCGATCAATATTGCATGGTCTCATAGCTGTGAGCTAGTTGAAATTGTGTGCGCCTGAATTTCCATCGATTAGGTCTGATGATGCGAAAGTTTTATTTTTCGCTGCAGTGTTTAATATTTTGAAGCCGGGTGGAATAATAAGAAAGTGGCGTCTGCGAGTGGCTCTTCGATTTTCAGAAGAGGGGGGGATTCGTCGCTCGCAATGCTTGATGTGTCGAGAGTTCAGAAAGAGCTCGTGGAGATCGAACGTGATAAGAAATTATCCGGAGTGAGCATTGAGATCTCGGAGGGGGACTTGACGCGGATGCGCGGCACCATCAATGGACCTGTGGGGACGCCTTATGAAGGTGGCATCTTTATCGTCGACATCCAATTGCCATGTGAGTTGGAGGCTTCGTTTTTTGCGCTTCGCTTTGCTGGGGAGGGGCTAGGGTTTGTAGTTTGGACGGTTTCATCGTGCATTATGTTTTTCTGAGTCGTATGTTTCTCTGGGATTTGATCGTACGGACCATAGAAAAAACATTTAGGACACTAATCTCAAAAGACGAGAAGCCGGAATAATTGACATGTTCTTTACTGATTCTGGTAATATAATGTTTGACTCCATCTGACGTTTTTCACAATACTATCAATCGAATTGGTGGTTTTCAAACCATGAGTTCTTGGTCCTCCAGGCGTTAACTGTTGAGGTGCACTGTTAGATTACATTCTTGTGCTAATGATCAGACTGTTGAATGCATTGGAACAGCTGCCTATCCTTTTGAGCCACCGAAGATGCAGTTCGTTACAAAAGTCTGGTACGTTCACTTCATCTCACGTTTGTTTTTGTTTTGGTCAACCAAGCTTCCTTGCAGTGGATAGGTTTGGTTAGCTCCGTTTTGAAGTATTTGCTGAAGTCATTTTTTCAAGAATTTCTCTGATTATTATGTCCTCAAATAACGGTGTGAACAGCCTGCAGTTTGAGAACAGTGTGCTTTCTGAATTCCTGAACTGTTGCTTATAGGCACCCGAACGTGAGCAGCCAGAATGGCGCCATCTGTTTGGACATTTTGAAAGACCAGTGGAGTCCAGCTCTGACTCTGAAAACGGCCCTTCTTTCTCTTCAAGCACTTTTGTCAACCCCAGAGCCTGATGATCCTCAAGATGCAGTTGTCGCACAGCAGGTTATAATTTGTCTCAATCAAAATAAATTGTGTCGAGTGGACAATTTGTCAGTTTTTAGCTCATCAGTTTCGATCTTGTCATTTCAAATGAAGTAGCCAAGACAAGTAATACTTGAATTTCCTCTTCCAAGCTCTATCACCTTCTAAACATTGACTGGTATTTCTCTGAATTTTTGCAGTATCTGCGAGACTATGCAACTTTTCAGGGTACTGCTCGGTACTGGACTGAGACGTTTGCAAAGAGGGGGTCTCTTGGACTTCAGGAGAAGGTTACACATACCTCATTTACTCTTGGAGATCTTTGCAAGTGACGTTCATTTGTACACAACCCTCTGTAACGACACTCTGTGATTGCATATCCTCATAATCTGTCATGTTGTGTCCACATCTGCTTGGACACATTTCGAATTGTGAACGCATGACAGTGAATTAGAAGCCCATTCGTCTCCTCAAGGCAGTGGCGTTAGAGAGGATTGACTGTTTGTTTAGAAGGATGAATTGGTTTTCGGTCTTTGGCTTCTAGATGGTCTTTGGCTTCTAGATCCTCTCTGCTCGTATTGCCTTCCCTGACGTCTCAGTGTCTGGTTTTTCATCTTTAGTACAAATCATGGGACTTTGCAGGTAGCCAAGCTAGTGGAGATGGGATTCTCGGAGGACACGGCGAAGGTTGCGCTTGAGAGCTGTGGGGGTGATGAAAACGCGGCATTGGAGAAGCTTTGCAGCGGTTAAAATGTGGAAGTATTCTGAAGTATTTCTTCCATTTGGGGGGACCAGGTTTATACCAGTGATCTCACACAAATGCAATTTTGGTTGTAATTGCCAACACACATGGCATGCGCATTTCTTCAGGCTTCAAGTTGCCTGGTACAACTCCTATGGGTTTTGAGGAGGGACTGCCATAGAGAAACACTTTATTCTGTTAGCTGGTTTCAAGTGGAGATTTTGATGAACATATTGTCCTCTGATGAAGACTGCTAATTGAAAGCAAATGGTGGATTGGTTCAATTAATGTTTGTCTAATTTTGGGCATTTTTGTATATAAACTCTCATCGGCATTTATTTTGAGTCTTTCCTGCTGTCTCATCCTTTGTTTAATGATCTCGACTTGTTGAGTATGTACTGTCTATGAACCTACCTACCAGTGTGGAGGTATAAATAGAGGGCTCGTGAAAAAAAATTGAGGTTTTCATTGGTGTTTTGTCTAGCTGAATATCCTGTCTCAACAAATACGTTTCCAATGTCTATCAATAGCTAAAACCTCAACAAATACCTTTCCAAGGTTCAAGAAACTGACTTTTGCAGGTGCCCAAATGTAAGATTAAGTAGGAAAATTAGCAATTGAGTGCATGGATATTTATTACTTGTCACTATCAGCAAATTAATTACAAGTCTCTGACCCTCAAAGACACTCTTGGCTCATTTTTCAATCATGTTTTGTATTGTTCATTGTTGAATAATGTTATGTACACATCAACAATGTAGTGATATTGATGAGATTTCTCTTGGATGGAGGTGTACATAATTGCAATGAAATCCTCTTCCTTGAAGTTGATGTCCGTGTTTGATTTCTTTTTTTAATTTTTGCACATTTTTTTATTATATCTTTGTATAGATATGTCATTTACTTCAATTTCATCAAATTGGTCAAAGCATTATCCAAGAACTTTGTTCATCATTTTGAGTATATAGAATTTAGAGAGATTAGGGGTTACCCAAAACTTTGTTCATCATTTTTGAGTATGGAATTTGGAGAGATTAGGGGTCAAAGTAAAAATAAATATTTCTTTTGATATATTGACATCACCATTTATAGTGCGATGTTCATCATTTTGATTATGGAATTTGGAGAGATTAGGGGTCAAAAGTAAAGATAAATATTTCTTTTGATATATTGAAATCACCATTTACAGTGGCTACACGTTGATTTAAAGCTGATTTAAGACATTGTACAAAGTTGGTTGATTTAAGACAGGTTGATGTTCAAGGCTAATCTAGAATAGTTGTTGTACAATACAAGGTAGGTTGATTTAAAATAGTTGCACAAAGCAAGCTAGTTTAAGGTAGGTTGATTGAAAATAGTTGTATAAAGCAAGCTAGTTTAAGGTAGGTTGATTGAAAATAGTTGTACAAAACAAGTTAGTTTAAGGCAGGTTGATTTAAAATAGTTGTACAAAGCAGGCTAATTTAAGGCACGTTGATTTAATATAGTTGTACAATTGAGTACAAAGCAAGTTAGTTTAAGGCAGGTTGATAGTTTAAGGTTGATAGTTTAAGGCAGGTTGATTTAAAATAGTTGTACAAAGCAGGCTAATTTAAGGTACGTTGATTTAAAATAGTCGCAGGCAGGTTGATTGAAAATAATTGTACAAAGCAAGCTAATTTAAAATAGTTGTTGTATAAAGTAGGTTGATTGAAAATAGTTGTTGTACTAATTTAAAATAGTTGTTGTATAAGGCAGGTTGAATGAAAATAATTGTTGTACTAATTTAAAAGAGTTGTTGTGTAAGGCAGGTTGATTGAAAATAGTTGTTGTACAAGGCAGGTTGATTGTACAAAGCATGCTAATTAAAATAGTTGTTGTATAAGGCAGGTTGAATGAAAATAGTTGTTGTAAAATAGTTGTATAAGGCAGGTTGATTAAAAATAGTTGTTGTACAAATAGCTATTGTATAAGGCAGGCTGATTGAAAATAGTTGTTGTATAAGACATGTTGATTGAAAATTGTAAAATAGTGGTATAAGACAGGTTGATTGAAAATAATTGTTGTACTAGATACGTTGATTGAAAATAGTTGTTGTATAAGACATGTTGATTGAAAATTGTAAAATAGTGGTATAAGGCAGGTTGATTGAAAATAGTTGTTGTATAAGACATGCTGATTGAAAATTGTAAAATAGTGGTATAAGACAGGTTGATTGAAAATAGTTGTTGTACTAGATACGTTGATTGAAAATTGTAAAATAGTTGTATAAGGCAGGTTGATTGAAAATAGTTGTTGTTCAAGACACGTTGATTGAAAATTGTAAAATAGTTGTATAATGCTGGTTGATTAAAAATAGTTGATGTATAAGGCAAGTTGATTTAAAATAGTTGTTGTACAAGGCGGGTTGATTTAAAATAGATGTACAAGGTAGGTTGATTGAAAATAGTTGTTGCACAAGGCAGGTTGATTGAAAATAGTTGTACAAGGCAGGTTGATTTGCAAAATTCATTACCAATCCTACATTAACCATCATAAAATTGCAAGGAAAAGACCATAAGAGCATACAGTTGCAATAAATATATAGCGCAACTTTTGAAGTTGAAATATGAACCAAAAAAACCTAACTTGATTCGAATATTCAATAAAGATGTATGATTCTTTTTGATATCATTGTAATGTACATTAATTGTAAAAAATGAAAGCACAAGCTACAAAATAGCTTTATAACTTGAAGATGCAACTTCTAAGCATTCATGATGACTACCACCGTATATAGCTATAAAATAGCTTTACAATGTGAAGATGCAACTTCTAAGCATTCATAATGACTACCATCGTATATAGCCACCTTTTGCTTTGTAAACATCAACAGCTCTTTGAAGCATAGAATATATTAGCTTCCTAACAACCTCAACCTCAATATTATACAAGATTTCTTCTATCTTCTCCCATAAATTGCTTTTACTAGTGGATTTCTTCTCAAACCTTCTCATGCAGTGATATACTTCATTTTAGAGGTGTTTCATAGGATTGAAGTCAGGCACTACAAGAGAAAGGGGTGCTTTAAGTAGTGTCCTAGACATCACGTCTTTTAAGTAATGTCTTTTAAGTAACGTCTTTTAAGTAAGTTTTTAAGTAAAATTTTACTAAAAAAATTGTCTTTTTAGTAAAATTTTACTTAAAAGACGTGATGTCTAGAACACTACTTAAAACACTCCTTTCTCTTGTAGTGAGGAGATTGTAGTGTGTGCCAAATAACTTTAAATTTCTATGGAGGCAACCAATCTTCAATGTAATTTGATTTATGCTCAAGGTCATTGTCGCGTAGGAAAATGATGTTCTCTTCCTCTAAACCTTGCATGCGTATAATTTCGATAATTTCTATCACAAAATCTCTCAAAACATATATCTATATATCCATCTTCCCTTCGATCATTGCCGAATGAAGTTTGTCAACTCCTTTCTAATTGATACAATCCCAAACCATTGTATTTTCTCCTTGTGTTTAATTGTACATTGCACATGTTGGTCTAAGAGACGCTCTCCCTACTTTCTACAACAATATTGTAGCCCATTTTGAACCAAAAAGGTTAAATTTTGACATCAAAGAAAATGACAAAACTCCAATCTTCCCAAGTTACATGCTTGCACTTCTTTGCCTATTTAAAAAGATGCTTTCAATGTTTCTTTGTCAAAAGTGGTTTCTTGATCTTGACATATACTTGCAACCTTTGCCTTTGAAGGCTCTTTCTAACTGTGTCATCACTCAATTGCATGCCCTAAGATTGTTATCATCTTCCTACTATTGCAATTGTATTAGTACTTTGATCATTTAACCTTCTAACAATTTCATAATTTCCATGCTCATGAAAAATTCTAAGTCTACCAGGTACAATTCTATCTCTCAGGCTCTCTCTCTCATACCAAACTTTTGCACTATGTCACTACAAAAGCTTCAGAGACTGACCAAAACTGCTGAAATTTTGCCATATGAGTTGCCTCGCTTGTCCATCTCAAGAATTGCCCATCGCTCATTTTTAAATCTTTTAGGTGCTATAGTGAATCATTACAAACTTCTTGGAAACACTTAATTTTTTTGTAGCACAAGAAAGCATCAAAACAATACTTGCATTTAGAAGATAGTGGTGTGCACAACTTTTGTGCATATTAAGTTGTACACACCACTTCGAGATATTTTAAAATTTAGGTCTTGCGAGTGGCTAATTTTGAGGGAAATGATGTTTAATATACTTGTTACTTAATATATGGCACGTATTTTCAATAAATATAATTGAAAATATCATCTAACAAATTGATTCTTTAGTCAGCGTTCAAGAAATTTCAAAATTGACCATACTATTTGAATACTTTTGCTGACCACTGCACTATGGGTTATTCAATACTACTCCCTCTATCCCACTAAAAACCTCCATTTACGATGGAAACACCCAAAATCGTCAATATTAAGCAATAATTTAACATAGCTGGAGGCGCCTTTTCCTAAAAATGATATTTTTGTAGTATTAGCAATTGAAAATCACGAATATTAAAAAAAATAAAAATTTCAGATGTGATATGTAATTTCTATGATTTTTCAAAGTGTTGGCTCCCTAGACCACTAAAACTGTCACGTAGATGGATCCACAACTAAAATCTGCAAAAATCACTAGTCAGCGAATGAGAGTGAGGTATGTGTCCTTCAAATGCATCAACGAATGAGAGTTAAATATTTCAAGGACACACTAATGAGAAGTCTAGGGACAGATTTAGTGACAGTCTAAGGTACAAAAGTAAGAATAGGGACGCTAATGGGTGTTTCTACCTTACTGATTTTGAAAGTTGAATAAGCGTTGGCTGTATTGAATGACCTTGTGGGAGTAAGTGGCAAACAATCAAGGAACATTCCTCTCAACAAGCTTGGCCTTGCTGCTTCATCAAATAGTTGTGTTGACAATGGATTTGGGGACCACTTTGGCGCTATAGAGATTTGTTCATGAAGGGGTTTAGGTTTTGTAGATGCAATATTTAGGTTGGGAGCATATATTTCTAAAATCCCATTGTTGCCACCAACTTTTAAATCATCAAAAATGATGAGCTCACGGCATTTATAAACAATGCTCAAATATGACACTTTCCACATAGATTTTGGGTGCCTAAACGATGGCGCCTAAGTTGAAGATTTTGCATAGATTTAGGGGATATATTATTAGTTCTAAAATGTATGTATCACTAGCACAAAGACTAAAAATATAGTTTATTCCTCATGGGAAAGGTTTTGGGAGGTTTTTAGTGGGACAGAGGGAATACAATTCATGTCACTGCAAGTGGATGAAAGAACATTTCAAATGAATGTAAAATTGTTCAAATAAATGAAACTTTTTTGGATGAATTAGTTTACACATTGCAATAATATCCTTACAATATATGATGATATAAGTACAAAGAAACCACATAGAAACTATGTAAAACAAACAATTTGTTTGTTTGTTTGTTTGTTAGATTATCTAAGTATGCATTGTTGTAATTATTTATTGGAAAAATGCTTATTTTGAGCAAGAAAAAATAAAGTGCCATCTATACTCTCTTCAATTAAAGTCAAATTTTCAAGTTTTTTGTGTGGGGTTGAAATATAAAATTTACAATGAAAAAGTGAGTTCTCACAATTCTAAAGAGTGCTATGCCAAGGTTGATTGCATATATTAGTAAAATTATTCTTTGCATGTGGCGCACTTCAAATATACTTACATGAGATAAGTGGACACTAACTTTAGCAATTCACCTCCAAAGTATGCCCATATCTTTTTCACATCTTTGTATATTATAGAGTACCTTCTTTAATATTTTTTGATTTAACAATTTAGAAGTAATAAATGACAAATTTTAAGATACAATTCACAATTTTGAAATGAAATTTGAACATGTGACTCCACAGGTTTCAAAAATGAGCCTTCCTACATTCACTATTGATCATCCTATATTCATATACAAAAAAAATTATGAAAAATATCAATTGAATATGAATTAAGGACCAAAGTCCCTACATGGGGACAGGTTATGGATTTTGGGTAGGTTCTTATGGTCTCAATTTTTGTCAAGATTTTTTGAAACTTTTTTTGTAAGATAGAAAAGTTAACACATTAGTCTTCTAGGAATACAATTTTATTTCAATCAGTGCCTAGGAACAAATGTTATGCCATCCTAAGCACAATTTTTACGTCACTAAAGACCACAAGAAATCCTCAAAAACTTGAAATAAATTTTTTGAAAATTTGTTTCTTATAGATCATATTTTTGTCTACGTGGAAAGCTTTGATTCATTCCATCTGGATTGGTGATATGAAAGTTATAGAGCATCTTGTTTTTCAAACAATTGTAGCATCTTCTAGAAAATTTATAGCATTGGATTTGTTTTTGAATTCAATTTTCTCAATTATTCAAAAAAAAGAATTCCACAAGATTTAAGTTTGTTGACTAGAACAATCTCACCATTGGATCAATGTGTTTTAATTTCATCTTAGAGCTATTAACAATATAGTTTTTTCTTCTATCTTAAACCTATTTCTACCTAACAATTTTTTTAAGAATGAAAACTAAGTGTTTTTAATTTTGACTTTTTTCCTAGACACTCAACTCAATTTTTTATAATAATTTTTTTTAATTCAAACTTTGTAGTACAAAAAAATTATGTTAAAAAGATTCAAAGTCAAATAATCTAGTCATACAAGGTGGAAAATAACTTATTTTATTTACTCTAAATGTAGATACCTTACAATCTATGCGGCCAAATGTTATTTAAAATTTCTTCCACAGATTCTAACACCAAAGTAGAACCACCAATACCCAATCACTTAAGCAATTTCAGGACGGATGAGGAGTAGAGTGAGGCAGTGGAATTTTTTCTCCTGTAGAGAGATTTATGGTACTTTGGGACATGTGTCATGAACTTATTTGTCCACACCTTGAAAAGGAAAAAAACGCATTCCAAGGAGAAAAAAACACATTCCAAGCTTGAGCCCCTGGCCTAGATTGAAATAGTGCACCTTATAAGTTGGGCATGGTTCCTTGGTTGGGAATGCAGGTGGTTCTACCTTAGTCTAAGGTCCTAAACCGATGACGTTCTAAATGCATCCCCTAGCTAGGAATGAGTGACATGTTCTTTGAAATCTCTATTATTGTCATTGATGAGGTAGGTAGGCTTAGAGGGTTAGTTTATAGACCTCATACCTTAGTGCAAGATCCTACAGTTAGATTTGCAAAAAAAATCAATTTTCAATTTTTTTTTTGCTCTTAGCAATAGAAATGGCAGGTTTGACTGTTTTTCAATGAAAAAAAGTCCATAGTTGTTTACGAGTTAATGTACAAATAAGTATATCTTCATTTAGCAGTTATTTTAGCTAAAAAAACCCTTGTATGCTTTGTGAATGAAGCTTATATCCGTAATGAAATCTCCAACCATATCAAGGTTTTTTAAAGGGTTGTCTTGCACAGGCCGTGCAATAACTGAAGCTTTGTCAATGCGATAAAATAGATTTTCTGCAGCCATGCTTATCTGCAATATTCAATATCTATAATTGTCAAATTGCCCATGGTATTCTACTTTATTACTTCCAAAATGAAATAATTAGTTTAAATGAATTAATCACTTAACCCGGTAACGATGCGGCGGCCTAAAAATGTCCAATGGATGACAAAGAATCTTTCTATATAAGACAGAAATGCAGATGCTCATTTTTGTAGTTTTGTGTGAGAAGGGGAGATCTTGCACAACAGTTTGACCTCCAATGAGTGCTCTTGGATTTTTTAACCCCTAAAAGCCCGTTGTCCCTTCGGGGGACAAATGCGTTTTCGGGTAGGTACCTACAGGTTGAAATTGTGTTTTGATTTTTTGAAATTTTTTTTGGAGATAGAAAAACTGATAAGCTTTCTGGGAATATAATTTTTTTCTCAATTGGTGCCCGGAAAAAAAAGTTATGATCAAATAAGCTGAAAATAGGGGACGGGGGTCAGCAAAAAAAATGGACAAAAATTTGAATTTTTTTTTTAATATTTTTTTCTCATAGATTATATTTTTTTCTATCTGGAAAGCTTTTATTCATTTCATTTGGATTTGTTATGAGGAAGTTATGGACATTCTTGTTTTTTGGGCAGTTAGAGCATCTTCTTGAAAAAAATAACTTGTAGATTCATTTCGGAATACATTTTTTGTAATTTTTCAATTTTTTTTTTGGAATGGTTTAGTTTACTTGCTAGAACAATCTCACCATTGGGATTAGTGCATTTTAATTCCATTTAAAATATATGAATATTTTAGATTTTCCTTCTATCTTGTACCTACTTCTACTTAACAATTTTTTTAAGAATGATAATTAAGTTTTTTTGAATTTTTTTTCCCTAGACTCTCAACTCAATTATCCACTAAAAAGATTTAAAGCTCAAAACTCTGTAGTGCAAAAATTTTAATTTAAAAATGTTTAAAGTCAAAAAATATGGTCTTGCAATGTGCTGAAAAACTTGTATTTTCCACTTTAAACGCAGATATCTTGCAATCTGTGCGGTCAAAAATTCTGAAATTTTTTCCACACATTCTCATACCAATTAGGTGTAAGATCCTACGGTTAGATGTGGAATTTTTTTTTTTTTTTTTTTTTACTTTTTGCTATAGAAATGGCAGTTTTCAGTGTTTTTTGGCAGAAAAAAGACCTTGGGCCTTTAGGGGTTAAAGTAAATGATTCACACAATACCAAGTTGAAGGTGATTTTCATGCTGACCAACCTAATGTTTGAGGATTAGGAAACATTCATGCCAAAAAGGAACATCTTAGCTTTATAGAAGGACAAGATAACATGACTAAAGATCAGGAGGTCAAAATAGCCCTACAATACTCCACCAATGTCAATCTTCCATTGTGGTGGAAGTTAATTTATTCCTATTAGGGTTTAATTATTTCTATTAGGGTTAATTTATGATTTGTTGGTGGGAATGTCTCTTTAAGGACTAAGAAATAGTTCAATACTTTCGAAAACTTGAAGATGTGTTATAAAGTACAACTTTGAGATCATTTTTTTTTTTAAATCTTAAAAACAAATTGTTAAGCTGTTGCTATAAGAAGCCAAAAAAAAAATAATAATTCAATGAAGAATTTGAAATAAGGATTGTAAACAATGACCCGCAGTTCTCATCACAATAGTTAGATATATCATTACTCGAATAAGTATTTATCAATAAAATATGAAACCCAAATTTGAAAACATCACATTAAATAGATTGTGGAATGAGTTTCCATCATATTTACAAGGTTTTTCTTCTTTAACCCTTTAGTGACCTGTTGACCACTTTTTGGTTGAATTTTGGATTTTTTGTCTTTTATTGCCCTCAATACATGGTATTTGAAAAAACTCAAAGAGTAACGGAAGTAGAGCTTCAGCATGCGCTCCAAACAAATCCAGTTTCAGAGAATTTTGTGCAATAATAAGGTAGCTGTGCTTATCCAAAGACAAGAGGGCCGACTTGAGTCATACCTTCTAAGTTGCATATATGTTTAGCAACTCATGTGATTCTATTTGAAATTGACGCCTAAGAACAATAGAAACGTTGCCCAGCAATCCCATGAATTGTGGAGGCATGTTTCAAAAGTTATGGGCAATAATGTATTATGTTGCTTCATCTGAAGGCTACTTCGATGCATTGCACTTTTTGTTTTTTCTCAGATAAGGCCTACAACATCAATTCCTACAGTCTGATCTGGGATTATTTCTTTGGAGTAATGATGAAATTTCCCTTTTCCAAATTTGTATTCAAAAACTACGCTCGCCCCCCAAATCAACCATGGTCACTAAAGGGTTAAAGTTAAAGATGTTGAGTTCCAATCATGGAATTTTTTAAGATTTTATCTTATTTATTTTCAAGAGTCAATTTGAAGATCAAGATTTTCAAATTGCAAAAGGGAATTTTTGAGGTGATCTTTTATATAGAATATATATGCAAAGAAGAATTTTGAAATTCAATCTTGTACAAATGTTGGAGGTTGGTGTACAAATTTTGTACAAATGTGCAAGAATTTGTGACCATTTTGATGGATGAAAAAACTAGTTTATGTATTTATGAGACATGTTTGCATTTATTCATTGTTTGAAATTTGGACACCTAGTTCGAAAGGGTTAATATTAAATTTTTTAATATACATACCTGGCTTCGTGCAAGGGTCCTAGCAGCAGCCATTTGGAGCATGGAATCAATATTTAATTGCAAATCATTTGTTTCTTGTCTCTTCCCTTCAAATTTTTGTCTAGTATCACTAATATCATTATTTAAAGTAAGAATAGTATTAGCTGAGTTCTTCATGTAATCTTGCAATTCTGATCTAATAATGTCAATCTCTGCCTCACAATCAGCAATATGTCCCTTTAGTTCTTTATGACTTGCAGCCAATGTAGCATGCCTATTAAATCCATAAGAATTGTATATTTTCTATATTACAAATCTATACACAATTTAGGAAGATAAATATTCACTATTAAAGAATCACCTTTCAAATAAAGGTGATATGACATTATTTAATGTAATGTATTGTAAAAATGTAAAGGCAAACCAATTGATATATGAGGGTTTAGGATTATAGGCAAACCAATCATTATATTAGGATTTATTTTAAATTAATTTAAGATAGTTTATTCCTTAAAGGTTTGGTAGGAACTATATATTTAGTCTTGTATTTTACACTTAAAATATGAAGTTTGTATTAAAAAATGGCAAAACATAGACCGTTGAATTGAAAATTCTACAACTAAAATCTTTCATTTGAAAGTCAATTTAATAGCTAAACCTTATCGTGTTCAAATATGGCACTATCCATATACAATACATTGCCATTTTGCAACTTCTGATGCATATAAGAGATGTAATAATGATCTAAATTGGAAGTGCCATGTATCATTTGATTTGACTTAGCATGAATACAAACTTTTGTAACTGTTGTATACGTCAATTTATGCACTTTATATGTTGAATACATTAAGAAAAACACCATGTTGCAACCCAATAGGGCTTTTCAGACCTTTCATGATTAAGATAAAACAAAGCCAAAGATAAAATGGTTTTCTAGGGATTATTTTCATTAAAATTTTGAGTTTTATCCTTTCAAATATAATTTCGCAAGGTAAAGTCATTTTAGTTAAAGAATATTTTTTTGTAATTGTTCAAATTTTCAAGAAATTATTCTAATATTTTATTTTATGGTAATGACATTTTTAATAGTAAGAAATCAGTATGAACTAGTTTACATTTATAATTGTAATTTACATGTCTTATATTGTTTTATTGTATCTAATGATACCACAACACATTGATCATTAATTGATTCTATTAAAAAAATAAATTACTAAAGCTACTCTAATTTAAATTTCAATCTTTTCAAAAATAATTTTTTAACAATAAATATCAATTAAATAATAATTGAGATCAAATTAGAACCTAAGCATGAGGTCATTGATTTCATGAAATTGAGGAGCTTTCTCAACCACCAACTCTAAATATTTTTGATACATCACCATCCGCTCCAATTGTACTAGAGTTGCACTTTGTTTTTCTTTCAATTTTTCTAAAGTATCTTCTACTTGGATAATTTCTTGCTCCTAATATAGAATATTTCAATAGTTATAATTAGAGATATATGAGGTAATAATAGAAAATTAGACTAATTGTATTGCAAAGACTTCAGAAACCTTTTCTAAACGCATTCGAATTTCATCACTTGATTTCTTTTCAGCTCTTTTTTTCTTGATTGCATTTTCCTATAGTAAAATATCAAAACAAAATGTTATATTTTGATTAATAAGAAGCTTTCATCAAATGACATAACTTTCAAAGTTGAAAACTTGAAGTCTTGAACACACTTGAAGGAATCTTGAAAAACCAATAAGAGACTCTTGCATTGCAAGGTCTTTATCCCGCAATGCATCTTCTCGTTTTTGTAGAATTTCTTCTTTTCTTTCTTAAGTCCCAACACCCAATACCCTGTCTCATACTATTCAAGCATTAACATTTAATATGTGATTTTTTTATACATAATTATTTTTGACAAAATTCAACATGATGAATCAAATTTTACAATTAGAAGAATTTTGGCTAGTAATTAAAACCAGTGGAATTGTTTTTAGACATGAAAAACTTCATAAACTAAAAAATTTAGACATTCTTATAGTTGAATACAACATACTTCACAAAGTCTATTTTTTGGCGGTGTAATTCTTCATGCACCAAATGCAAAAGGCGCCTCTTTTCAAGTAAACGAGTGGCTGGTAAAGCCTTTTCTAATTGGCCTACTCCAACGGGAAGCATAGCAGGTAATGGAGTGCCTTCTTTTTCTTCTTGTTTGCGAGATTCTCGTTCTAGCTTTGTCTCCTTCATTGCAACTTTAATGGATGCAGACATTGTAATAAATTATGTTTTATAAAAGAACTTTAAAGGTAATTTGATTTACAGCTCTCTTATTATTATGCGCTTGGCAATGATTTGTAGGATTCAAGTATTTTTGTCTTTGCAAATTTGAATAAGTATTTGTCCTAAAATTGTCAACTATCTTCTCAAAATGATTCTAATTTCAGATGATAAATCTACTTCATTACATAGTTCATGTATATTCTTGCAAGGATATAATGTATGTAAATATTATCAATGATTGTATAGAAGTTGCTCTACTTTTTTCCCCTATTGTTTCTATATTTGGATGTGGAAGTGATTCCAAATCTTTATACCTATTACAATGATACCGTAAGGAAGTGCTAGCCATAATATCTATGTTGTATTTATTATTAATGAAATTCATTAAGAAAATTCATTTCAATATTAAGCTATATTATTTTTTAGAAATGAAAGGACACCAATTGCTAACAGTCCTAACTGATTTTCCTTCAAAATGAATTTTTAATTTAATTTAACTTAATTTAATTTTAATTTTTTTTAATTTTTTAAATTTCAATTAAAAACTATTATAGTTTGGAAATTTGTGATATGTGTTTCCGTAAATTCAGAAAAATTAGAAACTTGTGTGATTTTGAAAAAAAATTAATTTTAATTCATAATAATTTTAATTTTTCATATTAAAAATTTCAAGTTTTAATTTTTTTAATTTTTAATTATTTAGTTTTGTAGTTTTGTGTTTGTCACAATTTTATTTAGTCTTATTTTTGTGTTGTTTATATTATAATTTTTTTAATTTACAACATATAGATATGAGGATCAATATATTTTTATTTATTTTTATTTGTCCCTATTAGTATAGAAAAATATCAAGCAAGTGAGTGAATCCAAATGACTAATGACCTTATTAAATGTCATAGATAATATGATAAATACAAAGGTAGATTACAACTTTTATGGATTAAAATACTTATGTGACTTCAAAAATATAGAGCTTCAAACTTCATCCCCTTGCACACCTCGTCCCTCCATGGTTGCTCAAATAATTGGCCTTATAGGGTTAAGGCCTAAACAAATACAATCCATTTGGCCATCTCTAAAAGTTCCAAAAAAATTAGTCTTCTATTGTTATTTATTTTTACAATGTTAATCTGACAAGGTTAACTCAAATGATGCAATTTCTTCCAAGGTGTCAAAAAGTGTGCCTTGAGCTTTGGGCATGGACACATTTATAGCATATTAGAGAGCCTTTGCAACGCTTAAGAGTTCCTATATTATCTACGATGATGGAATGTTTGCATTTGATTTTAAGAGCATTGTTAACAAAGTGAATCTAATAAAAAAATATAGATAAATCCATTTCTAAGATCCTTGTTAACATCTCCTTTTACACTAAGTAAGAACATACCATATGATAGTCACATCATAGAAAGATACTTGATAGTGGTTGCAATCGATGGAATTGCTCAAGGTGCAAGAAACACCCTTTGTTGTAACCTTTAAAAAAACAAAGTAGATGGTTAAATTTAACCCCTAAAGGACCAAGGCCTTTTTTTTTTTCCCAAAAAACATTCAAAACTGCCATTTCTATTGCAAAGAGTAAAAAAATTTGAAAATTGTTTTTTTTGCACATTTTACTACAGGATCTTTTACCTAACTAGTATAAAAATGTGTGGAAAAAATTTCAGAATTTTTGACCACACAGAGTGCAAGATATTTGCATTTAAAACAAAATTTTCAGTACCTTGTGTTAGTTGCGTGACTAGATTTTTTGACTTTGAACCTTCTTAACTTAAATTTTTTGCACTATAAAGTTTACAGGTTTAAATCTTTATGGTGGGGAATCGAGTTGAGAGTCTAGGAAAAAAAAATTAAAAAAAACTTATTTCTCATTTAAGAAATTGTTAAGTAGAAGTAGTAAGGTACGAGATAGAAGGAAAATCTAAATTATTAATATCCCCAAGATGGAATTGAAACACACTAATTCCAATGTAGAGATTGCTCTAGCAAGCAAACTAAACCATGTAGAACTTCTTTTTTTTTTTAAATTGCAAGAATTGCTTTCAAAAATGGATCCTACAAGTTATTTTTTTAAGAAGATGCTCTAATTGCCCAAAAAACAAGATTGTCCATAACTTCCACATCACTTATCCGAATGAAATGAATCAAAGCTTTACATATAGACAAAAATATAATCTATGAAAAAAATTAAATTAAATTAAATTTTAAATTTTTTAAATTTTTTTTGCTACCTGATCTCTATTTTTTTGAGCTTATTTGGGCATAATTTTTGTTCCAAGTCACCAATTGAAAAAAAATTATGTTCCCACAAAGCTAATCAATTTTTTTATATTCAAATTTTTTTCAAATAATCATGACCAAAATTCAGACCGTAGGTATCTACCCAAAATCTTGTTTGTCTCTTTGAGGGGACAATGGTCCTTTAGGTGTTAAGGTCATGACTGTTAATAGAGCTTGTGCGTCCATTCTATAAGTTTGGCTATTTCACAAAGTGAGAATGTGTTGGATTCTTGGTTAAGCTTAGGATTTGTGGAGTTCATCATTTACTTTGACTTAAGTATATTTAGATTTCCGGAGAACAAGGTGACAATGCAATGTCGAAGTCACCAAAAACGGATACTTTAAGTGGTATTGGAGCTATCTAAAATTAGTATTTCAAACACAAAAATGTTAAAATTTAGCTATCTAAACTTGTATAAAAAAAATTCAACATTGTTAGAATCTTCAATTACATGTAATCATTCAATTCTCAAATTTACTACTTGACCTTCATTTGTTCCAAAAGTTGTCAACTTCTACATTTTAAGTAAATATGAAGTTTTAGAAACTCAGTATGTATATTTTTTGATTTACTAGCTTTATTGAATTATATAAAATGATTTCTTACATTGTCTAAAATAATTACATTCTTTTATTTTTTTAGAGGGAAGATTTATGTATAAAATATAAATTTATATCACACATTTGTATTTATGAATTATATAATTTATATTTAATATTTTAGCTACAATCCAATGTTATTAAAGATTTAGAAAGATATAGAATTTTAAGCAACAAACTTTAAAATTAAGGTTTGAAATTTTTTATTTTTACTGATGTAAGCATTTGAAACAAGGCAACTTGTAAGATATGCAAACAAAGTTTGCATCTTTTGAGGAGATAGGTAACAGATTTGCATTCCAAGTTAGGAATTTGACCTTTAATTATTATATGTGATTGTGATTGCTAGATGACAGCCTTACAGAGGGCCATGAATTTTTTATTCAATACTTTGCAAAACATTACAAAAAATCTGAACCATGCAGAGGGCTGTTTGATTTTCATTTTTGGCGACTGCAATGCAAATATGGATTTTTTTTTTAAAACATAGATTTTTTAAATATATTTTTTTGAGAAAAAAATTATTATTATTATTTATTTATTGAAATTTTCAATCTAACATGACACTATTAGTGCCCCATCAAATTCTTTTTTTCCCGCTATAATTACATTGTTGCCATGCAATCTCACAGCCTTCTGCAGTCTTGAAGTTTTTCCTAATGCTTCAAGAAATCTTGTACACTCCCAAAACTGCCACTATAGACTCACTTCACCTCTACTTACCCCAAATAATTCAAACACCTCACCCTATATCAAAAAGGCAAAAAAGCATCCACTTCGAGAAATATGCCATTTTTACCAAGCACTTCAATCTTGACATTTCTCAAATGGAGAACACAACATGCACAAACCCTATATAAAATATCCGTATCACACTTCATCGTAATGATTTTGGAATATATCTATATATCTATTACAACTATACTAGTACTATTATGATGGAGTTACTATGGCCTTCTTTGGAAGAAACACTTGTGATTCAAAATAACATATTAAGCAGTCTGAGACAAGAAGATGCAATATAGTTCCTCCGAAGTTGAAACCTTCCTTAAATTACAATAATACTCATTCTGCATTTTGTGTTTGCTTAAAAGATGAATACCAAGCTTACCAATTCAGCCACTATAATAGCAAATAAGTCATCCTTCAAGAACAATGTAGACAAAATACGTGAGGATAGATTTATCTATAAAGAGCAACTCTTCTAATTAAACTTGTGTTACTTAGTTTAGTGCAAATTATGATTGTAATAAGCTCATGTAAACAAATGCTAGAAACAAATGCAAGGAATATTAGGAGGCACAAATATACTCTTGAAGCACTGACAAACTACACGGAGCACAAAAAGAAGAGTTGTGCAGGAGTAGGGACAAGTCTCATGCACATGAGACTTTGGAGTTGTTTGGAGCTATTCCCAAGGATGAAAATTGTCAACAAGAGCTACTCTGCTTGGCTCCATTAAAAGATCTAGAAAACTCAAAGTCACTCCTAGCTGCACCAAAGCCGTGTGAGATAGAGTAACAAACTCGACACTTTTTACGCACAACTTTCACTTTTTGTAACTTTGCCACTACAAAACAACAATGCCATGGAATATTGGATATACATATGAACACTCTAGATGAGAAATTTGATATAGAAAAGGTACAAGCCCCCAATAGGGAATGCATCTCCTCCAAGTCCGCATGACATCCCTTTGAAGGCAAAGGAGAAATATGATCATACTCTCTGCCGCAATATGGTGGCCTCACCATCTAGTGAAAGAGTCAACCGACCTTTTCCTCTACTAGTGTTGATGCTCTATCTCACAACAATGGCATGTTACACTAGTGAAAAGACTAGCTAGTCTTCAAGGAAGACAAGTAATATTTGATGCAATGCAGGAGGTGACTCACTTTACTTGGACGCCACATTCAAGGTGTTCTATGACAATGAACTTTAGAGGCAAGGCTAGAAGGTGCATCAATACAGACTTTGTTATATGTCATACATTAATGAGCTCATATATGCAATTCATCAACGTTTATGACGCCCATTAGATCTTTGCTTGTGTCAATCTCAATCACCATCTATGATTTGTTGGTATTTGTCTAAAAATTCACAAAACAAAGGAATTTTTTTTTAAAATATCATCATTTTAAGCCATATTTCTAATTTTTCAACAAAAAAATGTTGGAACCTTCAATGAGTTGTCACTAGAGAGCAATTATTTATTATTAGAAAAATCAGCTAAACTAATTCAAAAGTGAAGGTCATCATTTGAATTTCAATATATTTATTGTAATATTTAAAATATTATAACAATCTCATTTTTCCAAAATTTATATATATAATATAGATAAGACATAGAACAATCTCAATATAAAATTATAAAGTTGAAACTTATATATAATGTGGACCTTTAATGCCTAAATTGATTTTTGAATATTACATATTTTTACTCTACATCTTTGTACAAATGAACTCCCTCCGTTCCAAAATGATCTTTTTGTTGGCTTTAGTTTTTTGTCCTAAAAATGATTTTCCTATTGTACTTTGTGGCATTGTGAATTGGTCAAATTTGGTTTTTGATTTCTATTTGGGACCAACAAAACAACTCCAATTAGTAGTTGGCCTCCTCCATTCATGCAATCATCAACCAAAAGACAAATGAAATGATTAAAAGGATCAATCAACACTATTCATTCTTATTTTTTGCACCTCTTTGAGTATTGCCCAATTGAAGGACCTGAAGTTCTAGGAGGTGGAACAAAGGGCCACACATGGACTTGGGCATATACTAAATGCCTACAAAATGATGACCTCAAACTCAACAATTAATTGACCAGTGATAAATCTTGAAAATGCCAAAAAAAATTACTTTTCAATATTTCAAAACTACACTTTGAAAAGGGCTTCAAAACTCAAAGTTTCTAGAATACTAGAAGTGCATCAAACCCTACTTGTAGCGCAAAATGGGTTTATAAAATGCTATTTTAGCCTGAATCCGGAAGATTTTGCTCAACAAGATCATTTTGAGATAGAGGTGGTAGTATTATTCTCAATTTCATTAAACTATCTTTCTAATATATTTGGCAATTTATACTTCCTAGCTCTTGATCTACATTTTACCCATATTGTAGCCAAAAAAATTATATTTTTTGAATTTGATCTCAACTACTCTAATGAAGTGAAGCTTACTAAATTTAGCTTTTGCTACAATTTAAAATTTCCAAAATTTGAATTATTTGATCACCATATGAATTCTTGGTCTAAAATCATACTCTACTAAGTGTTTAAATATTTAAATATAAAATGTACCAAAATTTTGGTTTTTACCATAATGTTTTAAACAATAATACATAGTATTGTTTACCAAATAGCATTGGTCTTGAAAACACTAGTGACAACCCGCAAATGTAGGAAATATCCCTTAGTGTGACTTGAAGAAGTTAGCCCATGCCATCTTTTAAAAAAACATGCTTTCCTAGATACCTAGTCCTCTTCAATTTATCAAATACCTAGTGAATATTATAATATGCACATCTACAATGAAATTTTCACTTTCTAACTTATTCTTCAAAAATTCATGATAATTTTCAATTTGCACAAAAACATGTGATTATATCTCTGAAAAATAAAATTAAAAAAATTCATTCAACTTTTAGGTGCAATATGGACCATCCGTATGGATTGAAGGCATAGACTCTATCCTCAAGATAGTGAATTTGACTAAATGGTCAAAGGCTCCATCTTGGGTGGTCAACTAAGAAGTACTCTGAATAGGGGTATTAAGGGGACCAAAAAATTAAAGGGACTTATCTTGGAAAACTGTAGATGTTTGAAACATGATGTACAACCTCCGGACACCTCAATAACTATTGATGTACAGAAAAGATAGATATTTATATAGTGTGAAATGTCGATCAATTAGTATGGGTCCCTTTAATACCCCTATTCAGTGTAGTATTCCCTCATAAATTGAGATACATACATTTATTCCATTCCAGTCCTTTCGAATTTGGTGAGGGTCTCAAACGAACACTCCTCAAAAAGAGGCCGAAGTTTTTTTTTTTTTATCAAATATCATAATATCTGCCCCCAAATCCTGACGACACCATGGTTGCAGAGATGGGGGAGTAAATAAATGAAGATACTCTACAGTAAGCGCATTGTATGCTGCTTGGTGATGACTAAATTCACTGCTCACTTAACCCTGGAAGGACGCTGCGGACCTAATAAAAGGTGCGATGGATGACCTAAACAAAGAATGAACCTGGTCCAATAATCAGAGAATTTTGGTGACTACCTTGGTCATGGGGCCGCGTCCTTCCAGGGTTAACAGACTATTACGGTTGAGAATAGGTGCCACCTCCAAATACTGTAACAGGAGCAGATCTTTCCAAGCCTAGTCACCTCAACATCGTGGCCGAATCCTAGTAGACAGAGGACACTCCATCAGAGTCGAAGACGGAATGGTAATACTTCTAAGAATAAGAGATGGACGTGTGTCAAAAGAAAAGAATGACAAATATTTGAGCAATCAACTAAAGTGGGTGGAAATAACAACTCCACGCTGTTTTTCTAGAGCAATTTCCAAAAGAAAAGTGCATAATTCGCAAACTCTTGTTCAGGTATTGTTTCTACCTCTGCCAAGATGAGCTGAAGCGCAACTCCAAGAGGCAGAATACTCTTCTTGAATCGATCACCGCAGTCCTGTCCATGTCCAAAGGAAAATTCATGAAAAAAACAGCACCTATGTTAAGGAACAATAATTGTTGCAAGTGAAAAGAGGAAAGCAACTTTTACGAAGAAAGTTAAGATTGTCAGCAGTGAATATTTTGGCCTTGAAATGGGCACTCACTTACAACTTTGAGTAACCTAATAAAAGCACTTTGACAACGAACACTGGCTTCAGAGCGATCCTGAAAGTTCCAATTCCAACCTCATTGTTAGTAAAACGCAGATGATTCAGACAAAGATCACGGTAGAGACGAAAAAAAGTTGCAATGGCATAAAGACAGTAAATAGCTGATGATTGGATGATAATAGAAAATTCAGATCATTTTGTACAAAATCAAACGAACAGCTCACTTACTTCAAGAATCCAGTCACAAGCTCTGAACAAGGCAACAACTCCTCTAACAACAAAGAGTCGTTGCCAACACCCACAAAAATGCCAGACCCACTTATATTGAAGATAAGCAGTCCGAACTGAGCGGTCCAAAAATAAACAGACCACTACTATCAAGGTGTTTTAAGATCCATTCAATGGACAGCATATCCAAATGGATATAAGAAAAAACATTACACGATTCGGATCCAGAAATCGTGGACCTCAGGTCCATCATCAAGTATACTGTAACATAACATGCAATTGAAATCCGCATCAATAGAATGCTAAATGTGAAGTACCCAAACTTATCTTGAGTCACAACTCAAATCAGCACATCAAAAGTTACGAGCATAACAGGGCTGACCTGATAAAACAGGGGATAGCTCCTTCCAACTTCGCAGTTCCAAGCATCTTGTAAAACAAACCGATCGGGGCTAGCAAGAGACAAAAGCCCATGCTTCCAAGTCCACAGAAAGGTCTGCTCCTGAATACCTCCATTGCAAGAGCCCTTCTAGGTTCTAGAGGCACAGTACAGAAGGCCATATTTCCCATCATCATGCACTCTCATCCGTCCAATAAAATGCGATTGCTGGAATATCCTGACAGCGGATAGTCCAATTGCAGACATCAGATATCAACCACCGGTTTTTCTTCATAGCTGATTCGCAGAAATACTTGATACGTAGAATATGCTACTTCTGAGATCGATAAGCTCCCTTGCCGGTTTGCGGTGGTTTGTTCAATCCCAGAGCAGTACGACCTGAAAAAAAAGGAGTAAAAAATGAATGCTCTATTAGTGATTAATATTCTGAGCTGACCAAACACAACCTGACAAGATCAGAGCATTGAAGAAATAAGACAAAATAGAAACGTCACAAAGTCATGTAACAGAACAGGTATTAGTACACATTTCACATCAGGTCAATCCATTTTTAAACATAAAAACTAGAGAAATCAGACAAACATCACTTAAAAAAACTTGTATTCACCTGCAAAGAGTTGACCGGTAGCATAAAGTTGGCCAGGAGGGAATATAGGGTTCTGTGCAGACCACGCTGGTGCACCAGCTCCAAAATGATGTTGCTGACCAAACCCAGCAACCATAGGCTGTCCACGTCCATCAGGAATGATGCCAGCTCCAGTGTACCCGGCATTCCCCTGTCCCATAAAATATCCCTTAGTTGAATCGGCAGCATACAAAGCTCTCGAATCCATCTGTGGTAACGGCAAAAGCCCATCCGAGGGTGGTTTTCCCGAATCCGCTGTCTTTCCAGCGCGGAAAAGCGGTGAACCTGACAAATTTTGATGGTCAAGAGAATGATGAGTTGCATGCTGCTGGTACTGTCTTTGCTGGAAGTGTAGAACGCCAGCTGGGGAGCTATGACTACTAGACTCTCCGGAAGGGAACCTCCGACTTGGCGGCCCAGAGCTATTTCCAGAGTGTGATCCAGAAGTTAAAGAATGTTGGGGTGAAATAGGAAAATTGTTATAGTTTTGCTGGTTTTGAGCATGTGTTTGCTTGTGATGTTGTTTGTGACCAAGTCGACTAGACGAGGCTGAGCCCTGCTTAGATACTTGGACTCGACCATGCCCTCCATACGAACCCTGGATAGAACCTTTCATGGGGTTAGAGCCTTGACCATGTGGTGCACAACCTGGACCTGGACCTGGACCTAACCTTGCTCCACCGCATCCCATAATCCCATCTGAAGGTCCAATCCCCGCTGGCATGGGAAATGCAGTTGATTCAGGAATAAGATCATGCTCAAAAAGAAGTTCTTCCCTGCATTTCAAATCAAAAGAAATCCTCAGTACGACAAATCAATAAAGAACCAAACAATAAAAACATCGTAGAAGGCTCCATAGAATTGAAGAAATAAGAATCGGAACATCGGCGTGGACACTACCGTTAAAGATGGCAAGAAATATTAAAGACAACATGAAGTCAATGACTGCTGCTCACCTAAAATCACCATCACAATCTCCGGAACCAGCTAGTTCCTCATCACCGGCTTCAGTGGTAGTCTCCGATGCAAGTAACTGAGACCCCAGCGTTCCCGTCAGGAAAGTATTATTTAATTGATGTTGGTCTAACACCCCTGCATTACTAACAGCCCTTGGTCGCCATTGATGGCCCATGTGAGGACCGCCTTGCATGTGGCCAAAATTGTTAATACCAGCATCTGTTTTTCCAGCAGCATCGTTTTGATGAAGCCTTGCCAAGAAAGGGGCGTCATAAGGAACTATTCCAGACCCATTCGAAGGAGGAAGAGCAGGTGCTAGCCCAGGATTACGTCGCTTATTAAAGTCCCTTGGAGCATACGCTGGTGAAGTAGGGCCATATCTTGGTGAACCCTGGGAGGGCGACCCTGGACCGCGGGCGCTTGATCCTGGAGATGACTGGAATGTTGATCCCGGAGATCCCTGGTACAAAATACCTGCACAGGAACAATACCGGGCTTCAAAATGAAAAATGATCAGATATACTAGTCAGAACCAAAAGTAGCGACAACTAAATAGAGAAAACTAATTAATTGTGAGTGTCCTCTTCTTGAAATGAACTTAAAAGGACCAGAACTTAAAAGGAGAAGTAGACAAAGGAGGCAAGAATACTAAAAAGGAGAAAACCTGAATATTAAGACAAGAAACAACATGAGCTGTGGAATATGGTTGGTCTTTAGTCCAATGCAGCTCGTAGCCAACAGCACGAGTGCCACAAAAGAAAGCCTTCGGGAGAAACAAGTGCATAATGCAACTCATAATACCTGGTGAGGCCATATATTGGGACCCTGGAGAAGATATATGCTGAGAGCCCGGAGAGGCCTGAAAGTGAGACCCCAACACATGAAACTGATGGGAAGGGCTAATTCCCAATGACAAAGGACGCATTCCACTTGCAGAGGGACTCATTCCAAGTTGAGTATGACCGGCGCTTTGAATAGGTTGCATATGAGGCCATCTTGCATCAGGAGATCCAGCACCTAAAGAATTGTGCCCATTCAAACCAGGTAGCATGCTCATGGATGGACCTGCAACCTCCCCCATACTCCCAAAACTGCTGCCCAAAGCACCACTGTCCGCAAAGCTTCCAAAACTCGCTGGACTGCTTAAGGGTAAGGGCTGAAACTGTTGGCCTCCATTGAGTTGTGTAGTTAAACTCATCTTTCCAACCTGCAGAGAGGGCATATTATATCCAGTCATCCAGAAAGCATCTGCTGCGAAAAATCACGAAGTCTTGTAGCTCTCTAAAATAAGATATCTTCTCAACGAGCAAGTAGCACCCTGAAACTACTCAGAAAACAAGTTCAATGGGAAAGAAAATTTGGATCCATCCACAAATTCTGAAGCAAAGTCCGTCAAAGTTCCTGAAAACAGCACACAAAGGCTAAGCTCTGCATAAACTACGGGCCTGATGACTTACATGAGGAGAGAGACCTCCCCCACACCAGTGCCCGGAGCTCGCTTTGTGCTCCATCATTTGTGCCACACCAGCAGGCTGCACAACAAGTTAACAAATCATTACTCACCACTTCACAGTTTCTGAAAATACAAGCTCTTTGACGAAGAAGATATCCTCACTACGATTTTTGAAGCATGCAAAGGACTCGAAAAAATCAGAATTCCGTAATCAACCTACAGGAACTACAAAAAATAACAGCACCTTTGCTATTCTGTAGTAAACACAACGACTGGTACAGCACACACCCATCACAAGATGTAATTGCAATAGAACTCAAGAGACACAAACGAAATAGAACTTACAGCACGGTGTATTCCTTCTTTCCTTGGCCTAAAAGGGCCCGTGAAAGGCCCCTCCGTAAGAAACGGATGCTGGGCAGCCTGTTACACATGGGTGCTAGCATAAGAAAGAGGTTCTTTTATTGTCAAATATTGTTAGCAGATGAACTCATGAGGACACCTGGAGGGAAGACGAAATAAGCGTACAGCATGACGAAACTAATAATCAATAAGTTCAGCAAGACCACCCGGAAATCAGCTAAGAATTATCTGATGCATTAAGAAGCATCACTAGAAGGGAAGACCCGCACCTCATGAGGTGTCCACCTCTTCAAAGGATCTACCTCAATAAGCCCCCTCAAAAAATCAATGAACACTTTCCGGCTAAATATTTCTGCATTACAAGAACCTCAGGTTAAGTACAGATGATGGCTTAGTCATAAACACAATAGACACTCAACATGTGCAGATATACCGAATCAAATGTCAACAATCCTAACAAATCTAGAACATGTAACGCTTGACAGTTCACTCTTGACCAACATATCAGCAGAACATTGCACAATAGTCAAGGATATTAGCCATTTGATATTTGTAGCCCAATACCTTTTTCCATTTCTTCTTTTCCAGATGGTTTTGTTGGATAACTCAGAATCATATGTTCTAAGGTTCCAGATATGTAACGCTTTCCAATAACAGGTTTTTTTTGCTCCCTCTGCACAAATCAACATACTCAAACGTTAATTGACATCTCTTGGCTACAATCCTAAGAAGCAAAAAAATTCAAACACTTAAAAGAATAACCAATTAAATCAAGTCCTGGAAATCGAAATACTCACAGCTTCGTTCTCTTCTGGAGTGAGAAATTGATAGACTGATGCATGACCACTTGTGCCATTTTCTGCTTGTGGAGCTGCACTTGTCACTTTGAAATACTTATTTGTATTTCTTGCATACTGTAAAATGTAGTCAGGAGGTTGTTTTCTGCAAGACAACCAGAAGCCAAGTTAATAGTGTCATATCCAAATATAACAGAAAGCATGGGAAAAAACTGCTAACCAGATAACTGGTGTACAGGGGGGTAAAGTTTTTGAACAATGTTCCGATTGCAAGCAATGATTCAACCCTGAAATCATACGAAGGAACCAACTAAGGTTAACCATTGTACTTCTTTTCAGTAATTGAACGAAGTACAACTTCAAAAAATGTTCTAAAGATGGCAATTGGGATTAAAAGCAATTAAAGAGAGTCCGATGGTAGTAAGGTATACCCCAGTTTTTCAATAATGAAAAGGAGGAGATCATAGGGACATTGCCCAGGGAACAATGGCAAACCAAGGAACAGCTCAGCTGCCACACAACCCAATGACCACATATCAATTGCTGTTGAGTACGGATGCCCAAGGACAACTTCTGGTGATCGATAAAAACGGCTCTGCAGGAAGCACACATCACACCATAAGGTTAGGATAGGTTGCAAGGACAAAAAAATTACAATTAGGACAAGAAATCTGAGTCACCATCCTCAAGGAAATTAAAAAAAAGCCAGTGTCACTGTACTCAAGTCGCCAAAACAGGGCATCGCTTGCTTAGATCATTTACCTGGATGTACGAATAAACTGTCTGCTCCTCCATGCATGCTGACCCAAAGTCGATCAGTTTTATCTCTGCAGCACGCAAACTACAATTCAACAAACATAGAGTTAGAGTAATAACGATCGCATGACAAAAAGATGGAACCAACACTACATTGTCATGACTGCTGAAAGTACACAAACCGCATCACAAAGATGTCAACTACATTCCTCACATACTATGCCTCCAATAATCATCCAAGACCGTCATAGAATCACTAAAAAAAAAGATAGCCATCTTCAAATGTACAAAAAATAAACACCATCCAAAAATTACCTAGATACCAGAATGTTCTCTGGCTTGAGGTCGCAGTGTATTACATGTGCATCATATAATAAACTCAGCGCATCCAGCAACTGTCAAAAGGACGCTCCAAAGATTAGATATACATAACTAAGATCATGAAGAAAATGCATGTGAGGCACCAGAGACAGATCGCCAAATCCACCAGTACAATTGTCATCGTTGTATAATGTCGGGAAAGTATACAAACAGATCGATGAACGAGTAAATCACAGGAAAGTGCCCTGATATATGAAAGATATAAGTCTCAAGGACAGTCAATGAATCTGGAAAAACGAGCAAGCATTAGCACTGGAATATGAAAAAAAAATAATACCTGACCAGTGAAGATCCGTACTAGCTGCAAGGAGATACCTTTCCAACCATTCGTCTTCAGAAGCTCAAACCTAGAAACGCAAGGAACTCATTTATGTCATGATCAAACGACTAGCACTCTGTGAGGTATTCTGACGCTATCTAGTCCGTCATCGACTGCATACTTTGTTGTCCAAATTACTCCATGGTATTTCGTCCTCCAATCAATACGCACAATAGAAAGGCAGTTAGAGCCTAAAGAAATGTAGAGGATGTTAAATGAAACACTACAGCACTTCCACAAATACTTACAAGTTGACTCCAAGAAGTTCAAAGACGATGCAGAGGTGTCCTTCGCAGCTGAAATGGTCGAAGCTTCTCACAACATGATGCTCGTTTCTCCAGTCACGTATATTGTTCAACTACAAAAATAATTGCTTCATCAGATGTTCTATTCTCAATAAGATGTGCTAAACTCGCAACCTCCAGTCACGATATGAAATATCTACAGCCGATTATGCATCTATCCGTCAGAAGATCGTTACAAAGTTGAAGCTGAATTAGCTGACAAACGCTATGCTTGTGTTCAATTACAAAAACTCCCCAAGTTCTGTTGAGGCTCTCCCAAATTTCATTGATCATTCCGAATAACACAAGCAACATCAAGCAACTCCTTCCAGCAACTGCAGCAGCTTTAGTCTCATCAAGACAACACCTCAATATGTTCAAACAAAATTCAAATTGTCTCCCTAATATAAATTTTCTGTCAAGAAATAAAAATTAACAGGAAAACGTGCTTGCGGAACCACAGCAAAGGTTTGCAAGCAGTCAATCTCCATGTTAATAAGCAGGCATCAGCTAATAAAACTGATCAACATGTTGCTGAAACCCCTGTAGAACATACTCTCTCAAAGAACATGCAATGCTCCCGCAATTATGGAGGCACATGGAGTTCACATCCGTCAGAGCCGAACTTGTAATGAACAAAGGCATCCATAGTTCACAACCAGACTTGGATATATTCTAGAGATTCTCATTTAGTAGCACAACCACTTAGGCTATTGGAGGTGATGCATGGTACGTACCCTGTGAAGGATGCCGATTTCTACCCTGGCTTGAGTGGAGTAGGCCCTCTGGTTTTTTATGACTTTTACAGCCACAAAGTCATTAGTCTCCTGCACAAAGCACTTAGCCACCTGCCCAAAAGTACCGCACCCTACGATATCCTTAACAACATATCTGCAACCAACGGAGACCTTGCATTATAAACAACACAACCTCTTTGCAATAAGAAGCATGCTAGAAGGTGTGATCGTGGGTGGCGAGGATCCGCTTCTCATCAGATTTATATCAGGGCGTAAGTGTAATAAACTTCGTCCACGAATGAGGTGAATGATCAACACACTTGGAGATAATGAGAGAATGATACAACAACCTATCCATGGAATTCTGTGTATCTAAAAAACACTTTGCAGGAAGAAATTCACCTGCGTGTCTTATCTTCGTTAGCCAAGACACGCCCAAAGTACAGGATGAGATCGTGATTCTCATTATCTGCACCATTATTAGACACTCCAACAGAAGGGACGGTTAAGAATCTCTTAGGGTTGCAGCTTTTCGAGTACTCAAATCTGGGGTTACAGATCAAGAATGTGTCCGTAATCTCCTTGGTCAACTTGACCGGTAGCTGCAAACACCAGGTAAAAGTTGGTAAGACAACATCTCACTAATGTCCCAATCGATTATCAAGGAGCAGTTATATGAACGTATTTACATTTCTCAGATAAATGCCCAAGACGATTTCTGACACTTCCCAACCATCCCAAACGCAGTCCCCTCTCTGTTATTATCACCTTGTGGAGTCCTTTCATTGCAATAATTAAGCAACAATGTAACGTCAAGGTTAAGGATAAGACGTACAGGGCGTGAGACCCGAATGTGAAGTTTTCTTCCTCCTGTTCGCCCAACATCATGCTGAGGTTTTCCTCCCCAGGGCTTGTAAGCTCGGAAAGCAATCGGACGAGGGAACCAATGGGACTGCGGAACAGGGTAAAATACTACCTCTTGGGAATCTAAATTTCTTTGCCGATCCATGATGCCAAATTCGAAGAAGTGAGCAGGAAGTCTAAGGTCAAAACAGCCTCTTTCCTCCACCAAACCCTGGTAAAACCTCTACACAGTCCTCGCTCATATAAATTCGCAATGTTTTCTTTGCGCTGATGATTCTAGCAAAATGACAAATAAACTCGTCTCAAAAAACTTCAAACCCTCCTCGATTCTCCAAGTGCAATGTGCACAAACATTGGAAAACAAAACCTCCTTCCATTCCTAATTTGCTTTTCTCCACTTTCCCGAAAACATTTCAGATGTAGAGCAGCTGTGCGATGATAGTCACTCCAACTGTAAAGGCACGAACCTATTTCTGCGAACGTATTCACGAAAATTTTACGATCGCAAGCCTAGGACAAATGACCTAATTCAGCACGAATAAAAAACAAGACCTAAAGTAACAGAGTATGTGCCATCTAGAGATCGACACAACGTCGATCAAAGACTCGTTCTTCTAGCACGCCTCCACTACATCATAGAATTATGGCCACAGCTAGACAGAGAAACGATCTGAAGGTGGAGAAAGTGATCGCGTTAACGCTACAGTGTCGGTAACGAAGAACTGGATTGTAGGCAAAATGGAATCAAACTAACCTACATTACAATCCACAATCCGCGGTATGCCAACTACTTATCGAAGACACGAAACAAGACCTAAAGAGGGAATTTATAACGCAACCTTGGAGGTTTTAGCCTCCAAATATAAAATTACGGAAAAAACCTTATCCAACTGCGATTGGCGAAAATACGATCCGGTATGATCAAAAGCTACGGCAATTCTCACACCCTAAGTAGGTTGAGCTACAGACACAAGATTTGTGTCGAGAACAAGATACTCGGAATTCTGACTAAACCAGGAAAATTGAGTGATACGCCACACTGTGTGCACGAATCCGAAAAGAAGAAGCTTCGTATTGCCCTCATCGCATCATTTTTCACCATTTCCAGCAAAGAGGCTCCAAGAACACGATCAGAAATACGCCACTCAGTCCCTTCAGCCACAAGACTCATCACAACACTGGATGCACCAGCACTGCACACTACAGAAGTGCGGAATTCTCCAAGTTCTCTTATAGTAGGTCTTCAGGCCTGCCGCGATGCAGTATAAGTAGGGGAATATCCTACCACGAGAGCGGCCAACGACTTCGCAGCAGAAGTGAGGCGCATGTCGGAATTCCGCTCCTGTTGCACGACATTAGAACTGTCTGATTAATCAAACCTGTCTGTTGCTTCAACGTCCTTCTCCCTCGCTCTCCATTTCCAAGCCATCGCTATCAACGAATAAACTTCTCCGCTGCTGAAAGATACTCCTTCTCCACCATCAGCGCCACGATACCTAAACCGTACCACTCCTCCCGCTTTCAATAATAAAAAAAATAAAACAATCGAAAACCTCCAGCAGAAACCTGATGCGACGCGCCCGACGACCCGGCCGCGCGCGGCCGCGACAGACCAAAACACGCCTAGCTCTCTCAATTCCGCACGAAATCCAGCAAGTCTAGGGTCGATGGAAAGAGACGGAGCATCTGCAGAAGCGACGATGGTCCCGCTTCGCAACGGAGTCCCCCACACGGGCTCTACGCTGCCCAAACAGGAGCACAAGTCGACCACGAGCGAGCTCCATCACCATAGCTCCCTCTCCGCCTCTCCGCAACTCCATTCCCCTCACTTCCGTGGCTCTCCCCCAAAGTCCCGAACGAAAACCAAACCACGATCCCGATGAACGGGGGACACAGTATTCATCCGTTCCCTTCACTCTCAACAAACCCAAACCACGAGAACACATTATTCATCCATAAATCGGTCACGCAATCCTCAAATAGCGTTGTAGCGGTGATCGCGCAACTCAGAAACTTCGCGAACCCGTCCCCCCGATCCCGATGAACGAGAACGTCTTATTCATCTCTGTTTCATCCGTAAATCGTTCATCGAAGTTCCAAATTGCGGTGATTGGGGACCTAGATCGCCCTAACTTATTCTGAAATTAGCAAAAGGGGGGTTGAACTTGTTTATAGCTGCTGTACTGTTCGCTCATTCGTTCGCTGCTCCGCAGGTTGGGGCAGCCTTTCTTTTCTGCAGTACGGTAAAAAACATCACCAGATTTTTAACGAATAATAAAAAGTTGGTCAAAATACGGCTACCATCACACAGGGATATTCACAGACAAATCAGCCAAGATTTAGCATGATTTTATAGCAAATTTACCCAAGAATTCTTGGAAAATCATCAGAAATTGTAGTGTACCTACTCAAGTTAACCTTAAAGGAAGGACTCGTGACCATGGAATTCATCCATTTTGGTGTAGTGCAAATGATTGATTTAAAAAATCCAAAAGTACTTATTAGAAGTCAAACTATTGTAGAAGACCTCCCCTTCTCACTCAAAATTTGGAGGATGAATAGTTGCACTTTTCTCCCACATAGAAGAATTCTTTCTCATTCATTAGCCACAGCTTCGTTTATAGGTTAATTCAATTTGTGCCCTTAGAAAGAATAACACTAATTTGTACTAATTTTAGAATTATGAACATCTACCAAGTGCCCAACTACAAAAATTCTCATTTCTTTATAGATAAAACACATACTCAATGTTTCCATTCACCTAATCATCCAAGAGTTCACACTAATTGGACCACATTCACTCCAAGTCACTCAGTTAGAGTGATAATAAGGTGTTCCCCTATTCATTCAAACGCTAAATTGCACTAATTGATTGAATTCCCCACCTGGAGTACCAAAATAACTCTCCAAAATGTTCTTGTTCGTTATTTTAAAAACACGCCTTCCTCCCAAATTGGTACCAAATTCTTGGAGCCACCATAGCCCCCAAACCAGGCAAGGCTGTGTGTGCGCCCCCCCGCCCTGGGAAGTTGGAAGGATGGAATCATGGAATAGTGATCAATCTCCCAAAGTCCCAAGGATCCCTGCTGCTAAATATAAAAAAAAGCCCAAACTCCCAAAGGCAATGGTACAGTCCTGTGCAGCCCCCTGTTAATAAAACTTAAAGTTGAGGTATGGTGGGGACGGAAAAGCAAGTCAACTTGCAGGGGCCTGACTGACGGACTCATTGACAGTTTCCTGAGGAGGTGAAAGCGGTTGCTGCCATCATGACTGCCTGCCTGCCTGGGGCCCCAGCCCTAAGCTTACTGTAAGTTAATTTCAGTTGTTGCACACCAATGTTGGGGGAGACTGAATTGCCGGTTGGTTTGTTGTTGGTAGCTGTGGTGGAATTGGGGAAAAAAAATCGGTTGCAATTTGACTGCAACATTGGGGAGGAAAAAAAAAAGTGGTGAAAAAAATCCTTAAAATTTCTATTTGGGGTAAGAAATAGAGAAAAGAACCAGATTTGGTACTTGAAAAATTTGTTTGGCATGATAATCCATACCCTAACCCTTAAATGCCGACGTAGCCATTCTATGGCCGATGGATGAGAGGGAATCAAGCTGTCTAGGACAGAAATGCAACTATTCATCTTCGGAATTTGTTGGGAAAAGGGAAGATCTTCTACAGTAGCTTGACTTCCAATGAGCGCTTTTTCAATTTTTTTTAAGGCCAATGATTCACATGGTAATGCAAAAGGATGATTTCGAGGGTCACCCCTTCATCCTTTAAGGGTTAAGTTTGTTTGTTTGTTGTTTTATTTGTTTTATTTGTTTTGTGTGTTTAATACGTTGAAATCTCCCAGACCGTGCATCCCCCGGTGGCGTGCTTGGTATTGTCGGAAAGCCCTCGGCGAGGAGGGGTGCACGGACTTGGTTTTGTGGTGTTTGGACCTAGGGTGGAAAAGTTATGAATTTTTAAGTTATTTTTGAATTTTTTAAAAAAACTAAAATTACTTTTACTTTTTGTTTCAGTTGTAGCAACATCATAGGGCACACTAGTCCATACCTTAAGTTTGGCTATTTGTTTGTTTGTTTTGTTTGTTATATTGAAATCTCCCAGACTGTTCATTCCCTACTGGCATTCTCGGTACCGTTGGAAAGCTCTCGGTGAAGAGGGGTGCACGGGCTTTGTTTTGTAGTGCTTGGATGTATGATGCAAAAGTTATTGAATTTCAAAGTTTTTTGAATTAAAAAAATGAGAAAAATTTACTTTTACTTTGATTTTTGTTGTGACAACGGCACAGGGTACACTAGTCATATTAAAGGAAAACTAGTGTAGCCCTCTGCCATTGCCACAACCAAAACAAAAGGAAAAGTCATTTTTAAAACCAAAAATAACTCAAAAAGCCAAAATTTTCCACCGTAGCTTGAAATGCCACGAAACAAAGCCTATACATCCCTCCTTGTCAAGGGCTTTCCAATGGTACCAAGAACATGACAAATTGACACACGGGTCAATAGATACATAATTTAGTATAATTTAGTAGTTTTTAAGATCCCAAAATAACTAAAAAATACACAACTTTCCCACCATAGGTCCAAATGCCACAAAAGAAAGCCCCTGCATCCCTCCTTACCGAGAGCTTTCCGACGATACTAAGAACACGACCAAAATCAAAGTAAAAGTAATTTCCTAATTTTTTTACCCATAAATATTTCGAGATTCAATAACTTCTACACCCTAACTCCAAACGCGACGAAACCAAGCCCGTACACCCCTCCTCCCCGAGGGCTTTCCGACGGTACCAAGTACGCCACTGGGGGACACACGGTCCGGGAGATTTCAACGTGACAAACAAAACAAACAAAACAAACAAACAAACAAACAAACAAATTGTCTTAAGGTATGGACTAGTGTGCCCTGTGCCGTTGTCACAACCAAAACAAAAGTGTAAGTAATTTTCTAATTTTTTGAATTCATAAAAACTTCAAAAATCTATAACTTTCACACCATGGGCCCAAACGCCACGAAACAAGCCCGTGCACCCCTCCTCGCCGAGGTTTTTCCAATGGTACCAAGCACGCCACCGGGGGACGCACGGTCAAGGAGATCTCCACGTATCAAACAAAACAAATAAAACAAACAGCCAAACTTAAGGTATGGATAGTTGGCGAACGTTGTTGCGCACTTTAATATCAATTGCAAGGGTATGGTGGTCAATACCAAAAAATATATATTGTAAGGAGGAAATAAGAACTTAATCTCTGGAATTAGATTATTTAATTTGGTTGATTTGAATAAAGTTGTCTTCAATGAGTGTGCATTGCACAAGTGCGCTTAGATGTGTAGGGGTTGTGATTCGGGACATGGTGTTTTGAAGACCTATACAACTCACAAATAGGGACAAGTTTTGCACTACACACTTGGCCACGCACCTGGCAAAGCTGTAGATGCATTTTTGGATTTAGAGGCCCTATAATAAATAGTCAAGACGGGAAGTGAAATAAAAAAATTAACCCTAGATCATTTTGGAAATCATCCCTTTTGGCGTTGGATAACACCATCTTCTTTGAAAAAAACAAAAGTACTCATTGGAGGTCAAATTACTATTCATGATCTTCCCTTTCCATACAAAATTTCAAGAATAAATAGTTGCACTTCTGTCCTACGGAGGAGATTCATTTGTCATTCATTGGTTGCAAAATGTCCGCTTCAGCATTCAAGGATTAACTCTAGAAAGACACAACCCTATAACCAAGGTAATTGGCTCCAAAAAATTAGATTTTTGGATGAACAGTTGCATTCTTCATCTCTACAATTTCTTAGAATATCACTTACAGGATACTTTTAATCCGTGGCATTGTTAGAAGGTTAATCAACCACCATATAAAGGGTAAACTTTTACATTTTTTTGAAAAGGTGAAATTTTGAAGTGAATCCCTATGTTTTTATTGTTGGTGATATACAACCAGTAATGGTAGATATCGTCCTGTACTTGCATGTCCCTCCAAAAATCCACTAATGATAAGTTGACAAGTAAGGGATTGCATAATTATATTATTTAGCAATGTTGGAGAGGGTGCTTGTGCCATCTTTACAATATCGATGTCTACTTTGAAAAATATTTTTAATGTTGGTGATGTATACCAACTATATTAGATATTGCCTTGTAGATGCATATCTCTCTAAGAATCCACCAATGATAAGATTACAAGCAAAGACTTCCGTAACATTATTCACTTGTGTTGGAGGAGATACTTTTCAATTTCCTCAAAAATGGAGATGTCAAAACTTGAAAAATGAAACTGAGGAAGAGAAGACACTATTGATAAATTATAATTAAAGTCCAACCCAATCATTCAAGGGAGGAAATAGTTATTTTCTCATGGGATGCAGTATATGAAAATTAAAAAAGTTTGACAAATTAATTTCAAATAAATTTGGCAACTTATAATCAATACAATGATGCACATTTGTGAATATTGATATTCAAGAGTTACAACTTCAAAAAAATTTACAATGTGTAGCATCCACAAAAGAATTTTGTAAAAAATTTAAAATGCATCATTTGCATGCAATACAAAAAAATTCTTTAAACATTTTAGATTGTATCTATATTATTTCATTGATTGCACATAATCACACAAATAATGATATCAAAAAGACAAATTATGTCATAATGATTCATTTTCAATTTGTGCTACATTTATTTAGAACAAAAGTTTCAAAAGAGATTTTCACAAGAAAGTGAATGAATGAATATATGACTCTTTTTAATAGTGATTTTAAAAATAAAAAAATTCAATGTCATCTTATTGATACATATATTACAGCAAAATTCATGTAAAAAATAATTAAATTTCATTACAGGTAGTCATTCTAATTGTGATTATTCAGAAAAAACTTTGTACAAAGTTTGGTTTTACAACGCCAGTTATGTACATACTTTGTTTGTTGACTTGTAGCTACGTTGCTACATTTTAAAGTTCCCTTGAATTGCAAAAATCTATCATCTTTTGAATCTTCTTCTAATTTAGATTGTTGTGTTCACATTCTAGATTTTGAAGTATATATTATAGCTCTCACACAGTTGATTTGCTATACACTTGTATCGTGAGAATTACATTTACATTAATTTTATCTATGGCTTTGACTTCTAAGAGGCTACATTGGTTTCTTAAGCTTCTCAAGCATAAATGATAATATATATATAGGCAAATATAGGGGGCATTATTATAGCATTTGGGAAGCATAATTAATCAACCCTCCCAATGCATTATTTTTTACATTGAAGTTGTGCTATTGTATCAATTGGAGATCTTCATCAATCAAGTCTTCAATATTTTCCAAGAATTATTTCAATAGCAATTTAAAATTTTTCATTTATTTTATTATTTATGCGAAATCAATTTTTTGTGATTTATTCTCTTTTCAAATTGCAAAATTGAGGATTTTAGATTTTGAGTCTTTTATTTGCAGCATCAATATGGTTGAAACATGGATTTGTATACTCTTCTCTGCAAACACCATTTTTCAAAAGTATATTTCATTCTATCCTCTATAGTCCACTTAAACTATAGATAGAATACATCATGTATACTGAAAGTCAATATAGACTACTTGATGGTTAATTCCTGCATGGGTGAAAACATTGCATGGGCAATAAATACAAGGCCAAAGGAACACAACCGAAAGGCATGAGGAAAAGAGTGCCGTTGAGGAAGGTAGGGAGCAACTAAGCCAAAGGCTAATGGAAGGAAAGAAGCTAAAAGGGGGGATGAGAATTTGATGGCAATGAGGACGAGAAAAAAGAAATCTACAAGAAGTAGGGAATGGAAAATCAATCCGAATACAAAGATTCATAAAAAAAATGATCCATCAAACTAGATATTTAGGAAACCTAAGAACCAAGGGCCCAAATTGAAGCTTATTATTTAAGGATGAGGGATGACTATAGGGTGTAGGATTGCCAATGCTATCCTCCATTAGTGTGAGTCTTTATTGGATGTTGCTCTATAAAAAGGATATTGTCAAGGAGTCCTGTGTAAACATCTAGTGTCAAAATTAGAAAAGATTTATTCAAAATTGACTTTATTGGAACTTAGATCCAAATTCTCATTCAGCCAATTGAAGACCAATTGTGTCCTTTGACTATAGTTTTTAATGGAACATAAAAAAATTCCGTATAGCCTTAATAGTTGTTGGTGCAAATGCGTACCAAATGGTGTATTTTAATTCAACAAAAACATCAATCATTATAAGTCAAATTCATTTGAATGTATTTAGACAAAAAGACGCACAAAGTGCTCCACCTAGGCACCATATTCTTGTTAAAACAAATTTTGGTACCGGATTGTACATTTACTATGGAAGGTCAGTATTCTACAATTATCACTTTCAATGTGTAAAGAAAAATGCAACTCTTGACCAAATTTACTATATGAGTTGCAAATAACAAATTTTAGACAAGCAAGATGAAGCGACAACTAGAAAGGGTGTTTTTTTTACATTTTTTTTTGACACATTTTTGTAATAAGTGACATGATGGAACCCCGGATGGAATATAACATGGTTGTAGAGCTCTAGACATATATGAAACCATACAATGCCTTATATATAGATGAGGTCACCCATATCTTCTTTAAGCACACCGTTGTTTACATCTAGCTTGATTGATGCATGAAAATGTGAAAAACATGAGGATGATCTTATAGATGGCTTTGATGGACAATGACTAGAATAAATGCAAAATGACTACATCATCATCATCACAAAGTTTAGACCCTACGATTTGGCAACAATTATCATGCGGTTATCGTTGTTTCATGGGTTCGTACCATAATCGCACTAACTTAGTGTATTTTTACGCACTGAATCAGTGCGAAAACAATGAATATCAATAGCATACGGTTTATGTACTTTAACTATACAATTGTTGTGTCAAAACTGCACAGTAATCATATAGTTAAAGTACATAAACCGTACGCTATTGATATTCATTGTTTTCACACTGATTCAGTGCGTAAAAATACACTGAGACAGTGCGATTATGGTACGAACCCATGAAACAACGATAACCGCACCATAATTGCTGCCAAATCGTAGGGTCTAAACTTTGTGATAATTGACTATAGTTAGGTTGTGCTTTTGAAGCGGCAACAAACTAATGATCTAGAGATTTTCCTAAAGGGCACTTTACACTATGGCCAAAGGTCAAGAGGTCGTAGATTTCTACCAATAAGATTACAAAACTCCAAAAATTCAGCAATCTCATTGGTGGAAATTGATGGCCTCTCAACCTTTGGCCATAAAGTGAAGTGCTCCTAAATCTATTGCATAAGATTCATTCAATAGTTCATCGTAAACAAGGAATGGCTAAAAATAGTATTTGAGAATCTACTAAAAGTTTGATGGGCTTTTGGAAAAATCACTAAAATCAAATTTAATCACCTATAAAATTTAGTAGAATTCTTTAGATAATGTATTTTCAAATATTTAAAACAAATATTTTTTACCCAAAATTATACACAAATCATTTCAAAAAAATTCAAAAAATTCAAGGAATTAAATATTTTGATGTATTTGTCTAAAAAAATTAAACTTTCAAATTAATCTAATAGAAATTAAATATTCTTAAAATTTTATTGAAGATGAGATTCCATCCAAGAAATGATAGAAGGTTGTTTTTGAACGTCGAGAAAGGCATGTATATAAAGAAGCCTTTTACATCAATGTATGGAACATGAAATTTTAAATTTTAAATTTTTTTTATATTATTAATATTTGCCTATAGTAGAAACAATCTCAGATTTGGCCTCTAAATTCATAATTTTGGATACTGAAAAAGTCTTAGAACCTTTGGAAACTATAAGTGTGACAAATTAGAAAAGTTGCATTTTAAATGGCCAATGATTTTCAAAAATTCAAAAAATAGACACTGTAGTAAATAGGATAACTTCTACCTTGATTAACACTTTTGGCTCAATTGTCTCCATAATCCAAATGTTATAACACAAGACACATTAGATTTGTAATATATCATGCCAAAATAGTATAAGCTAGTTTATCTTGCAAGAACCACTCATTTGTTCTTGTGACTTGAGCATTGAAGTTTTGTTGGTTTCTTACACTTGTTGCGTGTGTTTTTAACCTATAAGGTTTGCATTTAAATTTGATAGGCTTATAAAATGTTTTGAATAAATGTGGTTTTAGAACACTTTTTTAGTTGTTTTTTTTAATTTTCAATTTCAAAGTATTTAAAATATGGATTTGCTTAGAAGTCTCCACCATCAGGTATATCCTAGCTGCGGCCCTCAGAGGTCATATGTTTCAAAAAAAAAAAAAATCTATTGATTCTTTATGCAACCAAAGTCAAAACACTATATCTTGGTCATAGTCACACTATATTTTGCACACAGTCAATTAATTCATTAATTAAAGCTTGACGCTTCTACAATGTCTAAAGCATAGGCACTATACATTTTGGGTGCCATATATACACGTCACCATTTAACATACAAGTGATAAAAATTGAATATTTAAAGCAATACTAAGGTAATGACATCATCTAAATAAGCCACTTGATCGGAATCCAGAAGTTGTAAAGACAATTATTAGGGGAGAAATATATTAAAAAAATTTCAAACGGAAGTGAAAACAAATGCAATTGCATAAAGAAGTTTTGGGAAATTGTATGAATGAATTTCCAATCCTTAAAGTTGAGGTCATTTAAAAACTTCCTATAAACTATAGATTGTTTTCAATCATACACCTTTGAAGAAAAAAATGCCCAAAAAAATGCTCCTGCAAACTCTTATTTATTGTTTCAAAAAATTCTTCAATTAATATTGTTTGTTTGTAAAACTCTTTGTCTTTCAACTAGTTTCTTTTCAAAACTTGTATTGATTTTAGTTGTTATAATGTAAACTTTCAATTTAGTGATGAGATGACTATTGGTATTGCAAAAAAATAAAAATTGAAAGGTGAAGATACTTCAAGGGATTTGAAAATCACAAAAAAAAAATATGATAATTTAGTTAAGAATTTGAAGTTACAACTTGGTCATAAGTAAATTAAGTCAATTTACTAAATTTGGCAAAATAAATGCTTGGACATGCATAAAGTCATTGTGTACATGTCCTAAGCTTCAAGGTATAATCTTTTATAGTATTGGGTATGTACTCTTTCAAAAATTTGAACACGACACTTTTAAATTATCATATCCAAATTCTTAACCCCTAAAGGACCGTTTTCCCTTCGGGGGACAAATGCGTTTTCGGGCAGGTACCTACGGGCTGAAATTTTGTCGTGATTTTTTGAAATTTTTTTTGGAGATAGAAAAATTGATAAGGTTTATGGGAATATAATTTTTTTCAGAATTGGTGCCTGGGAAAAAAAGTTATGACCAAATAAGCTCAAAACGAGGGACGGGGGGCAGCCTGGGCAGCAAAAAAAAAATGGACAAAAATTTGAATTTTTTTTTTAAATATTTTTTTTCTTATAGATTATATTTTTGCCTATCTGGAAAGCTTTGATTCATTTCATTTGGATATGCTATGAGAAAGTTATGGACATTCTTGTTTTTCGGGCAGTTAGAGCATCTTCTTGAAAAAAATTACTTCTAGGATTCAAATCTGAATGCAATTTTTCAAATTTTTCAATTTTTTTTTTTTGCATGGTCTGATTTACTTGTTAGAACAATCTCACCATTGGGATTAGTGGATTTTAATTCCATCTAAAATCTATGAATATTTTAGATTTTCCTTCTATCTCATACCTACTTCTACTTAACAATTTTTTTAAGAATGATAATTAAGATTTTTTGAATTTTTTTTTTTACCTAGACTCTCAACTCAATTCTCCACTATAAAGATTTAAATCTCAAAACTCTGTAGTGCAAAAATTTTAAGTTAAAAATGTTCAAACTCAAAAAATCTAGTCCCGCAATGTGCTGAAAAACTTGTTTTTTTCACTTTAAACGCAGATATCTTGCAATCTGAGCGGTCAAAAATTCTGAAATTTTTTACACACACTCTCATACTAGTTAGGTGTAGGTGTAGGATCCTACGGTTAGATGTGGAAAAAAACAATTAAATTTTTTTTTAACTCTTTGCTATAGAAATGGCAGTTTTCAGTGTTTTTTGGCAGAAAAAAGGCCTCGATCCTTTAGGGGTTAAAATAGAATGAATTGCAATAGTAGATACCAAGTAGAGATTTAAAACATGATGAGATTGTTCATCATTGTATTCAAAGTTTGATAATACAATCTATTCTCATTGTGAATATTATTTTGAGATTTTGAATAGGCCATTTTTTAGCCTACAACTCAATCTATTCAAGTCCACTTTCATCTTGAGATATTGATGGATTCTTTTGTGGTAAATTTTTATTTTTTGATGTACAATTTAGTTCATGTTTATTGATTTTATCATTTGACTATTATTGGAGGATTGTGAACAGACTGTACCTAATATCCAATTTCCTATCCATTCATTCAATATTGGTCAATTCATAATGCAATTTAGTTTATTCATGTTTATTCACATCTTGAGATAGTCATAGATTCTTGTCTGTTGGATTTGAACTGTTTGGTGAATGATTACGTATGTGTCTATTAACATTCTCATACTGACTATGATTCAAGAACTTTGAATAGACTATTTATGATCTTGTACTGTACCTATCCGAAGTCAAAAGTCCTACCTACTCATCCAGAACTTGTCAATTTTGATAAGCTCACATTTGAAATATTGACTTATTCTGTTGAAAGTATCCATTGGAGATTTACATTTTTATGATTCTTATTTTTTAATGAACCATTTAATAAATATTTAATGATATTAATATGAAGTTTCTACCTTTTACTTGGAAATTTTATAAAATACTCCAAAATAACAATTAAATCTCCTTATTACACTATTTTCAAACAAGCTAATGAACATTGTACACACAATTAACCATGATGCTTGGTTTCACAAGAAGGGAATGAAATAGGTTGTATTACTTTACATTTGTTGTATAGATTATCATTGAAAACGCTTACATTGAAAGACCAATCATCATGGATGTATTGCTTAATTTCAAAACATTAAGAAGGTCATATTGTGGTTGATTCCTCCTCCCTCCCCTTCCAAAGTACGGTAATACTTGAATCTACAAAAAACAAACTTCTTGTATGGTAAATTTGATGAAAGAGACATAAACAACACACGGTATTTGTAGAAAAATATCAAGAAACACATGCAACAATTCAAAAAGAAGATTTAGGCACTAACCCCTAAAGTTCTAATAGTCCTTTCAAGGGACACTTGAAGGTTTAGGTAGGTACCTCTAATCTCAATTTTTGGCAATTTTTTTTGAATTTTTTTTAAAGTAGCTAAATTAGTTTTCTACAAATATAATTTTTATTTCAATCAATGCTCAAGAGTAAAAGTTATGCCACAATAAGTCCAAAACAAGCGCAAGGATGGCAACAAAAAAACCTTAAATATTTGAAATAATTTAAATTTTTCTTTATTTATTATAGATTATATTTGATCTCACTGAGAGATTTGATACATTCCATTTGGATAAGTCATGTGAAGCTTCTCATTTTGCGAACAATTTGAGCAAATTTTTTGAGAAAATAATGTATTGGATCCAATTTTTAACTCAATTTTAACAATTTTTCAATAAACTAAGTTTTCTTTAGTTTTCATGCTTTAGTTTTCTTTCTAGGACAATCTCACTATCTAAATTAGTGTATTTCAATTCTATCTTAGAGCTATCAACAATTTAGTTTTTTTTTCTATCTTGTATTTGCTTTGATTAACAAAAATTTTAAAGAATGAATATTACGGGAGGGGGGTGAATTTTTTTCCCAAACTTCAACTCAATTCTTCAACACCAAAAATTTAATTCACAATATATAAAAATAAAAAAATTAATTAAGAGGACTCAAAGCCTTATAATCTAGTCAAACTAGGAACAAAATAACTCGCTTTCTTCACTTTAAACACTTATATCTTGTGATTGATGTCATCAAAGTTTCTAAAAAAAATTGGACTTTTTTTGTAATAGTGTGGTGCAAGATCCTATAATAAAATATGCAGAAGAAACAAGTGTTTAAAAATCTTATTGTTTGTAATGAAAATGATAGTTTTTGACTCGTTTTCGACTCCAAAAAAGTGGCCTTGGGACTTCAGGGGTCATAAGGGTTAAAACAACATTGGAGACAGTTGTGAAGATGGCCCATAAAAATGTTGCATTACAAAGACCTCTAAGGTATCTAAGGTAGACACACCCATTTCCACTCAGCACCCAATTCCATCCTCATGTACTAATGGTGTGCATTCTAGAAAGAAAATGTGCACCATTAGTACATGAGGGAGGAATTCTTAAAGGGACGGGAATGGGTGTGCCTACCTTGCATCTAATTCAAACAAATACCCTTGGAAATATTTTAAAATGGACACGAAGACAATCTTTGATCATAAGTGCATATTGAATTTGAGAATCTATTCAACAATAACATTACAACTTGTATCCATTAAAGGTGATCTACCAAAAATAATTTGATTGCTTGTAACTTTTGTGTACAAAATGAATATTAATAAACTATAGCTAGTTGCATATTAATCGCCTTGTAGTTGATGACAAAAATTTGAGAAAAGGTATCATACCATTAAATAATAGGAACTATATACCATTCTTAACTCCTTAAAGGCAACTTGGTTATTAAAAGATCAAGTGAAATTGGATCTTGAGATTCCTACACAATCAATCTTTGATGAATCTTTTTAACCCCTAAAGGCCCAAGGCCTTTTTTCTGCCAAAAAACACTGAAAACTGCCATTTCTATAGCAAAGAGTAAAAAAATTTGAAAAATGTTTTTTTTGCACATCTAACCGTAGGATCTTATACCAAACTAGTATGAGAATGTATGGAAAAAATTTCAGAATTTTTGACCGCACAGATTGCAAGATATTTGCGTTTAAAGTGGAAAAAACAAGTTTTTCAGCACATTGCGGAACTGGATTTTTTGACTTTGAACATTTTTAACTTAAAATTTTTACACTACAGAGTTTTGAGCTCTTAATCTTTGTAGTGGAGAATTGAGTTGAGAGTCTAGGGGAAAAAAATATATTCAAAAAACTTAATTAGCATTCCTAAAAAAATTGTTAAGTAGAAGTAGGTACAAGATAGAAGGAAAATCTAAAATATTAATATATTTTAGATGGAATTAAAATACACTAATCCCAATGGTGAGATTGTTCTAGCAAGTAAACTAAACAATGAGATTTTTTTTTTTTGAAAAATTGCAAAAATAGCATTCAAAAATGAATCCTACAGTTATTTTTTTCAAGAAGATGCTCTAACTGCCCGAAAAACAAGAATGTCCATAACTTTCTCATAACAAATCCAAATGAAATGATTCAAAGCTTTCTAGATAGGCAAAAAGATAATCTATGAGAAAAAAATACTAAAATAAAAAAAAATCAAATTTTTGCAATTTTTTTTTGGCTGCCCGAGCTGCCCGCCGTCCCCTATTTTGAGCTTATTTGGTCATAACTTTTGTTCCCGGGCACCGATTGTGAAAAAAAATATATTCCCACAAAGCTTATCAGCTTTTCTACCTCCAAAAAAAGTTTCAAAAAATCTGGACAAAATTTCAGCCTATAGGTACCTGCCCAAAATCCCATTTGTCCCCCGAAGGGACAATGGGCCTTTAGGGGTTAAATTTTGACACAATGCGTAAACATGTACTTCCTTTGTGGGTATACAACATTTTTCTTAATTGGATGCCTTTATCCAAAGTTGTGTCGCACAAAAAATTTTGAGCAAGGTAGGGAGCTGTGGACAACAAATGCAGAATCCCTCCTTCACTTGTAGAATTTGGCAGTAGTGACGTAGAATGGAACCTGTAAGAATAGAAATGAAAATGTGTAGTGCAAACCAACACTCTACGAAGAGTTAAAGAGCTACTTTGATTGGACAAAGACAACAAACAAAAACTCTTTTGACTTCAAACGCTATAATGTTTCAATCTACTTGGTCAAAGTTCTTGAAATTTTCTCCACACATTCCCATGGTACACTTTTGTAATGTTGATTATGTTTTCAATTTTATTTTTTTTGTCCTAAAAAGAGGCAGTTCAGTTTTGGCCCCAAATAACTTAAACCCCGGTCCTTTAGGGTTAAAGTGTAGTTGCTTGAATTCAGTGGAATCTTCCATTGCTTCCGAGGTCTTCCTTCAGTTTCGGCATTCCGAATCTTCGAGTAACATGAGCGTTGCTTCCTCCTTGGAGCTTTCTGTGCTCATTTTTCAAACTTAACGTCAGTTCTCAGTTTTTCAAGTTGGACCAGCCAACTGCATAATCGAGTAAATTGAACCAACGGCAAAAAAAGTCTCCAGGACGGCAATCATATGCATGAAGATGCTACACATGTTCAATATCTTCAACCTCCTGTTGATTAAAATAGCTAATTTCATTGATTTGTCCTATCAATTTGTCGTAGAATCTAGAGCATTTGGAGCATTTGAAAGTTTGGGCACATTCAGAGCACGTGAAATGCCAGCTTGAAATCCACAATTTTGAATCTCTGAAACGAACCATCTGTCCATAAGGAACGGAAGGCTGTTGACACTTGAGCAAAGCAGACTGAGAGAATGTTGATGTGCTTCAGAATCCAGAACTTGGAGTGACGTTGGGATGTTCTTATTATTGCCGACTGTCAAATTTGTTAAGTCCGGTGGAAATTCACAAGATTGGCACTAACTTTGGCAGATGCCTGTGGCTGGATATTTAGGTTTATACTAATCCTAGTTTTTAGTGGCTTTGGGCATTTGATTGTCAAGTTTTGGGCGATTTGAGCGTTGCCAATTTAACAAATTTGACCATTTGTGTTTGTTGTCAGCACCTGCACCTTAAACCAAACGAACGAGTGGGAATGAATTTCCATGCTAATGCTGTGAAAATGCGACTTTGATGTGGTGTGCACCTGCTTGTGGCCAGACGTTGCTCCAAAGGCACTCAGAAGTCTTAACTTGTCAAAAACTCCCTGATCAGCAAACAATTATCCAATTTCTAGAATGAAAGCTACGAGTGGCAAAGCATATGCAGATAGATCAACAGTCTGTAATTCCATTGATTCTCCATTCACTGTCAAAATTAGCAGGTGAATAAACCTTGAAATTCCACTTTTTAATTTACCGTTGCTACCAGAAGAAATTCTGTATCAAAGCCCACTTGTGAGTTGTGGAGTTGAGCTCTTACGTGCTGCCGAAATTCTCTCCATGTTGCTGTTTGGTCAATCTGTGGTGATAACTCCTGCTCATAAATGACTACAAATGCAATCCATAATACCAACACTGGTCGGTGTTGAAGTAATCGAGGCTAGTCAGAAGAGGATTCCAACTATAATCATTCTTCTCTTTCTAAACATTTTGATGAGTCAAAAAATTACAGATTCGAGAGTTCTTAACTAAGTAGAACGAATTAACAAATATTTCTGATACTGCTTTTGAGCCTCTTAACAATCGTATATAGAACGTCAGATTCGTTATATTGGTGCAGTTAAGAGCACAGAATGTGAATTTTAACTGCTCAAAGGTTTGAAAACTAGGTCTGGTATAGATCTGCGTTCAAGGTGTCCGCTTTGAACAAAATCCAAGGTCGTGAATTTCTGCCAATTTAATGAAACTGACAGCCTCAAGAGTTTCGAATTCAAGGCCACAGAGTCTGTATGGTCAAGAATTCACCTACATGACAGCCTCATGATTGAGTTTCTTAGAGTTGGAATGGACCAAGAACTCTTCTACGAATTCGGCAGATTTGCACTGGAATGGTCACATTAGACATTTCGGCGTCGCATCACAAGATCACAAAGGGCTCTCAACAAGGAAACAGAGCAGTTCAGACGCCCAACTCAAATCTCAGATCTATAGTAGTCTTAGATTTTAGGGCTCCAAGGTGTTGATTTTCAACTAAAATCCCATTGAGAAACACTTGAAAGTCCTAACTTTTATCACTTTGAATGTCACATTTGGACACGTTCAATTTCGCCAAAAGAATGATTAAAAGGTTTGGATTGGGGTTATACAGATGGAAACCTTTCCACGTGATCTTTGGAGTTTCAGTGTGTTTCATCTTTCTAACGGCAGACAGTTAGATTTTTAATAAGTGTGGAGTTCCTCGATACATCATGCTAGTTCAGTCAATTTGCAGCTGAAAGCTTTTGAAGGCAAGCGCAGATGCTTAAAGAGGTTGAAAAGAAATGGGAAAAGAAAGGCAGTCCCCACTGCAGCCTGACTGTCATTGTGCAGCATGAATTGGTGGAAGTATCTGAAAGTTGATCAATTGAAGCCTCAAAAAGTCGTTGAAACTCAAGGGTTGTTTCAACTTACACACAACTGCCATAATAACATACAAGGCAAAAGGCTCCTGTTAATAAATAAAAAGAAGCAGAAGGCAGAATTGCAGTTGTAAAACATCGAAAGATTTAACAAACAAACAAATTGCAGAAGCTATACCAACACCATGCTCAATAAAGGAAGGTTTCACACAGGTTGCGTCTTCTTTACCACTTATTATTTCCAAAGACACCATCGTACCACTATGAACAATATGAAGATCAAGGTACCTGCTTCATTAGATTGTTTATTCGAAGCTTTGTAACACACACATTCTTAGAATTTGATCAACACACAACACACGCTCTTTTGTTTTAGCAAAGAATTAGAGGTGAAAGAAGTGCCATAGGATAGGACCAGTCTAGTTGTGACAACACCGTTGACCATATTATTTTCCATGTTGGGAGGATCCAGGTGGTCACTGTTGGCACACTAACTTGGACCCGTTGGTCACCATTGAATATGAAATGTTGGACTTCTGAACGTTTCGTATTGAGTACAAGGGTTACGGATTATAATCGTTTGTCTGACCAAAGATACGGAATGAGAGTGACACAGTTGGCTCCCAATTCAAAACTCAGACTTGACTGTGGAGTAAGTTGCTTACAATTGAGTCAGACAATGTGCATTTGTCCAGGAACAAGGTTTGAGAGAACAGAGTTGCAGCTAAAACTGGCTATGGCTATGGATTTGTGCACATGCCTGTTACTGGGATTTGAGACAAATTGCAATGGAAGAGTTGATAAAGAATGTCATAAGCTTACATATATCTTGCAGCACTTCCAACCTTGCATGTGCATATTGAAGACCGGGCCATACTGGCACAAAATGGCATTCCTGAACCAAAAAAACTTGAATGTGGCGGCTTTTTTTTATTTGTTTTACCTTTAAATAGTTAAGGGAAGGTGGGCAGTTGGGCACCCCCACAAACCATGACTTTTGCAGGACGTTAAACCCATCCCACGAAGTGGGCCCTGCAGGGTAAAAACGCAGAAATTTTACCCCCGGAGAAAACGCAGGATTTGTTATTTTTCACACATGATTTTTTTTGCAAATTCGGAATTCATATTTGCAATCAGAGGCCCCAAATTAGCTAGGAGAGGTCTAGAACATACCCTAGGGACGGCACAAAATAGGGGCAAGGATTTTACTTTCACCCCCCAATTTTTGCATTTTTACCCTGCTGGTCCTACTTCGTGGGATGGATTTAACATCCCGCATTACTTTTTGCTGTTGTGCCTAGTTACTATTATTGGATTGGTCAAATTTTCATATTTTCTTTTTTGGCAAGTGAAAGGAGGTTTCAACGCACCAATAAATGTGGCATTTGGATATTATATGCAAAAGTTACAAAGGGTCAATTTTTTTTATAGAAGTTTAAAACTTGTTTCTCCCATATAGGTATATATTGATGGAACACGTTAAATCTTGCATTCGAACTGGGACCCGCAGGGTGAAAACGCAGAAATTGGAGGGGATAAAAGTAAAATCTTGTCCCTATTTTGAGCCGTGTCTAAGGTTAGATATTAACCTCTCCTAGCTCATTTGGGGCCTCTGATTACAAGTATGAATTCAAAATTCAAAAAAATAATAATACGTGAAAAAAAAAAAATTCCTGCATTTTTTCGGGGGGGGGTAAAATTCTTGCATTTTCACCCTGCTGATCCCACTTCAAATGCAGGATTTAACGTCATGCTATATTGGTTTTGGAGATGCATATAGAGAGATGATGGCAGTTTTTGGTCACCGGCGCATTTGAGGGTGCCCACCTTATATGCACCTATAAATCGTCACAGATTATAAATGAGTGAATATGGTTATTATTATATGACAAAACTAATTTTGTTTGGGATTTAAGATGTGAGAATACCAATCTTTCTTTTCATGGCCAATGTTAAAAGTGTTATATACAATAAATACCTAACTAAATTATAAATTGTAGAGTATTTTGGTAGAAATATTCTATTATAGTTCAAAGAATAATCTAAGGTAGATCATCCCATTACCACACATATTTGATATCTTGGTACTTTGGAAAAGCTATTTGTCAGCTTTCATATTTTTGAGAGATTGAAAAGTTTGAAAGAAGTCATTTGCAAAAAGAACGAAGACATTCCAACATAGAGTGAAATTTTCATGACTTTTCAAAGCTAAAATGTTAACGCGTGAATAGACCCTTGTTAAAGCGTGGGCTAATTAACGTGTCAGCTCTCTAGGTGCATTTCAGCATAATAAAAGGTTGCTATAATTGTGGTAATGGGTGGGCCATAGATGCAAATGGAAGGGTCCTATAGGTGGCGGTATTGGATAGTTCTATCTTATTAAGAATAAGGTTGTTGCATTGGGAGGGTCAATTTGGACCATCAAATGTGTCCTTTAGGCATGAATGGACATATGTAATGGATTAAGTGGACAAAATGTCTTGGTGGATTTAGGATTTAGGATTTAAAGGGAATAAAATTATTGATTGTTCATAGTTTACTACTACGTACTATAGAAGATGACACAGGCTTTTGAAAAATATAATTTCATGCTAGAATCTAGACGCAAACATAAAGGGTATCAATGCAAAGGTTTAACCTCAAAAACACTACTGAAATCCCTTTGTAAACAAATTGGAGTTCAAATAGGCTCCATCAATCTTAGTTCTTGACTTAATTTTTTGAAACTTCTTAAAAAGATTTAATTCATCCACAAGCTCTTTGAGAATAATTTTTTATGACAATTAGTCATACAATTCAAAAGTTAGAGGTGTTTTTGCAAATTAAAGTTTAAGGACAAATTGAGCAAGGTAGTATACTTTGACTCCTAAAAGGACAAACAAGGCAATAGGAACCAATGTAACAGGTGAAGAAACGGAGTTTCCAACTTCCTTTCCATTATTCTAACATCATTGGAGCTCCCAACTTCCCTTCAACTCAACCATTGAATTAGGATAAACAAAATTTGGGAACAATTAGGGGATCGGACATTCCCTATGAGTAAAACTAGGTCAAGAACAAGTACAAGAACTTCATGGAATGCATCTGAGAACAACATTTGAAAGTAATTGGGAATTGAAACAAAAATAATGAAAACATAGTGAAGCTCTTAATTTAATGATGCCCAATGTTTTAGATGTTTGCATTAACTGTCTTCTAATTTCTATAAAAATTAGAATATTTGGGTTTGTTTTTTTGGAGTGTGTGTAAAGAATGTATAAATCTTTCCATCCATTTCTAGAATTCTTGTTTTTTGAAAATACATAGTAGAAAATGTATTTGCAAAAAGTCTATTATATTGTCAATTCTTTGCACCAACTCGTGTTGCAAAGATATTTGGGATGTGTTCCTCATCATTGTTACCTTTCAAGTTTAAAAAAGATAACATAATTTTAAATATGGTCAACATATTGACAATAATTGCCTAACATAATTTTTAATATGGTCAATTTTTAAATTAAAAATAAAGTCAGTAAGATTTTTCCACAAATGACAATCAAAGTCATTTGAAATTCCTAGGTAGGATAAAATGAAAGTTTGTTCACTTAGAATGTTACTCCCTCTGTTCCGAAATTATCTTTTTATTAGACAAAATGTTTTGAATTAAAGCTAAAAATAGCATAAAAACCCATTTTGTGTTGTAAGTAGAATTCCATAAACTCCTATTGCTTTGAAAAATTTAAGTTTCAGAGTCCTTTTCAAAATGTAGTTTAGAAGTACTAAAAAGTGGAATTTTGGGGGTATTTTCAAGGAGCACCCGTGGGCACTTAACCCCTAAAGGACCAAAGCATTTTCTGGCTCCGAAATCGCTGAAAACTGCCATTTTTGCTGTGATCACTCCCTAAAACAAAAAAAAACTTTAAAAAAAATCTAACTGTAGGATCTTGTACTTCACTTGTCTCAAATCATGTGGTAAAATTTTCATGAAGTTTGACCGTATGGATTGGAAGATATTAGCATTTGAAGTTGGAAAAAGAAGTTTTTTTGAACTGTGGCCTGCAATTTCAGATGACTTTGACGGCCATTAGTGGATTTTTTTTGCACTATACACCATAAATTTAAAAAATATTATGTTGAACATTTGAGTTGAGAGTCGGGGAAAAAAAATTCAGAATGTCAAAACTTGATTTTCACATATAAAAAAATTGTTAAGTAGAAGTAGGTCTAAAATTGAACGAAACACTTAATCGTTAATAGCTCTTAGGTGGAATTAAAACACCATAATCCCAATGGTAAGATTGCTCTTGCAAAAAAATTTAACCTTTTCAAAAAAATAAAATTGAAACAAATTGAAAATTGCATTCAAAAATGAATTCTATAAGTTATTTTTTGAAGAAGATGCTTAGATTGCCCAAAAAACAAGATTGTCCATAACTTTCTCATTTTGAGTCCAAATAGAATGAATCAAAGCTTCAAATGTAGAAAAAATATGATCTTTAAGGAAAAAAAATAAAAAATAAAAAAATTCAATTTTTTGAAGTTTTTTTTTTCTGCCTGACGAACTGCTTTTTGACTTTGGGTGGCATAACTTTTGCTCCCGGGCATCAATTGAAAAAAAATTATATTTTTAGAAAGCTATTGTGATTTACTATGTTCAAAAAAAATTCAAAAAATCAGGGAAAAATTTCAGGTCGCACAAGCCTGCCCAAAATCCCAAGTGTCCCCCAAGGGGACTTTGGTCCTTTAGGGGTTAATTGTTGAATGTGAGGTCATCATTTGTGGGCAATTAGTATGGGCCCAAGACCATGTGTGAACCTCTATTCCACCTCCCAAAGTTCATCTCCAATAATTGGACAATACTCAAAGAGATGCAAAAAAATAAGAGACACATTAATTTCATTTTACTAATTAATCTTTTCAATCATTTTATTTGTCTTTTGATTGATGATTGCATACTTGAAGTTGTTTTGTTGGTCCTAATTAAATATCAAGCCAAAAGCCGAAAGTGACCAATTCACAACGTCACAAAGTGCAATATGAGGAAGACAATTTTGGAATAGAAAATTAAGGCCAACATAAAGATCATTTTTGGACAAAGGCAGTAATATCTTGCAATCTATAAAGTCAATCATCACCAAAATATAACTACATGCTTATACAATTAATCATAAAAAATCCTTTGCTTTAATGTATATATAATTCATATAACTTTTCTTGGCTCAATGTACTAGAAATGGTAGTTTTCAATGTTTTTTAATGAAAACTAGCCTAGGGACTTCACAAATTATGATGCACCTAAGCTTGGCCAAGAAAAAAAAAGCTTTGTACAAGGCATCTCCATACATGAAAGGTGCCAAGGATAGTTTTCTCCAATACTTTGGTGAAGGGTGCGAAGAAAAAAATGGTACTAAAGCTTCCCAAGAGTGGCCTATGCTTGAATTTTGCTAGTGAAGGTGCCAAGTCGCCAACTTATGTATGTACGTAGACTTGGCACATTACCTAGACAAAGTTAGGGTTAGGTTAATATGTTGTTAACTACATCAAATGGAGAAGGTTGTAACTCAACAAGGCACATAAGTCCGGACCATCTGGCAACATGCCAAAGGATTTGACAATTTTGATTCAAAGGAAACTGCAAGAAACCAATCAATATGTAATATATATAATTTCACGCAAAACAAAATTTGAAAATGTTACTAAAGCTCAATTAAAACTAATAAGATAATTCAAATATTTAGCTTAAAATAGAGACAACATCCAAATGTTATAAGCAAAGGCAAACAAACACTATAAGAAATCTATGTCCAAGTTGACGGATTTTCTTGGACATTCAATGTAATAACTAGTGCTTTTATGTCAACAATGAAGTATCCTTGAAGGAACAAAGAAAAATGGCAAAAGAGCCACTACACCTTCCCAAACCACCACCATCAATAAGGGCAACCAATGGGAGTTGAAGAGTTTTTCAAGGCAAACAATGATAGATTAACCCCTAAAGGACCGGCATGCATTTTTTGGCCTTATAGAAATTTTGGGCAGGTTCGTGTGACTAGAGATTTCCATATTTTAAGCTGAAATTTTAACAGAAGGTGGGCGCAAGGAATATCTTTCATATGCACTAAATTTCAGCACATTTGGAAATAGGAGTCAAAAGTTATGGCCAAATATGTTACTTTTTTTCGTAACTGGGCAGTCTGGGCAGCAAGAAAAATTTGGCAAAAATTTGATTTTTTTTTTTTTTAATATTTTTTTTCTCGTAGATTATATTTTTGTCTATCTGGAAAGCTTTGATTCATTTTGTTTGGATTTGTTATGAAAAAGTTATGGACATTCTTGTTTTTTGGGCAGTTAGAGCATCTTCTTGAAAAAAATAACTTGTAGGATGCATTTCTAAATGCTATTTTTGCAATTTAAAAAAAAAATAAAAAATCTCATGGTTTAGTTTACTTGCTAGAACAATCTCACCATTGGGATTAGTGTATTTTAATTCCATCTAAAATATATTAATGTTTTAGATTTTCCTTCTATCTCGTACCTACTTCTACTTAATAAATTTTTTAGGAATGATAATTAAGTTTTTTTTAATATTGTTTTTTTCCCTAGACTCTCAACTCAATTCTCCACTATAAAGATTTGAAGCACAAAACTCTGTAGTGCAAAAAATTTAAATGAAAAATGTTTAAAGTCAAAAAATCTAGTCCCGCAATGTGCTGAAATACTTGTTTTTTCCACTTTAAACGCAGATATCTTGCAATTTGAGTGGTCAAAAATTCTGAAATTTTTTCCACATATTCTCATACTAGTTAGGTGTAAGATCCTACGGTCAGATGTGAAAAAAAAAACATTTTTCATTTTTTTTTACTCCTTGCTATAGAAATGGCAGTTTTGATGGTTTTTTGGCAGAAAAAAAGCCTTGGGCCTTTAGGGGTTAAGCAACTTGTATTTCAAGTGGGGGGCTTAGGGGGAATTAAGTGGCATGAGTAGGTACCCATGCTTTCAACTTTGAAAATTTATAGAATATTGGGTGACTTTGAAAAAATTACAAAATGTCTAGAATTGGATTTTTATCTAGGAAACTAACATTTGTATTAAGAAATTCAATTAGACCACCCTCTTCATTAGTGCATTTTAGGGGGCTTCTACCTTGTTTTTTCATTCGCTCGTCACAAATATATTCCAATCTAAATGAGTGAATGTAACAAAAACACAAACATACTATCCCATAAAAACAAACACTATGAGAGACTATGTCTACTTTACGGATTATTGGTTATTTGGTACTAGTTATTGATATAAGTGATAGAGTCTACTTTACAAAGAAGGCATAAAAAGTGTGGCTTATAAAATTTATCATGTTAGTACATGTAGTAATAAGTTGTATATGTGACAATTTTAAACTACTTTATATTAGAGTATTATTGTTGTTTTAATTTTCACAATTTTTGATATTAAAAAATATATATTTTACAATTATTTATCCTATTAGTATTTGTGACATTATTTTATCAAAGTCATATAGTTTTGAATTAGATCATGTTGATATGCTAATTATTACATTATATCATTTTTTTAAAAGCAAATTTTGTATCAACACTAATTTTGTAGGTGACACTACAATAAAAAAATTCTGACTATTAAGGTAACTATCCTTAATTGTGCCCCCATTTTTAAAATTGATCCCTATAGTTATATATATAAAATGTACGACCTATATTCTTAATAGCCAAGGGTCGCTTCTGGATATATTTATATTCAATAATTTGAAAATTCATAGTTTATTCGGGTGATTGCAAGAAACACTTGTCCTATTTTTTGTCCCCTTGCCCTTGGACAGGTGTTTTTTTGCTCATAACTTCTGCATTGTTTGTCCATTTGGCATGAAATTTGGATTGAAAGTGGATGCTATAGTTGTAGACATTAAGTAATTTTTTAAATTTTTCTAAAATTAGTTTACTATTTTTAACCTTCTCCCAATTGGGTGTCTACCTTGGCCATTTTGGAGTTTTTTAGTCCTATTTTTGACCCAAAAATGCAAATTTGAAGCCACAAATTGGACATGTTGGAGGTCTATTAACATTACAAGGACTGACCAAAGGTTTTTTGAAAATAGAAACATATCAATTGCACATAGGGGTCAAAGTGACCTTCCTTTGCACGAAGACTACGAAGAGGGAAAAAATTTCCTTCATGAATTTTTTTGTGCAATGCAAGCGCAATCTTCTCTAAATGGAATTTTTAATGGAATTTTTTTGAATTTTTTTTGAATTACTAAAAATGAAAAACTCCACAAATCCCTTTTTTGCTATTTTTTTGCTCCCAATGGGTTCTGTAATACTTCATAATACTCCGTAGTACCACATAGTACCACATAGTACTCAATCAACGGTTGAGATCTGCAAGCGCCTTGAATCGATGGTTTAGGTTTGCCGGGGCACTATTAACACACAATATTTGTAGTATTGCAAAGTACTGCCAGCCCTATGACCAAAAAAACGCAGTTTTGACGGAAAAACGTGAAGTGTTTCCGGGAGTGTTTCTTGCAACTATGCATTCACACAATGTCCAAAAAATGCATAAGAAAATAATCTATGATATTTTTGACTTCCAATAAGATCCAACATAAATTAAGCAATTTAATAAAATGAACATTGATCATTTGGATGGAATCAGATGTGATTATCATAGTACAAATCAATGTACTCCAACCACTGGAATAGATTCTTTTATCATCATGGTCTCTTGGCTAATGTTTGCGTATTGGTTATTTTACAATAATTAGAGTTTTGTTTTGAAAGGATCTATACTGCTTCACATAACATGGGGATAAAGAGTAGCTTTATCTCCTAAAATATCAAGGTATTTTCTGGCTCCAAAACCATTGAAAACTGCCATTTCTGCTGCAATCACTCCCTAAATTTAAAAAAACTTTTTTTTAGAATCTAACCGTAGGATCTTGTACTTCACTTGTATCAGATTATGTGGTAAAAATTTCAAGACATTTGACAATTCAGATTGGAAGATATTAGCATTCAAAGTTGGAAAAAAAAGTTTTTTTGAACTGTATCCTGCAATTTCAGATGACTTTGACGGCCATTTGTGGATTTTTTTTGCACTACACAACTGAAAGTTGTAATTTTTTATGTTGAACATTTGAGTTGAGAGTCGGAAATTTTTTTTTTCAGAATGTCAAACCTTGATTTTCATATATAAAAAAATTGTAAAGTAGAAGTAGGTCCAAAATTGAATGAAACACTAAATTGTTAATAGCTCTTAGGTGGAAATAAAACAACATAATCCCAACGGTGGGATTGTTCTTGCAAACAAACTTGACCTTTTCAAAAAAAAAAATTGAAAAAATTTGAAAATTGCATTCAAAAATGAATTCTATAAGTGTTTGTTTTTTAAGATGCTTTTATTGCCCGAAAAACAAGATTGTCCATAACTTTCTCATTATTAGTCCAAATAGAATGAATCAAAGCTTCAAATGTACAAAAAAACATGATCTTTGAGGGAAAAAAAAAAAAAAAAATTAAAATCATTTTTCTGTGGTTTTTTTTTCCTGCCCGCCGAACTGCTTTTTTGCTTTAGAAGGGCATAACTTTTGCTTCCGGACACTGATTGAAAAAAAATTATATTTTTAGAAAGCTACTGTGATTTCCTATCTTCAAAAAAAGTTTCAAAAAATCAGGTTAAAATTTCAGGTCGCACAAGCCTGCCCAAAATCTGAAGTGTCCCCCGAGGGGACTTTGGTACTTTAGGGGTTAAGGCCCAACAATTTTTATAACTTTTGATTACATGATTAAAAAGTTATTGTATGATATGTAGTTTCTTCCCTTAATCGCACAGATTTTAAAAACCACATTTTTCATAAAAAATAAATTGAAAATGGTTTCCAAGATTTATATATATGTGGAAAGCTTTGAATCATTCTATTTTGATCAATGAGATGAAAATCATGAGGAGTTTTTGTTTGCGGGCACTCATGGATTCTCTACTCTAAAATAAACTTTAAAGACCTTTATTTTACTTAGTTTTTAGTACTTTTTGAAAAAAATAAAATCTTAGGATGTAGATTTTTTATTACAACATTATAACCATTGGGATTGACATTTTTCAATTCCATAACTAAATTCTTAACAATTTTGTATTTTGAATCATTCTCTACTTCTTTCTACAAACTATTTTTTTCCTATATGTTGTTCAATCCCAGATGATGTGAAGTTTTGAACACATAGCCACCTTGCCTTGAAAATGAATCCAGCAAAGCATCACCATTTTGGACGTTTTTTCATACAAATATGACCTTATGAAGTGCTTATGCCCTGTTCGAGCCAAAAAAACAATTTTTGTCAATTCAAACACTAATGTCTTGCAATCCACATGGTGGAAAATTTTGAAAATGTTCCCACATCTTCTCAAACCAGCGTGCTACAATGTCCTTTGTTACATGTGTCCAGAAATGTATTTTTATTCCCTAAAATTTGGTATTTGTACTAGAAATGATAGTTTTAGACCGTTTTTGGTGAAAACATAGGTAAGGAACTTTAGAGGTTAATAACACTTCCAATGTTGAGTTTTAGTGATTTTACATTTTATTTCAAAACTTTATACTTGAACTTGTAAGGTGAGTACATCCAAAATCATCATTGATAAAAACTCATCACATCTAGATTCTTTCCTAGATTGAAAATTTTAATTTTGAGAATGTAAAAAGTATGAATACTAGAATTTAATGTCAATTTATGGTATACCAAATATTGAAAATTCAATTGAAAGTTCATACCTTATCATGATAGGAGACCCTATTTTTGCCACAATTAAAAAGTCATACTATTTGCGCCACTATGTATCAATACTATTAGAAACTGTCAAATATACTCAACTAATACATGATAGCCAAGAAGTGTTGTAGTGAAAAACATGGCATTATTGGGTTTCCTACCTTACTATCTAAATAAAAATATAGTAAATTGCATTGGAATCTTTTTTCACTTGCCAGTATAACCCAATAAAAATAAATTTTATCATGTAATAGTTACTATGCTTAATTATAATTTGTTGTGATTAAAGGCACGCATAAATTTTTGCATGTTCATCATGTTGAATTTATGGCGTCTTGTTGATGTTGTTCTTGGCACTTGATAATTGTTTTTTTTTTCTTCCACTTCATTTCTATTTGTCTATTTTAGTAGTTGTGCATATTGAGTGCGGGATTTGATTTTCTGTTGTATTGTTATTTTTGATGAGTTCCAACCTTTAAAACATGTTTTTAAAGTAGAGAGGTTGTAGAGAGGTTGTTCTATTGTTAGACAACAAATTGGAGTTGGAGAAGATTGTCATCAAATTGTAGTGCAATTTTATTTTTATATAGTTATAAATATTTATATAAACCACCATGTACCAAGCAAATCTTGAAGCATGTCAAATGAAAAATCTATGCCGGGCCTCTTCTATTGTACCTAAAAGTTATTATGTTGGTAAATGTATAACATACACATAGTCAACAATTCTAAATTGAATTCAAGGGGGGTCATTCAACTCATAGCATCTCCACCAAAAGATTGCAGAATTAGCCCAATCTAAAGCACTTACCGTGTCCCTGTAAATTTGATGGCCTTGCCTTGTAACTTGGGCCCCTCCAGTAAATTGAGCGGGTTCTAAAATGCGTCCCCTATCTAGGAATGAGTCACATGCTCCTTGAAATATCTATTGCTGTCATTGATGAAACAAGTAGGCTTAAATGGGCAATTTATGGACCTCCTACCTTAGATGCACAATCCTAAGTACTAATGCAAGTTTTTCCTATTTTTTCATGAACTTTGAGAAGGCGATGGTTTCGGTTGGCTTCTTTGTTGGAGTTTTTGTCAAATGCATGGCATAGGTTGATCAAACATGCAAGGCCCTACAACTTCAAGTGTGGCAATAAGCATTTGGCATGGCATGCATTGAAAATCCATAAAGTCTTCAACTGGTGGGATTGACAAATTCACAAGATGTTAACCCTTTACTTCCTAAGAAGCCCAAATTGGGCCTCACATTTTTTTAGCAATTTTGAAGAGTTTAAAAGGAGATTTTTAAATATTTTAATAATTAATTATTTAAAACCTATACATGCAATGTTCTTCACTTAAACTACTGTAATGATATAATAAAATTTTCCATTTTAGATTATACTTTTTACTATATGATCAATCAAAGTTGGCAACTCAAAATCATGAATTCTTAGGAAGTAAAGGGTTAAATTGGTCATACAAAGTGGCGGTTCTACAAGGTGAATTCTATGTTCTACAAGGTAATTGTAATAAAAATTTAAAAAATAAATAAAAAATAAAAAAATAAAAAATAAACTATTTTGTGCCACATAAATTCTACGTTCTTCACCTCCCCTAGCTAATTTAGGGCTTCTAATTCCAAATATGAATTCCAAATTTCCAAATTTTATCATGGGTGGCAAAAAATAAAATTCCTGTTTTTTTTTAAGGAGTAAATTAATCCCACCAAACCCATTTCGTATGACCACTTTAATGTTGTGCAATAATTCATCCGAACCCCGATTTCGTATTACCACTGTAATGTCGTGCAATAATTCATCCGGGTGCTGCAAAACTGTTGCACCTGCCCCCTGGTGGAGATACTTTTGGAGACCAAATCTGCCCAAAGTTTTCTTCCAAAATGATAGTTTACAACATCCATGCCCGCCGATGCTTCTTTCATAGGACACAGTACATGGAGAACTGTTGAACTTAAACTGAAGCTTAAACTGCACTACGGTGGTTGGTCCCCCAGGCCACCTGCAGTGGCTGGGATCTTGTATTATTTTTCTTTTGCAATGAACTTTTGTTTCATTTCTTAAAAAAAGAAAAGAAAAAGAAAAGCTTAAACTGCGCTCCAAGTCAGAGAAAAAGGGGGGTTTCAATCCTAAAACTATGTTCAGTTGAAGTTAGAATTACGCTCAGCTTTGCTTAACTTAATATTTCAAAATTCCACCCTTACTAATTGTCCGCGTCCATGGCACAAAGTGCACAAAGTGCGGCATGGGAACTTGCGAAGTCGGAAACCTTGACAGTTGCATCATCCACACACACACTCACTCACTCACTGACACCCAAACGGCAATACTTCCATGGATGGCTGCACCAACTCATCTTCTGTTTCTTCAGTCAGACGACAAGAAAAACGCAGCCTCTTTTTGTCAGTGGGCTTCGCAAATTCATTGTTTTTTGGGGCACTTTTTTTTTTCTGACTTAAGTTAAGCTCAAATGACTGAAAATGCACCAAAAAGGCAAACAAGAAAACGCAGCCTCTTTTTGTCAGTGGGCTTTGCAAATTCATTGTATTTTGGGGCACTTTTTTTTTTTCTGACAGAAGCTCAAATGACTGAAAATTCGTGGAATGGGAAAATACACCAAAAAGGCAAACAAGAAAATGCAGCCTCTTTTTGTCAGTGGGCTTCGCAAATTCATCGTTTGTGGGGCACTTTTTTTTTTTTTTTTTCTTCCTGACGGAAGCTCAAAGGACTGAAAGTTCATGGAATGGGAAATTGCACCAAAGAGGCAAACAAGAAAACAAGAAAATGCAGCCTCCTTTTGTCAGTGGGCTTCGCAAATTCATTGTATTTTGGGGCACCTTTTTTTTTTTCTGACGGAAGCTCAAATGACTGAAAATTCGTGGAATGGGAAAAAGCACCAAAAAGGCAAACAAGAAAATGCAGCCTCTTTTTGTCAGTGGGCTTCACGAATTCATTGTTTTGGGGGGCACTTTTTTTTTTTTTTTTTTTTTCCTGACGGAAGCTCAAAGGACTGAAAGTTCATGGAATGGGAAATTGCACCAAAAAGGCAAACAAGAAAACAAGAAAATGCAGCCTCCTTTTGTCAGTGGGCTTCGCAAATTCATTGTATTTTGGGGCACTTTTTTTTTTTCCTGACGGAAGCTCAAATGACTGAAAATTCGTGGAATGGGAAAATGCACCAAAAAGGCAAACAAGAAAATGCAGCCTCTTTTTGTGAGTGGGCTTCACGAATTCATTGTTTTTTGGGGCACTTTTTATTTTATTTTTACGTAAGTTAAGCTCAAACGACTGAGAATTCGTGGAATGGGAAAATGCACCAAAAAGGCAAAAGAAGAAGAAGCCAGATACTACTCAGGCAAGGACATCAAACTGCCAATTCACCTGAGTGGGTTTGTTTTCAAATACACTCCACCGGCCTTTGCATATGACACACTGGCTGCCTCACGAAAGTAGTGCTTTCTCTGAAAGTGCTTCGCGAAAGTGCTTCATAATGCATTCTCACATGAATTGCCAACTTGAAAACTTTGGAAAGGTGGAAGTTGTTTTTGTCATACATAAATATTCTGGACTATTTATAGTACAGTCGTTGTCGAGGAGAATCCTTATTGTACACTAAAGATTTTGTCCGCAAAACAAAATGTTTTTGGGCTTACCGTAGTAAGCCTTTGACTCCATTCTTCCTTAGCCAACGGGAAGAACCCACGACTAGTTCAAAGTTAGCCGGTGGAATTGGAAAAAAACTCAATTTTAATTTGGAAACATTAGCAAAAAATCACAGAAAAAAAAATCTCTAAATTTTTTTAATTTTGAGTAAGAAATAGAAAAACATTAACGGATGGACTATGTGCGTTGAAAAGCCAGTTCAATTTGGGGATTGAAGGAAAATAGCCAATAAAACTCAAAAAAATTCCCGAACGATGCTCTTAGTAATTATTTTCATTCTTTTGTACGCGGTCTTCCCAATATTCTCTCTATCATTTCAATAGCTTCAAGTATACTAATTTATACCAATAGCTAGGATACATATTAAGTAGTGTCACTAGCAGATTAGTTCACTAAGAATTATTATTATTTTCGGATGGAAATCAATAGAATACTATTTCAGATGTAACAAATTAAACACAATGTTACTTTGGTATATTATTGTAACCTATACTAATAGGATTAAATATGCAATCAAAAATTATATTTAGGTACGGTATATACAACATGTCAATTTTGAGAATGCAAGAGAGATGTAGAATAATACATCGTTTGAGAAAATTGAATGGCATGTCTTGTGCCCATTTGCACTTGAAGAAAGTCTAATTCTAATATTATTTAACTCCACAAGTAGCAAAAAGAAGAAGAACTCCATTACACCTTCTTCTCCCCTCATTGAATCTATTAAAACTAAGTCTAGCCTAAGTTTACACCCTAGAACATATCCTAGCCCCTCAATGCACAACATTTTCTAAGGACTATCAAGCATGCAATTTGGGATTATCATTACAAAAATTTCAGCCCTCAAAGGGGCTGCGAGTTTTGCAACTCCCGAGGTGCAATTATGGAAAAAAAAAAAAAAAAAAAAAAAAAAAAATATATATATATATATATATATATATATATATATATATATATATATATATATATATATTTTTAACAATTTGGGCGCTGACCAATTTGGTGCCACATCAGCGCCACATCAGATTTTTTAATTTTTAATTTTTTAATTTTTTAATAATTTTTTTCCAAAAGAAAATATTTTTTAAATTCTTTTTGTAATTGCACCACGGGGGTGCCAAAATGAAAAGTTAGCAGCCCCTTTGAGGGTTGAAATTTTTTAGTACTGAGTTTAATCCTTAAAGGACGAAGGGGTGACCTCCAAAATCATCCTTTTGCATTACCGTGTGAATCATTGGCTTAAAAAATTGCAAAAGCACTCATTACAAGTCAAGCTATTGTAGAAGATCACACTTTTTACAACAAATTCCGAGGATGAATAGTTGCACTTTTCTCCTATACAATTTGATTCTGTCATCCATCAGCCACAAAACACCCTCCTCGTTGTTTAAAGGTCAAAAGAGATGAATATTCAAGAAGTTTATAGGGAGATAAAAGAAAAATACAAATCTGTTGAGATATAAAGTCAATCAAAAAGTCTATGCATTCAAAGATCCATTCCACAAAAATATAATTATATGAAACATTGGTCTATTGATAGATTCTCTATTATATGTTTTCTTTTCATATTATATACATAAACTATTTTTTTTCTTCTAGTGGCAAGCATCTACATCTTTGCATGTGCTAAACTTACTCAAAGCCCCACCATGATTGACAATTGGATAGAATAAACCAACAAAGATGTAGTAAATATGGGACCATAATATTCTAAAGCATTGTTGACTATAATCTACAATTTTCATTGTAGTTGCACATGTAGTTGGAATTACGTACCACACTTGCATGTGATGATTGACCAAATCATACATTCATTCTTACACTCAAGATATGAGAGAATCTGTACCCAAGAAAGATGTCAAAGAATCAAAGCATCTTGAATACTTTGATTCTTCTTTGAAATTGGGCCCAAGATATTTGCAACTCCTTTCAAGAATGTTATCCGTAGTACAATCCCACATCATTTTGTTGGAAAATCGTCACCAACAACCAACAAGTCAACAACTTCGAACAACTTATCATGCTAGAAAGAATGTGAGCGACAACATTAATTCCCGTGTAGACAATGTGAACTTGGGTGTGATATAATGATGGAAACTTGATCTTTGCAAAAAAAGGAAAATGACTTCACAAAGATCCCCAACTAATCCTTCTTGTAGGTCATTTCTCTTGGTGTACAAAAGAGAATCAATCTTCACTATTAATAGTAGTGAGTAGTGACATTCCCTCAGTCATCAATTGAATAAAAAGGTGGTTTTGGTGCACCAAACTTTGGAACTGTAGACTAAAGTAGCGGTACACCCAAATGTGCCACTGACCATAAACCGCCATCTATACTCTCTGTACATCTCCAAAATCAATTCTGTACCTATGTGGAAGAAACCATTTCAGAACCAAACTTTGTTTCTCAATAACTTTTGCATACAGTATCCAAATGCTGCATTTGCTGGTGCGTTGGAACCTCCTTTTACTTTGCAACAAGAATATATGAAAATTTGCCCAGTCTAATAATAGGATCAGTAGCAAAAAGTGGCAGTTTTGGGTGTACCCACCTTAGTGCCTTCAAAGGTGGTTCCTGGAGCACAAAGCTTTGGAATTGTAGACCGGTGCCTAAGACCTCCTTCTTGCTTGCTAAACTAGTGAAGCTTTTGACTGCTTTTTTTTGTGTGCTAGTTGCTTGTGCTGGGGGCTGCACAATTGAAAGTGACTTGCATTTCAATATCGCTTGGATTTGGCCCGGGATTTGGCAGCGTGATTTGAAAGAGAGCTTCAATCCATGATGCCAGGTTCGACATCTTCTGACAGGTGCCACCAACGTGACATGTAAGTACTTCCTCTAGTAACATGTCCCAGCGGAGTAGGAGAGTTTAGGTGAGAAGTTACAAACCAAAACATGGACATGAGCAAAGGCCAGATATTGTATGATTGTGTAGAGAAAAGGTTATGTGGTGGTTGAGAAGTCGCTTGCCTTGTCCCAGCTGATACAGAAAAAAAACCCTCATCAGTCTCATGTGCAAATTTTTGTGAAGACCAAGTATGTTGATTGACGACTACCCCTGTTGACTCTGTTCTCATCATGTGGTTCCTTGAACGTTGGATCAAACAGTAAACTACCAAAAATAAAGTGAAAAAAATACCACCCTGTGGTGTCAGACTATCTGTCTTTTTTAATTTAAAAATATTGAATGTATTCTGCAACTCAATTCCAGTCTCTGTGGATGTCCTAAAAAGGATGACTCAGATCGTGCCTCCAGCTAGTTCCAGATACCAATGCTGCAGCTTTTCCTCTTCTTATTAGAAAATGCATTTTAAAGTTCTTATACGAATGTTTTTGCACTCCCTGTAGTATACTACTATTTCCTGGTTGTGGAATTTTCGTGTTTCCCAAGATACGGAAGCATGGAAATGGTGCTTTACTTGGATTCTCAGTTGGCCAGTTTGTGATTTCATTGGCAGGAAACTAAGTATACATCAGCCTATGGAATGGGGTTTATAGGTCTTGCCAATCTCTTGGGGTTCAGTTCTCCATGCTGAGCCAGGCAGCAGCCCTGAGTAACTTATAGCCTGTACCCCTGAAATGGAGTCCTTTTTTCATCATTGGCACGGCATCAACAGAAATCCCCAGGAGCACAGTTTGGAAGTCCCCAGGAGCACAGTTTTCTTAAATTAAAAAACACCTGTTAATTTTGCATGAATGGATTGCATTTTCAGCCACCTTTCTTGCTCAAAAATTTAATTTTTTTTTTGCAGGTTCTGTATTGCTTGTGCAGTAATGGACAGTAGAAGCCCAGTGTCATTAGACTCAAGTCACTCAACTAAACTTAGGGTATCTAGAGTTGAACACTACAGTACTGGGAGCAGGATGGTCTTATTACTGGTTGTGCTTGCAATCTGATTCTGATGAAATGGTGGACTTTCAAGAATTTGGCAATCCGTAGTTTTGAGGGACAGACCAGAGCAATTTCAAGTTGCTCACAGTCTGGAAGTTTGAGCCCAGATGAACCACAGATCTGTACCTGTCCTAGATTCTAGAGCTGAAGGTTTCAGTTCTCAGTTTTCAAAGCCTGGGGATTTGAACATTCTAGTTTCTGGAGTTTTGACTTTCTGAGTGATTGGGTTTCACATTTTTTGGCACTAAGAAATCTGCAATTTAAGAAAGGTAGTTACACTAAGGTACATGATGTCGTTGAAACATCAGTGGTTAGCTTTGGAATGCCAACTTTATCATATTCACAGTAGATGTAGCTTTTGTCATTGCAAAGCCTCCTCTCAACAAATACATAAGCTTACAACCATTTGTTTCACATGTAACCAATGATTGCTGAGTATGAGCCCATGTTCTGACAACACATGTGCAGTTCCGTGCAGTTCCAACTTGGAATGTCAGTTAGAAAAAGTGTCATACATTATTCGCACAATACTTGGAGATACACCTCCCACTAATTTTCACACAATATCCAGTACCTGCATGCTGAGGGCCACACACACAGTTGGCAGCTTCATGTTTGAAACATCTTTTGAGATTCCAACAAACAAGTTAGAGAACTCCACACTAAATCAGAACTTCATCCCATGACTGCTTCAATTCCATGTTCATTTCAGCAAAGAGTACACAAAAGAACCAAGAAAACAATTACGTTTCATGTTCAGATTTCAGAAAACTCCCACGTGCAAAGATCTGTCCCAAATTTCAGTATGTAAGACCCCACCAGTATGTCCTCTTCTAGCTATGCTAATGTATGAACCACATGGTCACAGCTAATATTCTGGCGTCACAACTCATCCAACCTGCATGCAGTACACATCAACCGCTATGAAGTAAATTGCAAGTTTCCAACAACAAAGTGTTGAAGCAGAGCATCTATCATGTACTTGCAAGCTCAAGCTCACCCACATTAAAAAAAACAAAAGGTTCATCTCACAAGTCTATCTAGCTTTTGCCCTGACTGCGAATCTGCAACATATTGAAAGCCTGAACACTTAAGTGCCAAAAAGTGCCCGGTCACCAAACAGGAAAAGTCTTGAAGCCAGCGTTTGCAGTGTGAGAGGTGATAAATGATGTCAAGGTCTCTGTTCACAATGCAGAAAAAACTGCACATGCAAACATATCATAAATTTAGGGATTGCTGGCTTTGAACTGTACTACTGTAGGCTCCAACCATGATAGGTATGTGAATAGGAATGGGTTGCAAATGGGGTTTAGGGTTTAGGAGCTATTTTGCAACCCAAGCAAAACTGGAGCTAGTACAAGACCCAAGCCGTACATGTAAATATCATGAAATCTAGAGATCGTTGGCATTGAACCCTAGGCTCCAACTGGGGCATGTGAACATCGAAAGCTTGCAAAAGGGGGCTATCAGAAAAAACTGATGCTAACTTAGTTCTAAACCCAAGGTAGCGCACATGCAAACATCATGAAATCTCAATAGAATCGTTGGTTTTGAACTCGAACCATTTGAAGTGGGATGTGTTCCCGAAGTGGGGTGACTGTGCACCCGTTTGTTAGAGACTCTCATACACGCGATTCTCCGTGTTGTTCAAGTTGCGTCGGACGGTGTTCCTTGCGAGTTCGCTGTACTTGGTGCTGTTGCCCTTGCAAAGTTCAACAGGGTACTTGATGGCATTCTTCTGGAGCTTCCGTAGCGCCGACTCGTCCAAGTTCACATTGCACACGTCTGCTAAGCGCACCAAGTAGAGCAGCACGTCCGCCAACTCTTCCCCCAAATGCTCCTTGTCCGCGTCGTTCCAGTCGGCCAGACCAGTCGGGACCTCGCCTTTCCACTGGAAGATCTCGGAGAGCTCGCCCACTTCACCGACCTGCCACATGTAATCCGTGACAACGAAACCAATTAAAAAAACATAATCTTATCACAGATCCGATTCTTAGTTTAGAACTAATTGATGACTGTAATCTCTCTCAAAACAACAATATCATCAAACTTCGAGTCTTGGACTGATGCGGTTAAGAGAAAGTGAACCCCCGTACAGTGCACTCAAAGCTCTTTAGCCTGACCGTTGCTAAAACCAATTTAACCACATTAGTATCATCGACTGTAGCAAAACAGACCGGTTTCGGAACAACTTATCAAATGTCGAACAGACAGCAAAATCATCCTTCCACGAGTCTTGGAATGCAGATCAGTGAGAGTGAAAATAGGTGCAGTACGCTCAACGCTCTTAAAACTGACCTTCGCTAATGTTACTGTAAACACATCAGGATCATCGACTGTAAACAGACACGGTTCTCACAAGTAATCAAATATCGAACAAAGCAACAACATCATCGTTCCACGAGTCTTGGAATGCAGATCAGGACGAGTGACGCTGGGTAGCTAGTATACTTATAGCTCTTTCTGCTGGCCTTCTCTAAAAGCGAAACCTGCCCACGTACGCTTGCCACACTATCTTCGACTGGAGATAAACAGACCCGGCTCTCCACAATCAATGCAATCTCTCATAAGCAACAAAATCAACCCTCCAAGAGTCTTTAGAATTCAGTTCAGGAAGACTGAAACCCTGCGTCAGTAGGGATGGCTACTCAAAACTTGTTCTTCTAACCTTAGACTCTAAAAGCGAAACCTGCACACTAGCCACACTATCATCCCGGACTATCATTGACTGTAGCAAAACCGACGCGGTTCTCAACAACTAATAAAATCTCTCACAAAAGCAGCAAAAGCATCCTTCCACATGTCTTGGAATGTAGTCATGGAAAGTGAAGCCTGGTGCAGTACGCTCACAGCTCTTTTAGTGTGACCTCTCTAAAATCGAAAACACACTTCTTGACTGTAGCAAAACAGACACGATTCTCAAGTCTCAACAACTAATAAAATGTCAAACAAACAACAAGAGCCTTCTTGCACAAGTCTAAGAGATTCGATTCCAGGGGACTGAAGCCGGGTGCGTCTGCACTCGAAAGTCTTTCTTCAGGCCTCCCCTAAAAGCGAAACCCGCACAGTCAATTGCCAAACTATCATCGACTGTAGCAAAACCGACCCGCTTCTCAACAAATCCCTCCCCACCAAAAAACCCATTCTTATGAAAGTCTAGGGATTCCATTCAGGGAGATATATAGACTGATCGAACCCCAACAAGTTCAACGGAAGAGAATTACAAGAGCGAGTAGTAGATTGCGAGGGCTATGAAACTGGTCCCATTCCCGAGCAGCAGCGAACGACGCCATCCTGCGCGCCAGCTCCTTCAACGACACCTCTTTCGCCTCCGCAGCAGTAGGTGCACCAAGCGTCACAGGCGTCACAGTCGCGGCACTAATCTCCCGACTAATCTTCGACTCCTGCATCATCATCATCTTCGACTCCATCGTCGGCTCTTCTTCTCCCCTCATCCCCGAAACACACAACGTTCCTCTGCAAATGCCCGGTAACAAAAAAAAAACTCCACCAGCACAACACTACGGAGCCACCCGCTTTCGAATTCACGGATCCACCACTAATGAGTTAACCCCCCAAACCCCACCAGATCGAACCCTGGCGCCCCCAAATACTCCCATCAGAAGCTGAATAGTCGGGATCCCGAGAAGTCTCTAGAAGGCGCAAGACTGCAAATTCAGGGCTAAGCTAGCGACGACGACGGAATTAACAACACCAATCGATCACCAGGGGTTGCATTCACAGGCCGACTCTTTATATCATAGCCTGGTGCTACTCGTCTGTACACGGTAGTACCATCAATACCGTTCGCCGACAGATATTTATCCCTCCCCACCTGCACAAGCTGGGTCCTGTTCTAAGTAAGCTTGAGTTGCTTGGCTTAGCATTTGCAGGTCTTGGACTCGACCGCCGGTCGGGCGATCGATAGATTTTCTGTGTCTGATTTCGAGAGCTGTGCGGGAGGTGGATTAGGTCAGATCCGGCGTGTGGCAACTCTGGAGTCAGGCCTCCTGCACTAGCAAAGCGCTTGCAGGTCCTTCCTTGCCGTCAAATCGAATCAAATCAGACAATTGGCAATGCGCATTTCCTGCGGGTGGTTCTAACTAACGAACTCGAGATTCGATTGCAATTCGACTGAAATTCTTCTGCAGGCAGGCAGGCCGGCAGGCAGACAAAGCAGGCAGGCAGGCGCTGACTCTGGGATCCGGATTTCTACTTCAGTTCAGTCAGGCTAGCTAATGCTTCCGCCCGATTGGCACCCAATCGAAATGGTTGCGATCTAGCTTGCAAGGGCGCTGATTGCATGCAGTCGCGAGCACGTGGAGGCGGGGATAAGTTGATCGAGGACGGAGTGTTTGGAAACCTGGCTGGGGAGATCTATGCAGTAGCTAGCTAGGGCGGCGGACGAAGGGCTTGCATAATGCTCCTGGACAGGCTCCTGACGATGGAAGCAGCGAGGGGAAGCTTGCCGCCATAGCCAACTACATTACAATACTTGTTGAAAATGGGGGACGTCTCCAGCGAAGAAGACGAAGCTCGGTTACGTCGTCGGGGGTTCCGGAATCTACTCGTTTGGTGCCTAGTCTAGGCGAGATCGATGCGTCGTCACGGTGGGAGTCACAGCAGTTGTAATGCAGTGTGTTGTAAAAGCGACTAACTTATTTAAGAGCTGACATCTGCCCTTTTCGGGGAAGCTAAACTCCTTGAAACAATTTTCAGTAAATTCTTGTAAGAAGAGAAATGGAAATGGCATCTAACCCAAGTCATTTCATATTTTTTGGACCTTTGTGGAATTAGTTTTGAATTTTTGAAGTTGAAACACAAGAGTCACTAAAAGCAACCACTTTCTTGAAATGTGTGTTGTTGGTACATTGGAGAAAACAAAATGTACCTATATATCATGATCGCTTTTAGAGCACAATCGCTTTTAGAACAGACTACTTTAGAGGGGGTTCAAGCCTCCAAGTAATGTATTTTGAGGAGGTGATCTAATGGGGTGATTGCAAGAAACACTTGTCCTATTTCTTGTCCCTTTGCCCTCGAAAATTGGCTTTTTGTTCATAACTTTTGCATTGTTTGTCCATTTGGCATGAAATTTGGAATGAAGGTAGATGCTAACGTTTCAGACCTTGAGTAATTTTTTCAAATTTTTTCAAATTAGTTTACTATTTTTAACCTGCCCCCGATTGGGTGTCTACCTTGGCCATTTTGAGGGGTTTTAGTCCTATTTTTGATCCAAAAATGCGAATTTGAAGCCACAAATTGGACATGTTGGAGGTCTACTAACATTACAAGGGATGACAATGAGTTTTTATGAAAATAGCAACATGTCGATTGCACACATGGGGTCAAAGTGACCTTCCTTTGCGCGAAAGCTACGAAGAGGGAAAAATTTTCTTTCATGAATTTTTTGGTGCAATGTGAGTGCAATCTTGTCTAGCAAAATGGTTTTTTTTATGGAATTTTTTTGAATTTTTTTTGAATTACCAAAAATTAAAAACTCTATAGACCCCTTTTCTGCTATTTTCTGCTCCTAGTGGCTTCTATAGTACTCTGTAGTAGTCGGTAGTACTGCATAATACAACATAGTACTAAATCGATGCTCTAGATCTGCAAGCGCCTAGGATCGACGGTTCAAATCTGTCGGGGCGCTGCTAACACACAGTACTGGTAGTATTGCGTAGTCCTGCCAGTCCCATGGCCCCAAAACGCAGTTTTGATGGAAAAACGTGAAGTGATTCTTGCAACTACCCAATGCTAAAAACTGACCTCTCATGTTTTTCCAACAAGAGTCTGGAAAATTTAGGTCTTTTTTTTCTTGCATTTTGCCAAATCCATCTAAGTGAGGGTTGGGAATTTACCAAATGTTTTTTTGATTATAGTAAACTATGAAACACAAATAGAAAAATATAGTTAATAACAATATAAGATGGCTTCTCTATCCCACAAACCATAGCTACATGAGCAATATGGCTAGAGACCAAAAAATTTACGTTGGTTCTAAGTGCTGTAGAAACACCTAAAAAACAACATTTTGTTGACCTCACTATCTTCAAGATTGAATGACTCCAAAAAATTATTGAGATTGTTAGTGAATTCACTATAAGAAAATGGAATGACTTCTTGTCCAAAATGACTAAAGAATGATTCGGGCTCCCTAATTGCACCAACGCAAGATGCTCTACAGCATCCGAGTTGTTTTGTAGTCATCGGTGTGACTTGGGGATGAAGAGTTGACAATGTCAAAGCTTCATCCGCTAGTTTTTGTTCACAATATCGTCGAACTTCCAACGTGGACTTAGTCAATTCCTATTTGGAGGCCCCAGTCAAACCAAAGTAAAACGTTGTCATATATAGTGATTGCACTTCACTGCCGGGCGACTATGTAACAACTTCCACATCACTACGATCGAGTGATTTGAAGTCATTTGTGAGTGCTTCAGAAAGTGATGGAATCATGGAAAGAAGAAGGCTTCTTCACTTTCAGTCATTTTTTGTTATCTTTTTCATTTCTTCTTCATTTTAAAAATATATATAATTTTTTTTTTCTCTTTTTCTCCCTTCTCTTCTTTTGTGTTTTCTTGTTTTTTTTATTTCTTCACTCATTTGTTTCATTAATTGTAACTTCCTTCAACTTACTCTTTGAGGAGAAAATTATTTCTCTCTTTCTAGTATTTCTTTAAAGCTTTTCTTTTCTTTTCTTTATAATATTTTTTTGTCTTGTCTTCTTCATTTCTTAAAATCTTTGTTTATCTTTCTAATTTTTTGTTTTTTGTTTATTTTTTCAATTATTATTTTTTAACTTAAAAAAATCTTCTTCCTTATTCATTGAAACCATACATTCTTGATGGCCTTTTTGCTTTGTTGGTGTATGTTGCTTTTTAAGTGAGGGTCAACTTCATTGTTCATGTAACCCCTAAAGTCCCAAGGCCATTTTTTTATCACATACCACTCAAAACTGCCATTTTTGCTACATTCACCCAAGAAAGCAAAAAAAACATTGTTTTTAGAATATAACCATAGGATCTTGTACTTCATTTGTCTAAAATCATATGGTAAAAATTTCATCAATTTTGATTGTATGGATTGGAAGATATTAGCATTCAAAGTTGGACAAAGAGTTTTTTTTCAAGAACATCCTGAAATTGCCCAAAAAACAAGATTGTCCATAACTTTCTCATCACTAGTCCAAATAGAATGAATCAAAGCTTTAAATGTACACAAAATAGTGAAATTAGGTTGCCCCATACTAATTTCTCGACATTTGACACTATATAAATATTTCATGTAACTTTACAAAAATGCACTACTTTTGAATTAGGGTTTTTTGTAATTGGGACTTGTGAACCTCCACATGTACAAATAAAAATATTTCTAGAAATATTTGTTGACTTTGATGGCTTTTAAAGTAACTTTCTTGAGGTAAGGCAACCTAATTTCACTATTTTGTATAGACAAAAACAAAATCTTTTAGGAAAAAAATCTAAAAAAATTATTTTGACTTTTTGTGATTTTTTTTTGGACTGCCCGCAGACCTCTATTTTTGACTTTTTGTGCCATAACTTTTGCTTCCGGGCACCAATTGTAATAAAATTTATATTCCCAAGAAGCTTATGTGTTTTCCAAGCTTTACAAGAAGTTTCAAAAAATTATGATGAATATTGAGACTATATGAGCCTACCCAAAGTAGCATTTTGATCCCTGTAGAGCCAATGGGACTTTAGGGGTTAAACTCCTACCAATGTGGTAGCAATGATTTCTATCCATTTGTACCATTGTCTTTACACTACTTTTGGACAATTCATACATAAACAAAAGTATTTTGATGGTGCCAGAGGCAAGTCATTAAATTCTATTTTTTCCTAACATGGATGACAACGTTTTCTTTCTAGTGCCACTACAGAATAGCTTTTTCAGACTGCAAAATGAGTTGAAAATGTCTCAAACTACTGCGCACCTACTCTACTACTGTTTCAACTCCTTGTGCATTGTGATGTATTGTGCGATTTCCACACATCCTGCGTACCTTTCATCACACTTTTCCTGCATCTATAGCACATTTTTATGTACGCCATATACAACAAGGATGGATAAAATTTAGAAAGGATGTTAGAAAATGTCAAAGAAAATATTCTTTCCAATCTCTTTCTCAAATTTATCAATAATTTTTTATTTGAGGATCAAAATGTAAAACGGTTTTTTAGAGATAAAAACAAGATTGATTCCCCAACTTTAATTAAAAAAATTAGAAGAATAGGGTCATTGCAAGAAAGGATGGTCCTATTTCCCATCATAATGAGAGTGCCTTTCTTGTTATGCTCTATAACTTTTGAAGCACAAGTCCAATGAACATGAAATTTTTCTTGAACATGTCTAATTTGATGGTAATCAGATCCCTTATTTTTTAGAAATAAAAAAAAATCATTTTATATTTAAAAATCATTTTTGTTCATTTGTCACAAAATTAGGTTTAGTGTTTTTTACTGCGTTAGGAGTCTCCAAATTTAATGATCTAGAGTTGAAATTTTCATGGTCTATTTGCATAGTAGGAAATCATATTCCTACCAAAGAAAATCTAAAAATATATTATATTGTATCCTCCCCATGAGTGCAAATAGCACTCCTATTGAGTGCAATTTCTAAACAATGAAGATGGTTTTAAGATCAATCGTTTGATGATATCTCATCACTATAAATTCTTCCCAAATGGCCAATTTTTAGTTTTAAGAAAAAAACTGTTCCTATTTTTTACAAATTAAAATGTGAAATTACAATGATTGGTCCTATTTTCATGAGATTTTGCAATTTTCTAGTGTTCCTATTTAGAAAACAAGACGTGTAGTCCCCAAAGAATCACCTACAAAAACAATATTATATGTTTAACCCCTAATTTAACCCCTAAAGGACCAATGCATTATCTGGCTCCAAAATCACTGAAAACTGCCATTTCTGCTGTGATCACTCCCGAAACCAAAAAAAACTTTTTTTTTAGAATCTAACCGTAGGATCTTATACTTCACTTGTCTCAAATCATGTGGTAAAAATTTCAAGAAATTTGACCGTTCCGATTGGAAGATATTAGCATTCAAAGTTGGAAAAAGAAGTTTTTTTGAACTGTTTCCTGCAATTTCAGATGACTTTGACGGCCATTTGTGGATTTTTTTTGCACTACACAACTTAAAGTTGTAATTTTTTATGTTGAAAATTTGAGTTGAGAGTCAGGGAAAAAAAATTCAGAATGTCAAACCTTGATTTTCACATATAAAAAAATTGTTAAATAGAAGTAGGTCCAAAATTGAACAAAACACTAAATTGTTAATAGCTCTTAGGTGGAATTAAAACAACATAATCCCAACGATGGGATTGTTCTTGCAAACAAACTTGACCTTGTCAAAAAAAAAATTGAAAAAAATTGAAAATTACATTCAAAAATGAATTCTATAAGTTTTTTTTTTGAAGATGCTTAAATTGCCCGAAAAACAAGATTGTTCATAACTTTCTCAATCTGAGTCCAAATAGAATGAATCGAAGCTTCAAATGTAGACATAAACATGATCTTTGAGGAAAAAAAAATTAAAAAAAAAGAAATTATTTTTCTGTTTTTTTTTTTTTCTGCCCGCCGAACTGCTTTTTTGCTTTAGGATGGCATAACGTTTGCTCCCGGGCACCGATTGAAAAAAAAATTATATTTTTTGAAAGCTAATGTGATTCCCTATCTTCAAAAAAAGTTTCAAAAAATCAGGTCAAAATTACAGGTCGCATGTGCCTGCCCGAAATCCCAAGTGTCACCCAAGGGAACTTTGGTCCTTTAGGGGTTAATTTATAGCGTAAGTTAAAAATCAAGGTGGCATAGAATTAGGGTTTGACCAATGTGCTTGCACACGCATTCAAAATGTTCCACAGAGCTTGATATCACAAGAAGCTAATTTGCAGGCCATTATAATTGCTGTATGATGCATGTTCACAACCAGACGTGCAGCTGAAGTTCCTTCCTTAAGACCACCCTCTTATCCCGGTAGACCCAGAAACAAGGGTGGCAGTTGTGGGCATACATAGTACGCCTGTGTCGTGGTGATATACTTTGGCACTTTAGCCAGGTGTGAAGCAATATGCTCATACACCTTCACATTTCCCTGGAATAACGAAGTTTGCATTATACTCACAAAGTGGACCATGATGTCCTCAATGAGCTTCTTCAACATCATCAGACTTATCTACATGGTGAGAACAAATGATGTATATACCAACAGTACATACAGATTAGAGTTTTTTTTGGACTAGTGTCCCCCTTCCTAGCCTCACAACAGAGGTCAGTTTTTGGAGGGACAAAGCTGCAGAGGTCATAGACCTAACAGATCTGGCGAAATTTTGCAAAAAAAGAAAGCCCTGATACAGATATCTTATACAGCACAACGAAAGCATCACAAGATGAACTGTAGATTCCACTCAATCACCTCCTGTATGCCCCCCACAAGCCTCTCCATAGAAGCCGCTCCCCTCCTTCTCGCAGCAATAATCTCGATAACATCGGTCCTGCTTTTTCTTTCAACCACGTTGGAGGCTCAGGTTTGCTCTGCCCAAGCAATGTCAAGAGCGCTTCAACCATATGGGCAACAGAAAGAGCTCTGACCATTTCGTTCATTCTTTCTCTAGCGACCTTCTTCCATTCGTCTTTTGCTTGAGCCAAAAAATAATAATAAGATCAAGCAATTCAACACAAGGCTTCTTGTGCAAACAACCACATGGCAAGGCCCTTAATGCAAAGCTAAGGATCATTTGACTGGCAGCTGCAAACCCCCGAGGACCAATTGTTCAGATTGTCGGTGTAAAGCATTAAAGGCAGCACCTCAGCAGAGACTCTCAAATATCTGCTCATAAGATTCGAAACAAGAGCCATCTCTACCTGAAACTGAGAGCTGGATAAAAGCTGCGCAGAGATCAGGAAGATGGTGAAATATAACGAGCTCATTCAGAGCTGCTGCTGGTAATTGGGTTGTCTGAGTGAGTGATTCTCCTCCTTCCCCCAAAGGATTGTTAGCCTTGTTCCCATCCATTTCTGACTTCTGAGGACTATCTAAAATAAGCCCTGCTAAAAGCTCTGCTGACTGAAGGAGAGACGTTGGTGCGCCATTGCAGAGGGTTGTGGAAGCTCTCCAGAGGATCCAGAGCCTTCACCTGAAACATGCTCCTTCAACGCAGCTGCAGCAGAGGCTGCTGATTTTTCCCCAAACCGTTTTTCCAAAGGGATGCCCACGCCAGGGCTCAAATGAGCGTGCCCAACCCCTGCTTATCCTTCTCATAAAATGGCAGTTCACCCAAAAGCTTCAACTACTCAGCTTTGTCCTTCAACTCGGCAGGTTCCTGTTTTTGAACCTCTGCTTGCTCAGCTATCTACACTTTGGAAGGGATTCTCCGCTTCAATCGAATGCACTAGAAACACCAAAAAATTAGATGATGGTTGCTATACCCGCTCAGCTTGAGTGTGTGAATCAGCGATAAATTTCTCACATTCCTCTTTGGCACGTGCATTCATTCTTACTGCCTCCTCCCTTGGCACTTGCGACAATCTTATCGGCTTTAACCTGCATAGTTGACGTAACAAGCTCAGAAAGTCATCCTAATTTGTGGAGATACTTTATTAAGTTGTCATATATAATGGTTGGGTTTGGTATTACTAGAATATTTACATATTTTTTAAATTACAAATGTGAAGGTGCACCAAGTGGTTGACTAAGACAAAATTGCATTGACTTTAGTTCAAAATTGAATTTGCACAAATGAGGTCATAGATTTTAAGAACCGAAGTATTCTAATGTGTTGATATAGATGCACTTCTTTAAACGCTACTTTCTAAAAACATTCCAAGTGTAGCAACCACTCTAAAAACTTAGATTTTACTTGCTCATGGTGAATACAAACGATCAACAAAACTTATAGTCAGTTGATCTTGGTGTACATATGATACATCTTCTAAACCATAAGTTCCTCACACTACTATCAAGGATCAAAATGATGTCTCAATATACCAAATCCATGCTTCCATAAAGAGTGGTTTTCAATATCACCTATAGCACTATTTACACACGGAGTACCGTGATTATGAACCTCCGCCATGCTTCATCCTCCTACCACCTAATTCTAAATACACTAGATCAAATGCTGAATTACTAAAGCGACAAGTGCACTGCAAACACGAGAACTAACACAGAGATCAAATCATCAGTCCAACCATTCAAAACCTACACCTATGATTGTGAGAAATCAATTGATCCCAATTTATAATCTCCTTGTAACGATCACAATACTTGGAACTCAAATCTGATTGGTTAAGAGAATTACTAGAAGCACTAGTACAGGGTTATGTACACTTAGCACCAAGGATCCATCCGAACACACAATTGAAGTAACGTTTCATAAACCTAATTCATCAAAGAACAAAGCTTGGGACCGAATCCGAAAGAAGCACCAGCAAGTCCTTCTTGTATGTCTACATGAACCCATCCGAGAATGCTAATCTTAGACATTTGCATTGAATTTCTCAATCAATAACAACCACAAAAATGAAATGGCATCAAGTTTTTTCATAGTGATCAAGCAAAGACTACTTTGACATAAACTTGCCTCTATTTACAATTTCAGACGTGTGGTCCCTAGAGAATCACCTACAAAAACAACATTATACATCTACATCAAAGAACTTGTTTTCACAACATTCTTAGGAATTGAGTAATATTGTTTGTAAAGCCTAGGGGATCACTAACATCATAAATCAACCTTGCAATAGGTTTCAAGGACACCATAATAAAAATTACTAAATCAACATAACAACCAAGAAGTGGGCGAAAAATGATTGTAAAACAAGGTACTATAGTAGGGTGACATGGTTGGGCTTTGATATTAGGCAGTCTAAGAGCCTGTACAGGAATCAATTTCCGTGCAATGTGCAATTTCCATCTGATTCATCAAGAGAAAAAAATCGCACTCTGCACGCCAACCGATATGAACACAAATCAGTTCAATTACAAGACTAAGCCTTCGCCCCCAAAAGCAAGAATTAGGTTATTCCACAAAGCTGTAATAAAATGGATAGAACACTGACATAAGCAGCCAATTAACATGAGACACTGAGCTAAGACATCCACTTCCTAAGATTACTACGCATGACTGCCAAAACCTCGCTCTCACACTGCTCTTGCGTATTTTGGCCAATTCATGACTTGCTGGAGATCTCCGACAGCCGCAGGTACTGCTTGAGGGTGTAATTGCTGCGAGGCGGAGCTTGAAGCTCATAACCGCCAACGTCATACCCATCTCCTGTTTGATTTTCATTTTCGAATCAGCAACGATGGTCTTCTCCGTCTTTGCATTCTCAATCTGCCTCCAGTCCTTGTAAATCCGACAAAACCTTCTGACGGAATTCAAGCAATCGCAGCAGCAAACTTAGGGTTTCGCGTTTCGAGTTTCGTCCCCGGCGCTCCCCGCTCCCGACGTTCCCCTTGGGCGCCGAAGTTCCCCTCAGGGGAACGTCACCCTTTCCTGTAGGGGACCTTAAAAATCTATGCTTTTCCTTCCTAGGATACCTTCTTCTTAAAGATATATATACTAAATGTGTTTTTTACATTTTTTTAAAATTTATTTTCTAATTTTAAAGTACTCCCAAAAGAAAAAATGAACACTCTACAAAACGTTACGGTTTTTGAACGCCCTTTCTTGCATCGACCCAATATTTTTGTTTATCTATATTAGGACCAAATACTATATTGGTGTGTGACATAACTATTTTGGTTTTACATCCTTAGGGGAGTTTTTGGTATACAAAACTACACTTAAACTCGTGAAAATCGAAACAAAGATAAATCACAAGTTCCAAGTGACGAATTGGGAGCTCACAATAATCAGACATTCCAAACGGGCAGACATTTCGAACAGACAATGTAACTACCTTAAAATTGTCACATCGGGCAATTTAAGGCCACTGAACATCTTGGACAGGTGGACATAGCGGATAGTTTGGATGGACGGCCCATCCAATGTAAAAATTATGATAGAAGAAACCCTGCCCACTCGACAAGGTGGATTCATCCAAAATCCTAATGTAGGGTCCAAGCGCGTCAATACAAAAGCCTTCGTGCTCTGCATTGTGGGGGTTAGGTTCTAAGGTCCATTTTCATAGAAGGATTTTGTATAGCGCTAAACTTCTGGCATTGTTCTTGCTTTCGAGTAAGTTGATACATTCTGTACGCCGTTAGGTCATCGTGGCATGTTTATGCAATTTTAGCTTCAATGTGATCCTCTAGACATGCACGCTTCATACTAACAAATGTTTATGCATGCGGGGGTTATAGTTTAGGATTGCTACACATAAAGTTAACTACGATGAGGAAAGCCAAGGAGGAATTTGCAGCTTGCGTATTTTGTTTGAGAGCAACTATAAAAGTCCTTAGCAACAATAGTAGCTACTGGAGAAGCTGTAGCAACGACAACAGCGTTCTAGGTTGGATATCACTCCTGACAAAGACTTCACAAGAAGCAAGTTAGCTACATCTACAACAATAGAGCGCAATTAGAAACTCACCTGGGTTGCTGTAGAGGATTTTTGACTTAAAATTATCTTTGTGGTTCAGCGTGAATTTACTAACCTTAAGAAATCAAAGGCTGTTGTTCAAACCAAGCAAGAAGTGTCTCCTTCATCATAGTTTTGTGCGTAGTTTTTTTTGTGTTTAGAGTGTTAGCCCTAAACCCAATGTTTATGTACTACATATAGTAGTGCAATTAGGTGAAGGTTGCACTTACGTGTATTCACTTTAGTCATAGTTATTACATTGGATGGCCCATCCATTCGAATTGTCCAATATGTCCACCTGTCTGGGACGTCCGATGACCCTAAACTGCCTAATGTGACTACTTTAAGGTAGTCACAATGTTTTTCTTGTCTAAATTGTCTAAAATGTCCGCTCGTCTGGGACGTCTGGTAATCCTAACTCGCCCAATGTAACAAGGATGACCTTAGTTCAAATCACAACATGAATTGAATGTAAATTAACTGCCAAAATTGTACCCCTAAGTTTTAAATTCTTGCAGACAAAAATAAGGATTTCTGCTAGCCCTATCTCTTTCATAAAAGTGTTTAAGAGGATTCCAAGACTTGAATGACAGTGAAGACTCTTAAGAAACCTTGTTGAAGATTTAGATTTATTTGCACTAAGTTGTTGATAATGCAGTCTTCAAATGAATTGTAGGAAGATTGCAGTAATGTTGTCTTAGCTAGATCTTGCTAGGCATGGCAACGAGTGTTGTTCCGGGGACCAGGCTCCAAGATGATTTTAGTATCAAACTCCCCACTTGACAATGTCTTCATAAAACTTGAAAATAAATAAAATTAATGATGATTGCAAAGTGTGGAATTCTTGATTCCTCTACTTGTCTTCTACAACTATATGGTCGGCAACTTCTATGCATGAGAATATTTTTTTCACATATGTATCAGTTCAATTGGTGTACAAAATCGCACATTTGAACTTGCATTGGTGAGATTTGAACTAAGGCTTGTATATTGCTCAATTTTTATTTTTTAATCACGCTGATTAGAGATGCTCAATACTGCATATACCTCTAAAAGCAGTGGAGATTGGTCCTATAATGTAGTCCTAGTCAATCTCAATCCTCTTCAGTTGTAATAGTTGCCCAATTTCTGGCAGAAGAATTCTAGAGAGCTGATTTCCACTAAACAACCTGTCCAAATACAATGTATTCAAACAACTAGGACAGTTGATGATCTTTACAAATCCTTTCCTTTGATTTTAGTATGCACGATGAAATGAAGTTTTGGATAATTCAAAAATTACAAATTAGAAGAGTTTATCCATATCATACAACTCTATTTTTCAACGAATAATTATTGGGCACGCATCCTGATTTAAAATTATAGATTTTGGCACTCATCCTTGTTTGATACAATTGCATACCAATATCTTCACATTTTTTTAACATTTCCAATGAACAAATGACTTGAGTCAACAGTCAGACATACTTTGAAATGGCATCAAACATGTTAAGTCTATCCCAATAATCTCTAGAAGCTAAGAATCTAAGTGAATCATGTAGATGAACTTACAAAAATTGCAAATTTGACAATCGCTCAAATAAAGACAAAATGCTCCATGTCAAGTTATTCCACATCACATTCCTGAAACAACAATGGTGAAATTAATGCTTCAAATTCTTGAGCTACCCTCTTGTAGCAATAGCAATTTTAGCACAACAATTTTTTGATACAATATTCTAGATCTAAAACAAAATTGAATAAGGCACATACTAAACCAAATCATAATACAAACTCACAAGGTCTTGAGATGGAAGAGATCTTCTAGTTCTGGTGCCAAACTACTATTAAGGTTGAACCTTAAGAGTCGTTTGCAGAAAAATTGCAAACATCATGTTCATAGTTTCAGATCATTGAGAAAATAAGTGAAGATGAAGATCAAATTCTTCAATAGGAAAAATTTAAAGAAATATACAATTCAATGACGTTTGTGATATGGCTGGGTTCAACCAATCTCACATGGATTGTTGCCTTTCCAATTGTTGAGATGGAGATCTAGGTCTAGCAAATGCTTGAAGGGTCAAAAATTCACATATTGCCAACGGACATATTTTGTCAAGTATATGTAGTGTCTCCTCATTTTATGATATAGGCTACTACACTAATTTGCCCTTTCAATAAGGATGGAAATTTAGCGTCACCTAAAAATTTTATATTTTTGAAAATTGATAAAATAGTATAATATAGAAATATTCCAACTTGCACTAATTTAAAGTGACATATCACTATTAAGGTAGCAACATCTTAAATCAAGAGGTATCTAAAACAAACACCTATTTTTTGCCTCATAGCAAAGTAAATGACCGTGTGAAAATGCCAATTCTCCTACTCAAAAATTGAGTACATTAGCAAAGTGACTACTCATAGGTGCCTCTACTCACACATCCTTTTGTTGCTTCACGACTCCAAATTTGTTTTTTCCTATTGAGACTATGACTCATTGTAGGAGAATATAGTGCGTTATTTTTGAAACTTTATAACATATTTCTTTGAACAAAGGAAAAATCAGATTCTACTTGCAACATGGCTTTCATTGTTTGAATGAGAATTTTACACTTTGGCCGCTCAAAAAAACGGAAATTCTAAACTCTAATATTGTTGCTCTGAGGTGTTGCTACCTTAATCCCTTTCGGATGTTCTGAAATGGCATACATGAGCAAATTTCAGCATATTTTGAGGGAAATGATGTACAAGCACAGTTTAGTAACCTTGAACTATGTCTTTTTGAGGTGGAATTTTTACACAGCCATCGCTTGCAAGTGTGCTTCATAGTTTTGAAATCAAAAGTGGTGTGCTCTATATACTAAGAATGTACTATACCAAGCCAGAGAAGAAGGAAAAGTGAACATTAGATTGTTCGTTGAACTACCTCAAATGCTTAGTCTAACACGTTTGTACTAGTTGCAGGTCAAGCTTGGACCAAAAGAACCAGTGGACAAGCAAAATGTGGCCCCAACGACTACAACAACAGCCCATGCAACAAGATACTTCACCTATGAAAATTTAAAAATCTTCATGAAAAATTTGATGCTAATTCATTTCAAAATTGAAAATTTATGAGGGCGGTAGATTATCAACACAATAATCCAACACCTAATATTCATTTTTTAGATTTTTACAAAATAAAAAATAGAAACTAAAAATTCTAAGATTAAAAAGAAATGTTCTTGCGATAATAATAAGTAAAACATAAATATATATTATGTTCTAAAAAACATCTTCTAAAATGAACTATTGAATCATCAATAGAATTTAAAGAAAATGTTGAATATCACTATTGAACTTTAAAAAGGCTAAAAAAATTATAGTTTTAAAAAATAATACAAATAACCTAAAGAACCACATAATGAATCTTGTATTAATATCACCTATATCTATATGTAGTGATATCTAATGATTTTTAGTAATACGTAAATGAAAAATGAATCCAAAACCTCGCTCTGCACAAAAATACAAAATGAATCCAAACATTGACTTGTTCCAAAAAAGGAAAAAAATTCAAAACCTAGGTTGTACCAATAAAAAAATTAAACCCTAAACCTTGGTTATTACAAAAATACAAAATGAATCAAAGACACTACCTTCTTCAAAAAAATTAAATCCTATTTGCTAATTTACATGTAATCTTGTAGTTTGAATTTTTCTTTGATGGCATGGCTACTCCCTTTTTACAGGAAACAACAATACCCTACAAAAAGAAAATGCAAACCACAATATTTTAGGAAATCCTATTTGCTAATTCACATATAATCTTGTATTTTGAATTCTTCCTTGAAGGCATGGTTGATCCTTTTCCAAGGAAAACAACAATACACTTCAAGAGAAAATGCAAACACAATATAGAAGGAAACCAATGGTAAGATGTGGGGTGGAGACTGGAGAGGTCGTTTTTATAATGAAATCCATTGTCCGGCATGAATCCTCAAAAGGTATCATGGGACAGTTTGAAGATGAGAGCTTGACCGCTCATTGTCGACAAAAGAATTGTGTTCAATGTAGAACTTCAGACCTAACTTTGGCATGGTAGAATAACTTTTTTCAAAAAACTATGAACCAAAAAAAGTTGGTAAATCAATCTAAATTTCATCTCCAAAAGTCTTTTTGTAATTTTGAGCCTCCAATAAAAAGTTATGGACAAAATTCAGAGAAGATGTTTGAAAATGTTAAAGAAAATGTCCCTTCCAACCCCTCTCTTAATTTTGTCCATAAATTTTTTTTATTAGATCTAAATCTCAAACGGATTTTTGGATATAAAATTTAGCATGATTTTCCAACTTCTTGTAATTCAAACTAATTTGAAAAAGTTATTCTACTATGCCAAAATTAGGTCTAAAGTCCTACACTGAACATTCCTATCCATAGTATTTTGTTTTCATTTTGGTTTAGAATTTAGTTTGTTTGTTATCTTTTTGGTTTCATTTTTCCTTTTTATTTCTTTTTTATTTCCTTTTCCTTTTTTTTTCCTTTTTATTTTATTTTATTACCATTTTTCCATTTGCCTAATTTGGTTACTTTACTTAAAAATTATCTTGCTTAAAGTAATTTTAGTTTAGAACCCCTATTTTTTTCCCTTTAAATTCTCTTAATTGCACTTTTCATTTTTTCACCTTAAATTTCCAACGTTTTCATCATTAAGTAACTTAAAATTCCCTAATTGATAGTTGTGGTTTAATCTGGAATACTAATACTTTTGAATTTGTAAAATTCACGTACATTGTTTATAAATTTTATTTTCTAAAAGGTGAAGCAAAATGGTAGTTCATGACATCCTCAAAAATATTGTTGGTTTTCAATTGAGTGAATCAAGCATGTGAATTAGAAGCGCGTAAGTGATGGGATGAAATTTCTTCCTTTTCAAATTTCCGTTACCTTATAAATTTTTTTGTCATAAGTTGATTGAAGAATCCAAGACAAACCTGCCTGCTAACACCCACCCACTACAACACAATGAAGCACGTAAGATAATTGTTCTCTATTGCTATTGCCGGTAGCCAAAGATGTATGCATACTTTCCAAGCATAGTACGCCTGACACGAAGAATTTCTATGAATACGTAGAACATGGTCTTTACATAGGTATAGTTTCTACCCTTTTATTTTTAATTTTTACTCCCTCTGTCCCACTGAAAACCTCCAAATTAGACACAATTCTTGTCCCATTAAAAAGCTCCATTTTATGATTTTGACAGTTGAGTAAGCGTTGGCTATATTGAACTACCTCATGGGGGCAAGTCAAGAGATTAGGCAGCATTCTTCTCCTAGAAAGCTTTGCCTTGCCCATATGAGGCACTTTGTACTTGCTATGCTTCTTCAAAGAGTAGTGTTGAAGATGGATTTGGTGACCACTTTGGTGCTATGAAAATTTGTTCATGAAGTGGGCCAGGTTTCTTTCTTTTGGGTATTTAGGTTGGAACAAATGTTTTTAAAATCCCATTGTTGCCACCAACCTATAAATCATTAAGAATGACAGAGCTGGCACCATTCACAAACTATGTTCAAATATGATACTTTCCGCATGGATTTTGGGTGCCTAAACGATAGTGTCTAAGTTGGAGATTTTGTTTAGATCTAAGGGATGGGTTGCTGATTTTTGAATGCATGTATCACTGGCACAAAGACTAAAGATATAGTTACTCCTTCATGGGGAAGCTTTTTGGAGTTTTTTAGTGGGACAGAGGGAGTATTTTTAAATCTCATAATTTGCTCCACAACTTTGCCAAGATGTTTCTTATTTCATGTTTTGCCTAATATGTAAAGGAACCATCACGAAAATGCGAAATACTGGAAACCGAGGCCTAGGCAGGGGTTAAGACAAAGCAGTGTACTTAGTACACTAATGAAGGTATTTAGTGTTACCTACACTAATTGATTTTAAAATGTTATAACTTTTTACTCTTGATGAATATTTTTACTAAGAGCGTAGGTATTGATATGTTCCAAAGTTGCGGTTGTCAATGAATGTAGTTAGTAAAAATATTCATCAAGAGTAAAAATTTATGACATTTTGAAAGTAAGTAGTGTGGGTAACACTAAATACCATCATTAGTGTAGTTATGGTTAATTGCACCGATCAAGAAAAAAACAACCCTTCAAGTTGCACCTCTTGTGTTCCTGCTTTTCATGCCTTTTTACATCAATGCATACGGTAGATCAGTCAATGAATACCGGTACCCTAAAAAAACTAAAAAAACTAAAAACTCACCAAATACCTAATTTTAGTAGCTAATCTATTCCTCCATGAAGCAACCGTCATTTACGTATTTTTGCTACCATATTTGTATAAAAATACTGTTGTAGCTTACACATCACTCACTAAGCTTATCTGTCAGTGATATTCTCTTACAAAAATAGAAGCCTTAACATAACATTCAATAGCAGTCACTGGCTCTGCCCTCCCCCGAACGAAATGGTGTGGAATATACCACACCATTTCATCCGAGGGATGAAATGGTGCGGTATATTCCACAGCATATTAGTAACTACTGATTTCGTGCGGACATTTGTCAATATTTGTCAGAACTGAACTTCGAGACCGCACCGCGACTGTACATTGAAGTAGTGGAAAATAAAGAATTTTCAAGTAAAACTGAATACAAATCAACAGGATCTTTAAACAAAATGCTAATGGATTCATTGAGAGTATTGAATTCTTTGTTATTGTAGAATTACCTCACTTTGGATTGGAAACCATTTATGCATTCTGCTTATGAAGTGAGAAGACAACTCTTTATATGCACATGGAGTGGTAGGATGTAGAGCAATCCATCTGGGATAAATAAAATAGAATTTGTAGGTTCTCATGCACTCATAGTTAAGTAAAAAACAAAGAATTGTGTTAAAAGTATAATTTCAAACCTCATTTAGGCATAGTAAAATAACTTTTTTCAAAAAACTATAAACTAAAAAAAGTTGGTAAATGAAGATAAGTTTCACCTCCAAAAATCCGTTTGGGATTTTGAATCTCCAATAAAAAGTTATGAATAAATTTCGGAGAGGATTTTTAATGGACATTTTCTACAAAGTCATTTAAAAATCCATTCCAAACCCTCTCCGAAATTTATTCATAACTTTTTATTGGAGATTCAATATCCCAAACGGATTTTTGGAGGTGAAACTTATCTTCATTTACCAAATTTTTTTAGTTCAAAGTTTTTTGAAAAAAATTATTTTACTATGCCTAAACGAGGTCTAAAATTCTACTTTTAACACAATTCTTTGTTTTTTACTTAACTATGAGTGCATGAGAACCTACAAATTCTAATTTATTTATCCCACATAGATTGCTCTACCTCCTACCAGCCCATGTGTATATATAGAGTTATCTTTCACTTTGAAATCCAAAATAAGTCATTGATTGCAAATATCAACAAGGCATTAGTGTACTACTCATTGGATTCTTTGCCAACATCTTTCACTACAATATTTGATGATTTGTATGTCTAGTCCTAAAATTAAGAAAAGAAAATAGAACATACTGTAATGTACTGTCACTATCCTAGTACCGAAGCTTACATAAATTAAGTGGAGATGAAAGTCGTGGATGAGGACTTTGGAGAGGAAAAGGCAGCCTCTCTGAAGGCTACTGAATGTTATGTAAATGGATTAACTCACAGATTACCCAAATTTACACTTGCTGTGATTCTCTCTCTCATCCACAATTTAGCAAGAAATGATGGTTTCCAAAAATGTGTACATTTATTAATATTTTCCTCAAATTGTACAAATTTAGGGTTCAATTTCATCCTCCAAGAAGGAAGAAAATTATATATCAATGCACATTCCCTCAAAATATTTTTGTGTACAATAGAGTTAATCGTAAAGTTGTCCTGTGTTTGTGACCCTGAGTCATAGGAAGGTTTAACTAAGAATAGAACCAAACAAACACGGCACCAAACTCAATCGGACCTGAGTTTGGGTACTCTAAGGAGTTTGGTCCTGTGCTTTTCCAAACTCCAGCTCCTAGTCTTGCCTCGCACACACTTTACGATTAACTCTAATAGAGTTAATTGTAAAGTTGTCATGTGTTTGTGAACCTGTGTCAGAGGAAGGTTTAACTAAGAATAGAACTAAAGAAACACGGCACCAAATTCAATCAAACTTGTGTTTTTTCCAAACTCTAGCTCTTGGTCCCGCCTTGCACACACTTTACGATTACCTCTATTGATTGCCAAAACTAAGTATGGATTTGATACTTTTCATTCAAACAACCATACCATAAGCGTCAATAAGCAAAGTCCCAAAGTCAATATTCAAAAGTTGTAGTATGCAACATATGACACACTACTATAGAAGTTTAAAAAAAAAATTAGTTGTGATGTGAAAGAAAATTAATTTCAAAGTTAGCCAAGTCTAAAACTTGGTTTTGAATGCCATAATTTGGAATTACTATAATATTTTGTCAAATATTTTTTAGAACTTAAAAAAAACTTTTTGTACATTGGGATTTTGGTATACATCATTTTAGATTGTTGTACACAAAAGTTGAAGGAAGTTGACATTTATAGAAGTTAAAACATTCACAAACATTTGACAAACATGCAAATGATGTTGATTCCAATGATATTGGAATAGTTTTTTGGAATTGTGAACATGGAATTGCAATAGCCATTGTAGAGAGTATAGTTGGTTGCAACATGGACCATTAGTATATCTTAATGCCCTTGCATTTGAAATATTTGTTGAAAAGGACAATGCGTTTTAGAGAGGATGTTTGAGAATGTTAAAGATAGTGTCCATTCCAACCCCTCTCTAAAATTTGTCCATAACTTTTGATCGGAGACTCAAAATCCCAAACTAATTGTTGGATATGAAATTTATTTTCATTTATCAATTTTTCTTAGTTCAAAGTTTTTTGAAAAAAAATTATTCTACTATACCTAAATGAGGTTTGAAATTTTACTTTGAACACAATTTCTATTTTTGACTTACCTATGAGGAATTGAGAAACTATAAATTCTAATTTACTTATCCCACATAGGTTGTTCTATCTCCTACCATCCCATGTGTATATAAAGAGTTGTCTTCTCACATGAAAACCCAAGATAAGTCATTGATGGCAAATGGTTATATTGCATTAGAATATTACTCTTTGGATTTTTGGCAAACCATCTTTCTCTATAAATATTTGTTGATTTGTATATTGGTTCTAGAATTAACAAAAGAAAATAGAGCTTACCATACTGCACTGCCACTATCCCAGTACCAATGCCACACTAATGATGTAAGGATGAATTTTGTAGATGAGGATTCCAGAGAGGAAAAGGTAGGCTCTCTGAAGGCTACTAAGTACTGAATGTTATGAATATTTCAAATGCAAGGGCATTAAGATATACTAATGGTCCATGTTGCAACCAACTATACTCTCTACAATGGCTATTGCAATTCCATGTTCACAATTCCAAAAAACTATTCCAATATCATTGGAATCAACATCATTTGCATGTTTGTCAAATGTTTGTGAATGTTTTAACTTCTATAAATGTCAACTTCCTTCAACTTTTGTGTACAACAATCTAAAATGATGTATACCAAAATCCCAATGTACAAAAAGTTTTTTTTAAGTTCTAAAAAATATTTGACAAAATATTATAGTAATTCCAAATTATGGCATTCAAAACCAAGTTTTAGACTTGGCTAACTTTGAAATTAATTTTCTTTCACATCACAACTAATTTTTTTTTAAACTTCTATAGTAGTGTGTCATATGTTGCATACTACAACTTTTGAATATTGACTTTGGGACTTTGCTTATTGACGCTTATGGTATGGTTGTTTGAATGAAAAAGTATCAAATCCATACTCAGTTCTTGATCAAATTTGATTCTATAATGAAATTGTGTTATTGTCAATTGTATGTACACTAATATGTCGTATTAAGATAGGAGGTCCATAAAGTATAAAACATTTACAAGCTAATTGCATTATTGGAGAAGCTAAACATCTTGACATATTTTTCTATAAATTATTCTTGAAAGATAAATGGAACTAGCATCCAAAGCAAATTGTTTCATGCTTTCTAAACTATTGTAGAAGCTCAAATGTGTAGAGCTCAAAAATTATAATGTTTACCATTTGTACATTCAAAACTCCAATATGTATGTTTGTATTGAAGGACGCTTTTGGAACCTTGCCGCTTCTAGCCCTCCTTCTCCTTACTGTGTGTGATGCGAAAGTCACAAATGTATATAAAATACTTGAATTAGCATAGGGGGAATAATATTGTAATGTACCAATTTCTACAAAAATGAAATTTTGTAGCAATACTAATTTTTTGAGTGATGCTAAATTTACACCCTTACTAATAGTACAAATTGGTGAGAAGTAGACACTAGCAATTTTCACCGTCATGTTGAAGGCATTTCCATTCATGATTACATATATTATGGATGAAAAATAATTTATTTGTTGGCATGTATATTAATTTAAAATATTGCAATGAAATACCACTTTGAAAAAAATTGTGCAGCTCCAGCAAATTCATCCATTCCCAAATGGAGATTTTTTCAAAATCAAAGTCTACTTTGAAAATACTTCCATGAATTTTTGATGTGATATTTTTTGAGATCGAGTATAATTGAGGCTCATCTCTAAGAACTTTTCAATTTTGCATTCAATCCCCTTGCCCCAAAATCTGAAGAGAAAATCCATCAACTCAATTCTTTCAAAACTATTACTCCGTAGTAGATTCTCTAAATATTTACTGTTTGAAGATTGCTCACCCAATATCGTACGTGAAGGTCTGATTTGGCAAGTGAGTGTCAAAATAGTTTCTTTTTTGCATACAAAGGGATAGTGTATTGGTGGTTAAAACTATTGGTGGTAGTGAATTATTGGTTGGTAATATTTCACTTGTAATATTCTTAACATTCAGACATTCCCAAAAATATTTAATTTATGTCTGAATCTAACCTTCACATAGGGTATATCAACTACTACTAGAAGTAAATTGAAAAGATTTCAGTCCACTCACTATTAGAAACCCCCGTTTTAGATGACGAGTCTTAATTTTTTATGACGGATTTTAGGTGATGTCAATGTTGATAACCCAAAAATTTTATGTCAACAAAAATGTACAACATAACATCAATGTTGACATAAAAACATTGGATTGTCAATATTGATGTTACGTTGTACATTTTTGTTGACATAAAAATTTTGGGTTGTCAACATTGACATCACCTAAAATCCGTCATAATAAATTAGGGCTTGTCACCTAAAACGGCGTTTCTTATAGTGACTTCAAAGTTTTGTCCACACCAAAATCTAATAGTGCATAGATATTAGTGTCCACACCAAAATCTAGTAGCGCATAGATATTAGTGTTCACATCAAGTTACATGTGAGGGCTAATGTTCGCATAAAATCTTTAGGGCAAAGTTATTTCAATTGTTATTGTAAGGATGAGTTCAACACTATAGAAATCATCCTTCTTGATACAATGTGAATCATCAACTTTAACCCTTAAACATTGACACGAAGGTTTGGCATCCAATGGATGACAAAGAATTCTTCAAATAAGACAAAAGTTCAATTCTTCATCCTCAAAATTTTGTTGTGAAAAGGAGAGGTCTTCTTAGTAGTTTGACTTCCAATGCGTGCTTTTGCAATTTTTTAAGCCAATGATTCACACAGTTATGAAAAGGAAAAATTTCCAAGGTCACCAATTCCTCCTTTAAGGGATAAAAAAAAGTACTCATTGAAAGACAATCTACTCTACAAGATCTCCCTTTTTTGCACAAAATTCCAAGGATGAACAATTGCACTTCTCCTACATGGAAGGATTCTCAATCATCCATTAGACCGCTTTGCTCAATGGCATCCTTTTGGGGTTAACCCTACAACGCTCCGACATCCATATTATGGACAATGAACGGAGGGCTTCAAGGCATTGTTTAATCCAACTAACTTCTCATTCATCCAACATAATACTTGAATCTAGAAAAGACAACCTTCTTCAATGACCAAATTCAAGAAATTTCGGTAAATGATATTCCTGTACAAAGATATCAGCAAAAATGTGCAAAAAATCAAAAAAGGATTGAGGCGTTTAGGGGTTAAGGTGTGCTTTCCTCACCCAATCCATGTATCAATTGCACGATTTTTTGTTCCCCACCAACTGTTATCAAAGTAACGGATTGTTTTATTTGCCCTCAAGCCTCTTCAAAGTTCGAACATGGTACAATCGCTTGAATACGTCCTCCATGTGCTAGAGGGTGGGTTTATTTCAGGTGGAATTGATGAAAGCTCATACGAATCATAGACAATAGACGAGTTTAATTTGTGAATAGTAAATTCTAAGATGAATGAATTCGACATTTACAAGAGTCAATAAAAAAGGAAATAGTACATTGGGTCATTGAAGAGTGAGCTTCATACGTCTCATCCATTCTGTGAAGCTCAGGTCGTCAGTGGGCACAAAACTGCTCTTCAGACGTGCTCTTTGCTCGGCAGTGAGGACCCGCAACTGAGGAAACCTAGCCTCCTGAAACCACAACACCAGGTCAACATGATGATAATCTCCTGGTAGCCCAAAATATCATTTGCCGCTATTGGAAACAATTATGTCCAGTGCCCCATAGAGGCCAATCTGTTTGCCAGTAATGAAACGAAACGATGATTATATTTTAAGATTCCATTTCAATTACGTTGATCTGAATTTATTTGACATTCATGATTTGTTAAAAACTATTAGAACATGCAGCCAAATCATATATGGGCTAGTCCTCTCAATACGGAAAGGAGTGAGACGAATAATTAGGCTTCGAGTTTGGTTTTCAGGACCATTTATTCATCTTTAAGCCAGAATATTTACCAGATTATTGTTTCCTCAAAAGTAATCATTCAATACTAACAGGATGGGTGTCTACTTCTCAACGGGTCTTTAACTACTATATGTCTGGACAACAAAAATCCTAAGAGCACTTTACAAAAGCAACAAAACAAAAAACGTAATCATCAACTGACACAGGTGCTACATTTCAACCCTTAAAACATCCCAAAGACCTTTTCTTGCCACATATTTTCGCTTGTTTATCCGTAATAAGATACTAAAGTATTTGACTATGGTATCATATTCAAGTACACCTTCATACCACAGTACGCAGTGTACACAAACGGAGCCCTACTTTAATACATGACGTGGATCTAAGACGGTGTTTTTACACACTGCACTAGGGACCTCTAAGAATTAAAACAATTCATACACAGAACGGTGGAGAGTTCGACAAATCAGTATTTGAGAAAGGTTTACAAACCTGCTCATAAGGAGGATCTTTGTGTGCGGGTATCAATCTTGACTGCAAGTATCGGGCTTGAGAGCTTGCCTCCTATTCCAATTGTTCAAGTGAAAAAATGTCAGATTCCCAAGAGACTGTGGACAAACTTTTGGTGTTCATCTCAATAAGTTCACAGATTAAGAAATAATATATCGCATTAGTGATGACAATGAAGTTTTCACACATCCTTAAACATGTATAATAATCCAGTGAAATCTCAAAAGGTTATCAAGCTTTGGGCCAGTTAGTTGACCTTGAACGAAAGCATCCGAGGAGCTGGAAACCGCTGCTCAGTGAGTTCCTGGGCAAGAGTGCGACAAGCTGCTTGTGCTTCTGCGTTCTTAGCTTCATCCGCCACAACTCTCAAACCCTACACGTAGAGATTAAAACACGGAATATCACCTCGTTGTCACATGTGACTCATCTGAGCTTGGAAAACAAAACCACTGTCTATTCATGAATGCACCGACTAGTTCCAGGCACCAAAACATGAAAACCAACGGCTTGGCAACCTTTCAAAAGTACCCAGGACCGAAGAAAGAACAAGGAGAATCGATTGATCTGTCCGAGGGCTGGAAAAAAACAGACGAATCTAAAATACATTTCTAGAGTTAGTCAACAGTTTAGGTCTTTCGGGTACGAAATTACTACAGGACGCACACAACAACCAAATTACTCACCGTCCAAATAAAGACATCAGTCCCATGATCCAAAACAATCACAGAGTCCGACTGCATAGCCACGTCATGGGCAGGTAACTCCTCGAATGTGCCTGCCTCCCGATGCATGAGCAGCCTCGGGGCCATCATGCGCAATGACAACTCAAATCCAGCCTGCACAGTTAAAAATAGGCAACTATCACAAGAAGAACTACGGTACTGACCAGAGCTTGCAGAGCCTAAAGATGGGACAAAATCACCAGTGAGATGCAATCGAGATGTACCGGTACACACCTAACAAAGGTGCCCAATGAAATTGAAGAAATGAAAACAATCTCATCGTCTGCACCATCTTCAATAACTGTCTGGCTAGCACGAGCCTTACTTGAAACGTCAATAAGGAAGCACATCAGTACGACAAAATAGAAGTATAAAAACCTCGTGCATACCTGCAAGTAGAGATTCCTGTAAACAGCCCTCTCATCTTCATGGCCAACGATGCTGCCCAATAAAGGCCCTCGCTTTAAGTGAAACAAGAGTTCTGGCAATCTTGAAAGGCTTGAAGGAAATGGCCGAATCTTAGACTTGGCAGTGTTAGTTCCAAGTTTCAAGGCTATGTCTTTAACTCTCTCATCTACTGATTGTCGCATGTCAGCAGCATCTAGTGCAGTCTTTGCCTCCAAAACCGTCTTCTTTGCTATTAGCACTGCAGCCACCTGCGTTATTACCACAAAACAGACTTTCATGAATCATGATGTCGTGGCATATGAAAGGTTCCAGTATTGATCTATCTGATACAAAAAATCTCCTTTATAAAAGAACAGAAGTGAGTAAATATCTTGTACAGCTAGCAAAGACATCAGAATAGCACATAATAAATATGAAACAAAAAGAATCTGATCGATAAGTAGAGTACCTCATCATCTACACTCTGCAAGTAGTTTGACACACTATCTGTCGTCGGCAACCGTACTGTCACAACCCTAGTCACCTCTGCTTGATGCATACTGGTATATCTCGCAACAATCTGGAAGTACACATGACTATCTTCTAAATCATCTTCCAATTCCATCACAATTGCAAATGCTTGACAATCTTCAACACTGAGTAAGCGCACAGCTGTAGATGTATCATTTCTAAAATGTTCAGAACTTGCATCTCCACGAGCCTCCTCTCCTGGGCCTGTCATTCCACCCAATAACACAATCAATAACATGCGGAGCTGCTAATCGATGAAAATCCCACCTGAAAATCATGATCCATGCAATTAAACGCAGTATAAAAGTCAGACGAATAGCTTACCTATCACACGAGTCACTACCACATCATCAGAACAGCGAATCTCCAAAATCCCTCTGAAACCTGTAGAGCGCCGAACTGCCCGTTGCAAGTTCGTGCTAAACACGTCCCCAAAATCATCATGCAGTACCAATAGACCCCCCGAGGCATTAACTAGAGGCTGCAAAGTAGGAATTCGCACAGGACAAGTTCCAGCACAAAAAATATCCACTGCAATGTCCAAGCGACGTGCTTCCAGTCCCAGATGCTCCATGTGTTTGATAGCTTTTTTCTCCATGTAAGCATAGTTTGGGTGGGTATTAGAGAAAGGAAGGGATCCAGGGCCCAATGTCGTTGGCCCTCCAACACAGAGCAGCACCCGACTCCTTCCACCCGAACGCTTGGATGTACCCACTGGGAGGTCTGTTGCTGGGCCTTGGATCAGAGCCAGTACCACCTCAACAGCCGTTCCTACGCATCGCTCTCTCTTCGACTCGACCGAACCACCTCGGTATGGACGTAGAGAAGAGATAATGCTGTGAGCAATAGCAAGACACGCATGAACAGGAGCAAGATACACCCCTGTTCCATATATAAGCATCTGTTTCAGCTCTTGACTTAAGCTAGAATCACCAGGTAGAACATCTGCTGCAGCCACCTCTGATTCTGACAGGTCAAAAACAGATACTGTTCTTCCATATGTAACAATTCCAATCCGTGTTCCTGGATAGAGAGAATCTAAGAATGCATGTAGGGACTCTTGCAACTGCGTCAAATGTTCTTCATCAAGGCTATCGTCAATGAGGAGCACAACTGGCGCAGTCATACTGGATTCGGAAACTGACACGAATCCAGGACGTCGAGTTCCTGTATTCACAATCCTTCAAAATCAACAAAGGAGAACCGTACCTCGAAACAAGTTCATTGCAATGTAGTGCAAAAAGATCACGACCTTAAATTCTGATCTCCAACTTTCATACACAAAAAGCTGATGAGAGCTGAAGACAGCCATAAAAAGACCTGAATGAATAGTATCAATATGCTAGCCAATGAACCAGCTGTGCGGAAGGACCAAGAAAATACCTGAATCTACGTAATCAACCACGCTTGTCGCAAGTTCCGGCCAATTCCGCAGTTCATCAATGCTCGGAGCCCTGTATTCGCCGTTGCTGTCATTAGATTTGTTGCAGAACGTGCAGCTCCAGTGCCCAGTATTCGGTGCAATAGTGCTGTGCTGATTAACATACGCACCGCAATTGTGACAACGGAAGGGCTCATGCATAATCACAGGTGGACCTGGTTCTGTCTCTCTACCTGGACAGACCAGAGCTCCGAATCCCAAGCTGGCCGTATTCATGAGCTTTTTCTCATTTAATACCTGAACAACAAAAATATAAGGCAAATAATCATGTCAGATCTGCAAGCACACGAATGAACAGAAAAATTGTACTAACCCAAGTGAAGTTCCTGGTTGCTATAAGTGTCGAGGTCAGCAGCACAATACGAAAGAATTCCCTAAACTAACAACAAAATTCTGTTACAAAATTGTCAACAAATCCAGATATGAAAATCTACACATGCAAACCTTTTGAGCTGAAAATAACACGAAGGGCGCAGACGCAGACAAGCTGTACGCATCGAACTCCTCTTCCAATACTCCTGACCGAGAAAAGCCGTTATCAGCTGGTGGAGCTGATGAATGCGCAGCCAGAGGAATCTCTGCAAAATTGGAAGGCCGCTGTGCATTGAAATCAGGGGGAGCAGGCCGATGCGGGCTACTGAACACCGGAGGACCTGGAGGGCCTGCATATTGAGATGGTGTGCCAAAGCTTGGTAACGCACTTCCGCTTCCACTAGGTGGAGGTCCCATCGGAATCACCGGCATTGACTGCGCTGTCTGCAATCCAGGAGCCCCAAAGCCTGGATCGCCATTCGCAGTTGGAAACCCTCCTGCACACACTCGAATCTCTTAATTATGAAATTCTCGACACTAGTATTCCTCACATTTACCACACTACCAATGAATCTACAACACTTGTCACACATTAAACTAAGAGATAGTGAAATGTTGGTGGTAAGATTAACGAGGTTCCATTGCAACAAATGATGCAACAAAAGGAGAGACTAGTAGATTAGCGGCCATGGTATCTTCATAAGAACGTGATCAACCCGCGTAGCTCGATAGGGTTTGAGATTTAAGAAGCTTCACTAATCTACTAATTAACCAAAGTTTCACCAAGTCAACAAACCATTTCAGCTGCCTCTTCACAGCAAATCTGAGTTTGAGCGAGTTGCAAAGAGGAGCTACAGTTGGATGCGATCGGATCAGAGTAAACCCATGTCTATTTATTTTTTTCATTAGATTACATTAAATCACGCACCTAGTTAGGTTGGTGAACACCATCACCAAAACCATAGCAACACAAATGAAAAAAGTTGACCAAGTCAACAAACCCAGAACACAATTTCAGCTACCGCTTCACAAAATCATCTAAACTCCAGCATACTACACTTGAATGCGATCAGATCAGGGTTCACATCGAAGTAAAAAAAAAAAAAAAAAAAATAGCAAGCGCGCACCTGCATTAGGTTGACGAAACTCGTGATGATGAGCATGGCCGTCATGAGCATGGGAATGAAACGCAGGGGGAGGCAAAAGCGCGGAGCCTTCCGACTGCGCACGGAGCAAGGGTAGCGAATCCGCGTACGTCGTCGAAGTCTCCAGCGATGACGATGGGTAGTTCTGATAATTATTATGTGCCTGCCCACCTCCTTGCTGCTGCTCCATCTCTCCCTCTCCCTCTCTCTCTCTCCCTCTCGCTCACCCTGAAGGAATTCCGAACTCCCAAGGGGTCCAATCTGCTGTCACCGATCTAAACAGGCTCGCCTCTTCACCTCCATCCCCCGGACGAACTGCGCCTGAAAGCTCGCAACTCCGTCAGTCTACCAAAACGGAGCAAAAGAGGGAAATTTGGGAGAGGAGGTCCAAGCCAAGCTCATTTCGCGCACGCGAAGGGTGTGTGTGACGACGAGTGACGACGTGCGAGAGCGGCCCAGGGAGGGAGCGACTCACGAGGACCGGGAGATTTTAGGTCAAAGGGACGCCGGGAAGAGCAAGGAAGGATTGAAATCGTAATAACAAATGACGTCGGAGGTGGGTGGGTATTGGGTGGGGGGAAGGTGACGTGGAGGGTTCGGGTTGGTGGTTACCGTCGATTGTTCTGACGTGGCGTTAACCAGTAGCAGGTAAGTTAGATCCCCTTGTTGGTGTACTGTAGAGTACACGAAGACGGTTTGCATTTGGCGGTATGTGCACCTATAAGCGTCACTCTCCTACTTGAAATCTTGGACAAATGTAGATAGGTGTTACAAGTAGGAGAGTGTCATTTTAAGGTGCACATAACTATTACACTCCATATTAATTTTGTATGCAAAATTTTGGCAACGAAGACAAATTTCAGTAGGAAGATTTATTTTTTCAATCATTTTACATGGTTTGAAAGAAAGTTTGTTATTATTGTTATGAGAAGAATGACAATATCAATTAAATTAGATGAATTATTCAAAATTGAATGAGTGAAATACAAAGTGATGATGACAAAAGTGACTTCTATCCAAGAATGGTTATTTGATGGACATTGTTGTTGTTACTTGAGATAATTTTTTTTAAAATAGTTAGTAGTGAACAAGATCATACATTCAAATTCTTGAAAAGAAGATTTCAAGAAACAAATCTGTATGAATTTTGAGAAAAACAATTTAGAAGTGACTTTAACTTTATGAATATAGTTGCCATTGTGAACATTAAATGTCCACTAGATGACAAAGAATCCTTGCATGTAAGACCAAAGTGTAGGTGTTCACCCTTGAAATTTTGTGCAAAAAAAGGAGGTCTTGCACAATAATTTGACCTCCAATGAATGTTGCTTCTTTAAAGTAGATGATGATTCATACTATACCCCAAAGATGCTTTCTTCAATGACTAGCCTATCTTTGCAAGATTAAAGGGAGACAATCCTTGCTCATTCAAATTTAAACAAAAATATAATAGATATCTTCTATTGTAATGACTTAAGTGGAGCTCAATGTATCAAGAATTAAAACAACAAAACCCTTAAACACATAATCAAAACAATTTTTGAAATTCTCTACATAATTAGCTTCAACCTTATTGTGTAGATTTTCTTATACTAAACACACTTGATCAAAAAGCTCATGTGCAAAGATTCCACTACTTTCAGTGAGACATATAAGTATGAAAATTTGCTTCCTATTTTGGAGTGATTAGTTTTGAATTTCACAATTCCTTGAAGCAGATTTAGATTCCCAAATCCAAATATAAATTCAAAAAAATTCAAAAAATAATCGTGCACAGTAAGTAATTAGATTCCTCTATTCTAGTAAAAATTTATAATCCGGATTAGCATTTTTTTATTCAATTAGTGCAGGTAGCACTAAATATCATTATTAGGTGTAGTGTCTCGGGCAAGCTTTTGATTCAAATTTTTGCACCTGCCCGCTCTAACTCATCATATCCATAGGCTTAAACCCCAGCGGCAGACCGCGGCAGATCGCGGCGACTCCCGTCACTCGTGTTTTGGAGCCTCTCTAATCTTCATTTTCCTTACATGTCCGGGATCTCAACAGGGTTACAGGGTTTAGGGTTTAAGGCGCTCTAGGCATCGCAATTGCAGCGTATCTGCAGCCATGGCGATCAGGAGGGGTTCAGGAGGGTTTAGGGTTTAAGGTCCCCGTGGTTTTCCCAGTGTCCAGACCTTCTTCTCCCTCGCAGCGATGGTGAAGGCTTATCTCCGCTATGAGGAAGCCGCCGCCTTCGGCTTGGTGGCCTCGGGCGAGGCGCGCGTGTGCTTCGACCAGTCGGGCAAATTGCTGCTGGCCGGTGCGTTGGAGCAGTTTCTTGTGTGGAATGTGAAGCAAGGGCGATGCGTCAACCAGCTTGTGCCTTCCGGAGAAGCGCAGCGTCCCGCTGTCACGGCCGTCGCGTCTGTGCCTTCTTCGGCTTCATTGGTGAGTGAACTCGTGGTTTTTGGAACGACTGTTCTATTGAATCCTCAACCCTCAACCCTGAACTCTTGAATTCATCCGGAGGAAACGATTGTGAGTGCAGTCTACTGCTTTGTACAATAGTTTGCAGAATGAATGAGTGTGTGGGACTTATGTTTTTTTCAATATTTTGTTGTTGGTGAGAGAGATGAATTGGACTCGGTTTGAATGAGAAACAAGGGGAGTGATGGTCGCCAAGCATTTGCTCTCTTAGTGAACCGTAAACCCTATTATCTTTCCTTGCACCCAGAGAGAAAAACTCTATGAGTGGAGTCTATATTGTTTGCTGAACAAGATCTGCACAATCATTGTGTTTGTGAGGCTGCTATTTCATCAGAGGCTTCTTCAGATGGGGTATTTAGCTCTTGCTGTTCGTTTGTCGTCGTCTGCCTTGATTTCCAGTGCTGAATTGTTCATGGTTTCGGTGAGGATAGTTCTTCAAAAGCATCCTTTCTTCTTTTCATCAACCTGTTCCTCAGGTTGTTCTTCTCAGTCTTTGTACAATGAACGAAGTGTGGGATTCTCTATGAGTGCAGCCTTTTGCTTTGCACTATAAGGTTTGCACAATGAATTAGTTTGTGAGATTTCGGTTATTAATCAATGGCTCCTTCAGATGGGGTATTTAGCTCTGTTCTCATCTGTCTTTTCTTGTCAAACTTCTCCAGAATTCGTAATTTCCAATTTCAGACTAGGGTTAGGTCAGGTCTTCAGAGGCATTGATGTTTTCCTTCCTTTCATCAACTTATCCTTGTACAATGAATGCATTCTAGACACTTGTCCATCGATGGTCATTCACAGCATCACTTCTGGTGTAGGTCGCTGTGGGATACAAGGATGGGACGATTCGCGTTTGGGATACTGTCAAAGGCACTTGCGAGATGGTTCTTACGGGACACAAAGGGGCGGTCACAGCTATGTCGTTCAACAAGACGGGGGCTTTGTTGGCTTCCGGGAGCACGGACACCGACATCATTGTGTGGGATGCTGTGGCGGAGACTGGTCTCTACCGTCTGAAAGGTCACCGTGATCAGGTCTCTACATTTGCAGCGATTCGTGTAATGAATTCATGGCACATCTGTATTATGAGTTGAAATTGTAATGGTAGTATGGTTCTGCCTAGCTCGTGTATTATTGATAAAGGAATTGTCTGGAGCTTAATGGACAGGTGACGGATCTCGTTTTCTTGGAGACGACCAAGAAGCTTGTGAGCAGTTGCAAGGACACGCACGTTCGTGTGTGGGATTTGGACACTCAAAGCTGTGTTCAAAGGATTGTGAGTCACCGCAGTGCAGTCTGGGCTTTGGATGTCGACCCCTTGGAACGTCATCTTGTCACAGGATCGGCAGATGCTGAGCTTCGAGTGTTTACAATCACTAAGAATGAGGTAGGTTGTATTGACACTTGTGAATGCTCTGGTATTATACTCTTGAAAACAGCATAACGTTCTACCTGAACTCCCTTGGAATCAAGGAAAGTGAACCAAGAAAAGGAATCCAGATTCTTGTTGTGCTCATGCTATGTTAGCAAGGGGCGGGTGTGGCCCACTTCAGAATTATTTAGTGCCTTTTTTCTTTTTCTTGGCACATCCGGCATTAGTATTTAATGCCTTTCATCTACTGTTGTCTTTGGTTTGCATGTTTGCATGTGGGCTTTTGTGTAATGATTGCCTGGCAGTGGAATAAACTGCTTCACTAGGGGGCCAGCTCTTCAATAATTTAGTGTTCCTGATTCTTTCCTAGAGAGGGTGCAAGCCGTATACGACTCTAAAACTTTATGGATTTCTACTGTTAAGGATGGAGTTTTGCATTGAATAGAGCATGAATAGAGCGTTGAATAGAGCATGCATAAATATTCAGGATGCGCAAAAGGAGGTGCATGCGGTGTCCGAGGAAACCGAGCTTCCAGAGATTCCCAACGGTGAAACTAAGGAGGCACCGAGAAGCAAGTGGGACATTTTGATTCCTCTTGGGAGCATCAAGCGTCAGAGCACAGATCGGGTGTCAGTTTTGAAGTTCAATCACAATGGTTCCCTACTAGGGTGCCAAGCTGCTGGCAAAACGATTGATTTATATCGGGTTCGTGATGAGTCTGAAGCCTTAAAGAAGGCCAAACGGCGAAAGAAACGTAGCCGAGAGAAAGCTGCTAAGAAAGGAGAGCCAGTGGAAAACCAACCTGACGAAGATATGGCCGATGTTACTGAAAATTTATCAGCCTCAGACGAGTTTCAGTTGCTACAAACAGTTAGGTTAAAACAAAAGATTTCATCCTTCTCGTTTTGTCCTGCGGAGCCCAGGAAAGGCACTTTAGGTTCTATTGGCTTAGCGCTGCATAATAACAGCTTAGAAGTTTATGAGGTCCAGGAGGAGTCCACTTCTCGAGTGCATTCGATTGAGCTTTCCGGTCATCGGTCGGATGTACGAGTGGCAGCCTTGAGCGCAGATAGTACTACCCTCATGACTGCAAGTCACAATGCAGTTAAAATCTGGAATCCTAGATCAGGTGTTTGTCTTCGAACGATAGAGTCTGGTTATGGTCTTTCTGGCACAATTGTTCCCGGAAATCGACAAGCAATCTTAGGTACCAAGGTTGGCGGCATAGAGATTTTCGACATAGCAGGTGCTGAACGGACTCAAGTCTTGGAAGCCCATGGGGGTGCTGTATGGTCATTAGCACCCATGCCAGATGGTTCAGGTTTCGTTAGTGGGAGTGCTGACAAGAATGTTAAATTCTGGGACTACGAGCTTGTGCAAGGGGGTGACAAGGTGAGAGTCATATTTATCTCGAATTTTCTGCTTTGTGTTGATGCTCGGATGAACATACAAAGATTCTCTATTTTTAGCTAGTATTTTTAGCTAGCCTCTAAAGTCTAATACGGTGTTTTTAAGCAGGTGGGAATTAAGCAGTTGAATATACGCAACACTCGGACATTGCAAATGGCAGATGACGTACTGTGTGTGCGCATCAGTCCCGATGCTAGATACATTGCTGTTGCTCTTCTTGACTCTACAATTAAGGTACTAGATTGGGTTGTATTGGTATCACTTCTGAGCTTTTTATCTTGCTCAATGACTCCTTAGAAACATGTCCATTTTAGTATCTCAGGATTATATATCTGCTCAGTTTCTTTGCTCCTTTATCACGTCGTGGAGAATGGTCGGTGGTAGTACTTCAAATATTTTATTATAATTCTAAATTTTGTTTGGCTTCGTGAACTGCAGATATTTTTTACAGACACTTTAAAGTTTTTTGTGTCACTCTATGGCCACAAGCTACCAGTTCTATCGATGGACATCTCTTCAGATGGGGCCTTACTTGCCAGTGGATCTGCTGATAAGAATGTCAAGATCTGGGGCATGGATTTTGGTGATTGCCGGAAATCTCTCTTTGCTCACGGTGACAGGTTTTGCATTCTCAACCAACCATTCTCCTAGTTTGAATTGTAAATGTGAGCAAAAACTGCATTAGAACCACTCAAGGTAGGACGGTAGGGGCGCTTGAGGACTGCGTAGACCAAGTAGTTGCCGAGGTTAAGTTGATTGCTTTGCGTTTACCAAGAGATAGATGCTAGTATTGATCATCTTTGTGTTATTTATGCTGGAGTACGCAGAATCCATTAAGCGATTTGCCTAATTTTAGCCTCTTATACCGAATGCTATTGAGTTTTTGTTCCCCTTTTTTGGCAGTGTAATGGCAGTTCAATTTGTGCCAAAGACCCACTACATGTTCAGTGTTGGAAAGGATGGAGTTGTGAAGTATTGGGACGCAGATAAATTTGAACTTCTGCTTACACTGGAAGGGCATCATGCGGAAGTGTGGTGTCTCGCTGTCAGTCCTCATGGTGACTTTTTGGTTACTGGTTCCCATGATCGTTCGATTAGACGGTGGGACCGCACGGAGGAACCCTTTTTTATTGAGGTTTGCTCTGCACTTTCTCGCTCTCTAGAACTAGTGCCACAATCCAAGAATGTTCAGACGCGATCATAACCGATACTCTTTCTTGAAACTTATTGTCGGGCATAAAAAATTTAGGAGCGATGGATTATTGGAGCCTTTTCCTTACTATTGTTTTTGGGGTTCCTTCGTAATGCTCAACAGTCTGTGTCATGATCGGTGCATTTGCTTATTCCGAAAGCAGTGGAGCACTTTGCCTGATCAGTTAGAAGCTGAATTTGTTGGCTATTGTTTTGTGTAGGAGGAAAGAGAAAAGAGGCTGGAGACCATGTTTGAGGCAACAGATAATAATAGAGATGAAGGACCTGAGCTTGGTGTGGAAGTTGGTAGCAAGCGTACTCAGGAAACTCTGTCTGCCGCTGATTCTATTATCGAAGCCGTGGACATGGCCGACTCTGAAATTGAACGATTACGTCTTCATAAGGTGTGCACTCATGTGTTGTGTGTCTTGACTCTGCCAAATTTTTGTTGTCTTGAAGAATTTGAGAGTTCGCTTTAGACGCCGTGTTAGCCCCGAAAGTGCCCAAGCCAAAAATTGAAACTCCACTTTGGAAGCTAATAGTCGATTATCGTAACTTTCAAAACAGACTTTTCGTTCAAAAATGTAGGCTATAATTCCTCTTTCTATTGGTACATCCGTGAAGCTTTCTAAGTGATTTGTCTCTACGCCTATTGATATGGAAGCGACCACTTTTGACCATTTGGACACGAAGGGTTAAAGCTTTGAACATGACCAGGACTGTCTGTACTATGAATGAAGCTGCTAATGTAGGCTAATCTAGGTGAATTAATACTGTCAGCTGTTGTCTGAAGTGATAATCTTTGTGAAATCTCTGGATATATTGTTGATGTTTGCTGTAGCAATAGTTGCATCGTGCGTGAGCTGATAATGTGTTATGGTATGTGTTGCAGGAGTCCAATAATGATAAAGAAGATACATTTCAACCCAATGTGTTAATGTTGGGACTGTCTCCTGAAGCCTACGTACTGCGGGCCATTTCAAGCGTTCGGCCTAGTGACCTTGAACAAGCACTTCTGGTATGCTATGGTTTATGCTTAGTTTGAAATTCATCTTTTTGAAGTTGATGTCCTATACGGAACAGCCTGATTGTTTGAGTTTGCAAGTAATGCAGTTCCTTCATTGCACTACCTCTTCAGTATGCTCCACTGAAGCTGACTTGGTTTGATGGACAGTCGTTACCGTTCAGCGATGCTTTGAAGTTGCTGACCTACACGCAAGGATGGATTGGTTCGGGCTCTCAGGTACGAGAGTGTGCAGCTTAAGCTCTATACGATTCGTGGTTTTAGATTGACCGATTTTAATGGTTCTACTATGAGAAATGTAATTCGGATTTGATGGATCTCTTGATTTATTGAAGCTCTGGCAAATGGTTTTGGCAGGTGGAGCTTGTATGTCGAGTTGTTGTTATGCTTGTTAGAATCCACCATTCACAGCTCACTGCCACTTCATCAGCCCGCGCCACCTTAACCTCTCTCCATCCTGTAATTCATGCTGGTGTGCAGGTCTGTCATCATTCTTCCCTCTACCAAAATTATTAATCCAGAATTTTGTTGTTAAAAGTGAGACTGAATTGAATGAGATTCCTATGCAGAAATTGAAGGATGTCCTTGGATACAATTCAGCTGGCATGGGGCTTGTACAGGTGCACTTCTTACTCTGGGACCAACGTACTCATGGCATGTCTGAAGTACACGCCCAGTTTTTTGTTAAATATGCAACAAGATATTAGAAAATTGGGGATGGTGTCTGCAAACCATTGATTGTAATGCTGGGATAGTACACCCTGACCTCTTTAATCTGACTGTCTAGGTCTCAAATAATGACTCAGAAATAGTTTAAATGTGTCATAAGTGTGCTACAGCCAATGATAGTTTGACAAGTGTGCAGGGTATGAAAAAGAATTTTAAAGGTCATATGAAAGAGGTCTGGGGGTCTGCGTTACTGGAGTCAATGTGTCAATTCTGATATATTTGATGAACTGATGGAACTCTTTTCTCTTTACTGTTGTACAGAATATGCTTGCAATGCGGTCAGATGCAATGTTCCAAGATGCGAGCAAGAAGGTTTTGGATATTAGAATGAAATTGGCAGAGAGAAGGCAAGAAAGTAGACCGAAGAAACGACAAAAGAAATCCAATCAAGCTGCTCAGAAGTGAAGTGACGGATGCCTGTGCCTTGTCCTGAGATACTTTTTGGTCTGAAACCTGTCTTCTCTTACAGTTTTCAATGTAAAACGTACTGACTTGACTTAGCGTTGAATCTTTTCTACGCTGGAAATGTAATTTCGTCATTCTCTCATAAATTTTACTTTCGATCAAGTTATTCGTTCTGTGATTTCTCTAACTTAGTCTCCACTGCAACATGAGAGTTTGAATCATGAGGATATAATTCTCCATTGCAAAGGAGAATTTGGATCTTTAAAAGCTTGTAATTTTGTCCGCTAGTTTTATCATGGAATTGTGAAAGATAATTACGGATCTCGAAGTACTGGTGAAATATCGACCCAAAGTTTTCATAACATTCTTAAATATAGGGAGGGCTAGGGTCGTGTCACAGTGGCCCACAATTCATTGGGCAAAGTTTGCATTCATTTACTGTAGTGAAAGGAGCCTTGATTTGTGGGAAGCAAGAGTTCCTTGCTTGCAGTTCAAGAATATTACTACCTCTGTCCCAAAATGATCTTCTTGTTCAACAAAATGTTCTGGATTAAGGCTAAAAATAACATTTTTAAAACTTGATTTGCGCTATATGTAGGGTTCAGGGTTCTCTTCCCTTGCTAGAAATTTTGAGTGTCAAAGCCCTTTTTAAAGTGTAGTTTTGGAGTATTGAAAAGTGGAATATTTTGAGCATTTTCAAAGAGCACTAGTGGGCACTTAATTGTTGAGTGTGAAGTCATCATTTTGAAGGCATTTAGTATGAACCTAAGACCATGCATGAAATTATATTCCGCCTTTCAAAGTTTCATCTCCTTCAATTGGGCAATATTCAAAGAGAAGCAAAAAAGAAGAATGAACAACATTGATTGACCCCTTTTGTCATTTCATTTGTCTTTTGATTGATGATTGTATAGATGGAGGAAGAACTACTGCTTGGAATTGTTTTGTTGGTCCCCTATAGCAATCGAAAGCCAAATCTGACCAATTCGCAAGTCACAAAGTGCAACAGGAAGATCATTTTGGGACGGAGGGAATATGTTCATTCACCCAATAGATATTATAGATGAGATAAAAAAACTAGATTTATGAAAGTATACAATATAACTCTTTAATGCCCAAATACCATTTTTTGGCAACATAGCGATTTTGGGTAGCTCACTACAAATGAAATTTTCACACCTGGTTGAAGAGTACCTTTAAAGCCCAACAATTTTCATAACTTTTGATTACATGGTTAAAAAATTATTGTATGATATGTAATTTTCTATGTTCAGCAGGCAACCCAAGCAACTAAAAAAATTCTTTAAAAAAACTTTTTTTTTAAAATGAAAATTTGAAATTGATTTTCTATATATATAAGCTTTGAATCATTCTATGGAATTTTTATTGTGAAATAAACTTTGAAGTCCTTTATTTAACTCAATTTTCAATATTTTTGAAAGAAATAAAAACATTGGGTGTAAATTGTTTATTACAACATTTCAATTGTTGGGATTGGCATTTTTCAATTCCATAACTAAATTTTTGACAATTTTGTATTTTGAATCATTCTCTACCTCTTTCTACTTACTATTTTTTCCCTATATGTTGTACAATTTTAAATGATCTAAAAAATTTTAAACATGTAGCCAACCTGCCTTGAACGGAATGACTCCAAAGAGTAACCACCATTTTGGACATTTTTTCATACAAATTTAACCTTGTGAAGGGCAGCTGCTTGTTTTTTTGCAAGGACAAAAAAAAGGATTTTGTCAATTTAAACGCTAATATTTGGCAATCTACATGGTGGAAATTTCTGAAATTTTTTCCACATCTTTTCAAACCAGTGTAATACAAGATCATGCAGTTACATGTGTCCCAAATTGTTTTTTTCCTAAAATTTTGTACTTGTATTAGAAATGGCAGTTTTGGAGTGTTTTTGGTGAAAATATAGTCAAATGCATTTAGGGGGTAAGATGATTAATCCAAACTAAATAATAATAATGAATTCTAAACAATGAATATTTGGATATTTATATTTGGTCATTCTATTCTAGTAGTGCTAAAAATTTCAGATTTTTGTTTTGAATACAAGTGACAAATGTCATTGCTTGGTTGGTTAGACTCATGAAATAATTGTTATAGATACAGAAAAAAGATGTTAGCAAAAAACTAATTATGCAATGCTATTATAATATTTAACAACTTTAAAATGCCTCTATATCAATAATCACACTTCATAGTTAAATTAGACATAAGAAAGTCATTTTTCCAGATGATGGACTTCAACATCCACCTGAGGTAGGAGGCTCAAATTGCAAGCGGACAATTAAAACTACCCAATAGAACTGTCAAACATAGTGCAGACACTTTCAAAAATGGATAAAAGTTTGTTTAATGTGTTTTTTGCTTTTTAATTGTGTTCTTAAATTCCTTCAAATAAAATATAAATTCATGTAAGACTAAAATAAATGAAAGCATGATGTGAATCATTATCTGAGAGCCAAAATTATAGAAACATCCTAAGTTTGAAGTACTCTATTCAAAGGCTGATTTTGATTGAAGATTCGTTCAATCTATGAGCACCAATAGCTACCTATGTACCTTTCAATTTGAAAATTCATAATTAATTCATTCTAAGTCAAAAAATTGCAATTTAAATTGTCAATGAACTGTTTTTCTTTTTTCTTTCTATCAAAAATACGTGAAAATGTTATGCTCTACTGATTTTCCTACAAAGGTCCATTATCCCTTAGATTGTCAATTTATAGGCCTCCTACCTTACAAGTATGTCATTCGTAAAAATTCTAGACTTGTCCAAGGACTTGTCAAATTGAAAATGAAAAATGTCAATTTGACATCTGGCTTTCATTAGATATGTAGACTTATCAAATTTGAAAATGCAACAAGTACATTTGAAGTCTTGTATTCATTGGGCCTTTTGAAACTTTTGACAGTTTTAAAACATTGCTTGGTTTTATCCTAACAAGTATCTTGGAGTTGGGACTTTAACCTTCATACTAAGAGTTCTAAGTCCTACATTTATATTTTATGATTCACCTTTTACAATCCATGAAAGTTGGAATTTGGCCTTGAACTAGGACTTAGAAAGCTTGGACTTGGGAAACTTCCCTGAATGTCAAAACCACTTCTAATGTTACCAATACTAAATGTCAACAAAATTTCCACCAAAAATAATAAATTAGTATTGAAATAGTTCACTATGCACTAAATCAGTATTCAACATGAACACTAGTTGTCAACCTTGATAGAGTAAGTAATAAAAAAGAATTCCATAATAGGGTAAGTAACAAAAATGATACCATTATATTAAATTTCATTATTTGTATATCCTAAGAGACTTTTCATTCTTGATGGTCTTCAAATCCAAGGTTATTATTATTTATGTAGGCTTAAAACCAGAGGAATTAGTAAGAATCTATTCTAAAAACTTCATAACAATAATGCATATGCACACAACAGAAGTGCTATTTCAAAAATAATTTTATATCTTAATTATTAAAAACATCTAATAGTTTGTCATGTATTAATAATTTTACATTTCAAAATTATCACAACAATTTTTGATAATTCAATAACTCAAATCAAAAGTTTTTATTCTAAGTGTTTGAAAAGATTTTTTATTCTAAGACTTTGAAATACTCAAAAATTCTAAATAGGTTACAAATGCTTTGGAGTTTAAATTATTTAAATCTAAATTGTATTTAAAGAATTTTATGTACTTGTCAAGAGATATTGGTAAAAAAATGTTTTATAGCAATAATTATAAATAAAAGTGTTAATAAATCATTGTGATTACAAGTTAATTGGAGGCCAAATACAATTTTAAAGCGCTTTTATTAAACTTTTAAAAAATAATTTATGACATATGTAAGTAGTATACAATGGAAAAAAACCCTTAACTTGTGATATGACATGAAATTTTTGATATATTATTCTAATGGAATAAAACCTAAAGATAAATCATTTAATAATAAAATTTTATAGGTAATAATAAAACATAAAGTTTAATCAATAAATGAATCCAAAGTAATAAAATTTCAATCTTAATACCATAATAAGATTCCGTTATAAAAATTAATTGAACTTCAAGTCATTTGTTGTTTTGTTTTTGGCTTTAAATATTTCCTAGGATTCGAATAAGAGATTTTCGTTCAATAATTTAACTTTTTTAATGTAAAAAAATCTTAAAGGCCATGGAATATTGTTCATTCCAAAACGTTTTGGATTGCATGTGGAATTTTTTATCAATTTTTTGCCCTCTTTAAATTTAATTAATTTTTGTATCTTTAATCTCAAATCATCCTTGCAGTTGTCCAAATTCCAAAAATGTGAAGATTTCATATGAAATGCAATTTAGAAGCAATAGTTGAGTGATGACTTTTGAAATTGCTACTGAAATTGATAGTGATTAGTGAACTGAATGGTAGTAATTCTTATAAGATTTATTTTTTGATGATAACTTAAATTTCATTATTTTCAATTATGGAGATTTTTAATAGCTTTTCAGATTCAGTATTGTTTTGAAATCATTTTTGGAGGGCATGTATTTGAACTAGAGAAGTCAATTTTTGAAGTGAAATGCACTTCTACATATTAAATTGTAAAACAATTTGTAGAAGGCTTTAAAATCCGTATTATATAAATGAGAAAAATTTTCCATGAAGAATCTTAGAGAATTTGGATGAATTTTCTAATGTATATGGGATATGTTTGAATTTATTTTTCATCCAAAATACGGAAACTAGGACATTTAAGAATTAATAACTAATATAATGTGAAGTAGGTTTGTCATGTCATTTTACATGAATAAGAGAATTAGTAGGGAGCCATGATTGTTGATTACAACAAAAAAAGTTATTTGAAAATATGATTTAACTTAATCCTTTTGGTCTTAAGCTATATAAATTGGATCAAACTTCATTAATTGAACCTATTATAATATATTAAATAAATCCTAAAATTTTATCTATTTATTATAATTTTTTTATTATTTGAATTTATTTTTTTTTAAATTTAGATGTAAAATTTAAATTTGAATGGTATTCAAAATGATATTTTTCTAAATATTATAGTAATTACAAAAAATAAAATTCATTTATTCTTATTTTTAAATATTTAAAAATTGATTTATCAAAAAATTATTGAGTTTAAACTTTTTAGATTGAGCTCTTTTGCATTTTAAATCTAGAATAAAGCAGAAATCAAAAGTTGAATCAAAAGTAAAATGAGTAAAAACAACCAAATTTTTCGAAGGGTCAAATGTATAATTATGTAAGGATCAAATTTATGGATCAAGCCTAAAGTTAGCCTTTACAAATTCCAATCCTATTTTTGGATGGAAAATGAACAAACACAACACAAAACAATGGTATGTGGTGGGAAGATAATACTGATAATTAGATGGAGTAGAAATCATTTTTGGTAATTAATGTGTCCATCTAGAATATTGTGGAAGTGGCAAACTAAGTGATCGATGGGACATTTTTTTTAATATTTTTTTTCTATTTCACCTCTTCATTGTGAAAAGGTTTGATACCATGAACATCCTTTCTTAATATACATTCCATCAAATTTTGATTCATTTAGGTTACATTTGCAGCTTTTTTCAACCTTAACCTTTAATATTATATGACCAATTCATTGAGTCTTCAAAATTTTCACTATGTAGCCTTTTGCATTTTGATCCATAAGCATATACCAAATACCAAAATTCTTCATCATTTATTCATACAAAAAGAATAAAGTGACTTCATTTCCATAAAGCTCCTCCTTAATGTTCATCATATTGATATCAGATATGTTGATCATAAGAAATAAGTGGTCCATGTTCACTTAAAAAAGATTGGCATAGTTTGCATAATGCAGGACATGACATGATCTATCTAGCCAAAGTGTATCTAGAACAAAGGAGATTCATTCAATGAGATGCTTCTCTAAATCCTTGTCGTTCCATACTTTGTGCATGGGTAGGATATATGATTGAGGACCGATTATCCAGAATCAAGTAACTAGATGCTTTAGAAGGTCATTATTGTACATAATTCTCATATGCCTTTGGCTGACACTTAGGAGGAGGCACCTTCCAAATGTTGGAAACTATCTAAAAAGAAACATACAATCTCATTTTTTTAAAATTCAACCAAAAAAAAGGTAATACCCCCCTTGTATGTATGTGTTTTTGAAGTTTATAAGGAGGTGTCTCTTTAGAGCTGGCATAAGTCATTTTGAAGACTTACCACAATAATTGACAACCATTCCCTTTGTAATATCCCTTAGTTTGCGAATACATTGCACAAAAAAGGGTCATTGTATACTTGGAATTTTGTTGATTCTTGTGTGTGATTTTGTAAATGTGAAGTCATATTGTATTCTAGTCAAAGCTCACCTCTATGCTATGGAAAAAATTGAGAAGTGCTTTTAGCACAAAGATTGGGAAGTCTCAAAAAAACAATATGTATGTAATTTTTTTCACTATTTTGAAAAATTGTAAAATATTTATTATTTTTTAATATAACAATCACATTGCTATTAAAAAATAGAAAACATACAAAACCTCTAAGTATAACTTTTTGCAAGTGAAAAAAAATCCCATCCTATATGACATTTTCAGAGTGTAGGCATTTCAATGTGTATAGATAAGGATATTCATGCCAAGACAAATGTATGGCAATTCCATTAGGGGTGAAGATGAGCGTACACCTTGATTTGAGCATCTACTATGGAGCTGTTAAAAGAGCTGCTAGTTACGGGATAGTTGCGTGGTTTGATTTAGAAAGAAATTAATGGCTTCTCAAGGTGACCAATACTGGTCATCGCATTGCTAGGCTCTGTATTTGGATGCTTTGTTAGGATGTCAAGAACCAACAACTTTACTTACTACAAAAGATTCATTGACTATGGCCATGAAGACCCGGCAAACTCAGTTCTGGACTCCCAAAAGCTTTTATGTCCCAAATTTGGACTCTTCACATCATAGCAAAATAATCAAACTAGTTATGAAGTCTTACAAATTACATGCTTTATTCTATGCCTGCCATTTTGGATTGTTGGGCCCGTATCCCATATTTGCATTGTAGATGCTTTTAATGGAGGTGGCAATGAAATTCATGTGGTGTAATAAAGTCAAATTTTTTAATTTAAAATTTATTTTAATGTTTAGTCTTTGAGTGAAATTTTAGTTGCAATTTTCATATAAATACCAAATTTCAAAGCTACCGTATTCACAGATGTTGTAGCTAATGCTGATAAAAAAAATTCATAACTCATATATACGTTAAACAATATAGTGTTCCACATTTGGCACTTTGCTTTACAAAAGGACAAACCAACCATCATGTTTCTAAATGTTTTGAATTCTTTGTTACCTCTTCATTGATTCAAAAAGTCAAAAATCCATTTCAACAATCTCGGAATTCTTATAATTATGTATCACAAATCTACTAAACAAAACTCAAGACATTCATTCTTTGGAACAATGAGTCCCAAAAATCCATTTACAGCTTGTAGAAGAAAAACAAACTCTTGTGACACCACACTACAATATTAGAGCTTGATGCTAATGGTTGGCTGAATTGGACACCAAGCTAGTGTCCATATGGCGCCTTTGTCATGTAGCTTGATCAGGGCTTTTTTTTTCATTTTTGAAGAAGTGCCATAGTGGCGATATAAAATGTTACAGTCGTGTTCCAAATTGCAACATTCATCCACTTATTGGATGTATAGTATGGTTTTCATCCACAATTAGGCGATTTCATCTAATATTTTTTTTAATTTCAAAGTTGTTTGGCGATTTCATCCAATTTTTTTGGCATTTTTTATAACCTTTTTTAGCTAGATTTTTTTTCTGGTGCAATCTGGCACCAAAAAGCCAAAAAAAAAAGCCCTAAGCTTGATGCCCTAAGACATGCTTTCTCCAAGTGCTATTTCTTGATTACATCATGTCTCATTTTCATTGGGCACCACAACTTTCCTGCACTTTTGAGCCATTGAGAAATACACAACAAACAAAAAAGAAAGAGAAAAACCATCTTGCACACCAAATTTGTATACGAAAATTAAACTGTGGAAGAAGAATTAAAGGGCATAAATAACTGCCAACATGCAGATTTTGAGTAGTTGCAAGTACTGGAAATGATGCACCCGAGTAGGATTGGAAAGGGAATAAGTTCACTGAAGGGAGGAAGGGGAGCGCTGGTCCCGAGACCAACCCACGGGCTGTGCTTTTGGTGCTTGTGGCAGACGGGAGGATGAATGAAGCAAGGATGCATGACCACGGGAGGACGGATGAGACCGAATCCATTCATCCATTCATCCCTCTGGATGCACGTAATGTGGCAGGCAGGATGAGACTGAGTGAGTTTCATCCATCCACCGGAACACAGAAATGAAAGCCCCCCGTGTCCTCTTTCCCAACTCTACGCTGTCTATGGCCGGCCCCCTCGACTGAAGCTTGGTACTCGTCTCTCCAGCCAGCGTCGTCTGTCGGGCGTCGTCGCTGCTGTGCCGTGAGTTTATTGCTCCAGGCCTCCATAGCTCAAAACCTCCAGTCCGCGCCTGGAGCAATCGAGCTTTCTCGCTTCTCCCTCCTTTCCTTGGAGGGGTGGGTCAGTGAAGGGGTGTTCGGTTCTCGCTCTTTGGGCAGAATGAGGATCCGGAAAGGGCCGCGCTGCTGTGTGCCGCTGGCGCCCGGCGCTGCGGATCGCTCGTTCTTGCTCAAGGGGTTTGCGCCTGGGGAGCACAATAATGCTCGACGCGAGGATGATGAGAAGCAGCGCAACGGGGACGCCGCGGTCGAGGCGCGTGGTGGTAGTGGTGCTGCTGCATCAGTTGCAGCTACCAGTGGGGGTCACGACTGCCTGGTAGTACTATACTGCTGCTGGTTTGGAGCCCGGTTTGGGGATTATATGTAGTTGCAGCAGTGTCACGTGAGGGGCGTGGAGCAATGTTGTTTTGGACAGTCCCTAGCAGTTTCGAATGAATTACTGTGAGCGCATGGTCGTCGTTATTCATATCTATCACTGTTCATACGTTTCGTGGGGGATTTGTTTCGTGATCGGGCGAGGGATCTGATGTTTGTCTCGAATTGACTGCATTGCGAAATGAATCGAGTTGAATGAATTGAGGGTAGTCTTACATGCAAGGGCGAGGATGAAGCATTGTGCTGTGGGAAGTTGGTTTGCTTTGGAGGGAGTCCATGTATGTATGTTCGGGGAGGGAAGTGTGTGTGTCTGACTGACATGACTGGCGGCATACCGTGGCAGGACCACCGCGCCGCGTCGTCGTCGTCGGGGACGATGGAGCGCCTAGAAGTTGATCGAGTGCAGCGGAAGAGGTTAGTCCCTTCACTGCAGCAGATCTTTCGACATTGCTGGCTGCTGTTTTTATTGTCGAATGTTGGCGGCAGCCAGGGCGAGATTTTATTTCTACCGTGCGGGATTTGAAAACCAACAGGAATCAGAAGCGTCGCGGTGATGTTGCTTCAAGCTCTCAGGATACTTCCTTGTCTACTGATTGAAACGCGGCTGCAGGACTTTGTCCGAAATCAGTCCTGGTTCTGACGTCTGACATTATTGGAAACCAGCAGGTTGTCAGCTGATGGATATTCCCGAAAGCGCCGCACCCGGGGCGCGATCGCCGAAGGTCCTGGTGCCATCTCCATTAGCTCTATCATACAAGCGGGTAAGATAAAATTTCGCCCGTGCGTACTCAATTCGTTGCTTATTGAGCAAGAAGGTGCAGTTCCGTCGCGATAACTTAAGACCTTGAACTGTTTTGCTTGATAAGCGACGCTTTCTTGGTTGGTACAGTCCATCTCACCCTAGGTCCGATAGCTTGCGTGATCGAGAGTCTCTCGGGAAATAGTTATTAGGGCGAGCTTGGACTGGTGCTTCTCACCAGTCGAGGGTTTTGTAATGTGTGCTTAAATTGCGCGACACGGCGAGTGCAAAGAATCACCGACGGGATGGGAGGATAACTCATGCCGCTTGAGCAGTACGTCAGATTCAATTTGAACCGTTTTTGTATCCAGGTGCGAAGTCGGCGAAGGCCGAACTCCCCATTGATGAATCATTTTCCTCCCCGGTCGCCAGGAGCCCTTCGATGGATTGCAGCCCAGCAATGAAAACCGTAGATCAGCCCACTCTTTTGTTTCAGTCTTTGAAACGTGTCTGCTGCGAAGCTGTGAGCAGCGGACTGACAGCGAAAGAAGCCGTCGCTAAAATCCAGGAGCAGCGATTACCCGGTTTGATTGACGGGGGTGAGAGACTGATCGTCCAGGTCGCGAAAGCATTCCGTAGCTCCTCTGCATTCGTCGAGCGCGAGGAGCGTGGGCGGTACTTTATGCAGGAGTCGTCGGACCTGGATGCGTGGGAGAACTTTCAAACGGCAGACAGTAAGCGTGAGGAGGCCACGGTTGAACCGGAGAGCGCTGAGTCGGAATTCGAAACAATCATAGAAGCTGCAAAGCAGCTGCGAAAATTGCAGGAGCCGATTAGTGTAGAGCCCAAGGTGGGGCTTACGAACAAATCTGGGACAGATCACTGGGCGGTGGCATTGAGAAGCAAATCGAACAGCAGGGGGAAAGTAGAGCCGCCGTCCACATCACAGAAGGCGAGTCCTTCGTCGCCGGACCAGTCCGGACCGCGGTGCAATCGGGACGATGGCAAAGGTTGGCGATGTGTTCGGATGGCGGAAGCAGGGTTTTCTTTGTGCCAGTATCACCGGGACCAAATCCGTAGGGCCGAAATTCGTCGAAGGAAGGCGCGGAATAAATCAAAGAAGCCGCAGAGTTCTGCCAGTCCTTCTGGGAGCCCTGTCCATCCGGCTGTGAGGCCTTCAAACCCTACATCGAAAGAAGTTGCGAAAGCTGTCAGCGCCCCAGAGAAGACTCTGAACGCTAAAACGATTGATTCCGAAAACGAGCTGCCTGATCACAAGCGTCGACGATTTGTAAAAGCGAAGTCCTTAAAGTCTTTACTATGAATGTGGAGGCTCAGAGACCGTTTTTGTGAGTGATAGTGTATCTAAAGGCTTCATCGGCCATTGTAGTGAGAGTTTTTCGGACGAGTTTCTTGTATACTTGCATTCTTTCCAATAATAAAATCTCCTTCTCGGATGGTGTTAACCGAGTAGGTAATGGACATGTGATTTCCTAGGCATGCTACTGTTACTTCATTGATTGATGCTAGTAACTGTCGATAAGACATGGATGCAGTTGAAGAGCTTCTGCAAGGATATGGATTATTAGGTTTCCGTTGCCAGAGCTTGACTCTCTTTGCTGTCCTCGCTAGCTGCAAAGAGCATCAGGAGAATAACATGCTCGTGTACACGTGGTCTGGCAATCGCAATAGAACAGCTTCACGATTAGAAACAGAAGGTCGATGTAAGTTTAGTTCATGATGGTGGGATTCTGTTGTGAAGATTTGAGAACAAGGAAGTAAAGAGCGTGCCTATGGCATCTAGCAAAGGATGCAAACGAGGGGATAATTAATTCGGCACATCCCTACAAGGCATATATGTACTGTGAAAAATTAAATCATAATGTTCTTCCAGGACTGGTGCGCATCTTTTCCTCATAGTTCTGAGCAATTTTTGCAGTAAAAATGTAAGAATTCGATCAGAAGATATTTTAAGCTACACAATTCAAATGGATACGTCTACTTCACGCTGGTCCAATTTAATTTGATCGTGGACCAAATTCTTATCAGAACAGCAATAAATGGGACTGGCTAGCTATTCACCTCAACGAGCAGTCACGAACAGTCACCGTCTTCGAATCGAATCTCTCCTTTTCTTCTTCGACAATAGGCCTTGAAGGCAGCAAACGTCTGAGACAGTTAACATGACAATTTTTTAACTCGATTGGCTATCAATTCCAGGAGGTTTCAGCCCGGGCTCGTTATCACCATTTCAAGCTTTCATGCTACATTGTTGCTCATTCGAGCCTCAGCGAAGCTATACTGTCGCGATCTAACTTACTCATTTTCTAATTCGATGCTGAGGATGAATGGAGGACGAATTCGAATTAAATTACCGATTGATGCACGTTGCCGCGCCGACATTGTTTACCTGGAGATCGCCTGTCGTCTACAGTGAACCTGCAGCCACGACTGCGTCAAGTTCTGTTCAGCCAGATATGATTAAATAGATTTTTCTCTAAACAGAACACTGTAGTCATGGATCCGTCCACATTTAATTACTGGAAAATGGAATAAAACCGACTCTCCGATTCACTCCGCTCTCCGAATTCTTGTTCAGAAATCATTTGAACGTGGTTCAAAGTTTTCCTATCGTCTATGAAAATTTAAAGAGTTTTAAGAAAAAGAAACTGAAAAAAAAATGCCAAAAAAATGCAGTTAAGAACGCACTTAAAAAATGAAATAATATAGAAGAGCTCGTTTTCCGGTAATCCTGGATCTGTCCATCCTGCCATAGCGCCGCAACAGGCACAGTAGTTGGATGCTCATTGTCTGCACCACTACAACTCCGGCTTGGTGGAAGTCGGCCAAATACACAAAATCGCTCTCGAGACCTTTCAATTTCAAGCTTCAATTGCAGATTGAAATGTAATCTGTAACTTACATCAACATAGACGAAAGTAGTACAGTATCTTCGCAAGAGAATCCACCGCCAAGGACTTTCCAAGGCATGAGGGCTGACAGCCATGCTTGCCTTCACCTTCTCTGAAACAACAAACGGTGTTGTCAACCTAATGAAGAACACCACTTGTAATTGCCACACAACAATCGATCACTGTAGAAATATCTTTGCTTCCCTCTTGCCTATGCATTTACCTCCAGACATGCACGGCCCCATATGAACTCTCTTGATATGGATGAAAAATTTCATATTCATTGCTCATCCAAATGCCATTCTTGTAGACTTCAGGTCCATTATATACAAAACATATCCTCACTTGGGCCTCACTTCACAAGCTTGTTCTTTTGTCACTTCTGCGAAGGACATGCAGAAAAACTCTTCGATGGCACTTGTATGCGTACAAGTTAACCCTTGAAAGGCCTAAAAGCCCTATGTGGCAGTATAGTATATTTACAAATTTGGTGGTATTTGATCATAAAAACATTGACCAATTAAAATTAAAATTGAATTAAATTAATTTTTTTGTACAAAGTAAATTAATGATCATGATGGTACGTAGATAACAATGTATCACAATTCATATACTAAAGCACAATTGAAGAATTATAAGGCTAAATACGGGTGGTATAGAGGGATCCTAAGGGTCTTTCAAGGGTTAAACCATCTACGGTGTGGATAGATACGTACACACCCTCTTGATTCTTCAGCGAATGCTGACTCAGCAATACAATATAATATTGAGATAAACACTACAAATGTCGGTCACTAAGGTATGTTCATTTTCTCAGTCTTTTAATCCCTAAAATTCTTTCATGTTTAGAGGTCCAAAAGTGCTTCAAAATACTTGTTCCCAAAGCAAGATCAAAATCTTTCATCAACATTCATTTATAACAAATCCAACCGTAGGATCTTTTGGTTAATTTGTTCAAGTACATTCTTCCAAAGTTTTAAAGTGACTGTATCTCCACTAATTGCAAGTTTAATCTACCAAAACTTCAAAATGTAGGCGATTTTTCTAACCCTTCCAAAAGGGGAAGTTTTATCTATCAACATTTTTAGAAAGAAAAAAGACGTATACCTATAACTTGTGCATTTTAGTCAAAATATTGGAAAATGGGTTCAGAATATTATTATAGTAGAACCTGTCTTAATGCATAGAGTTGGGACTATGCACTAAGAGAGGTTTATGCAGTAAGAGAGGTTTTGTCAGAACTTTGGCTAACATGGCCTCTCACTATGGGACCTCCAACTACTGTTCACAAATATCACGACCTCTCTTAGTGCATATATGCACTAAGACAGTATGCAATAAGAGAGGTTTTACTGTATATATACAAAATATTAATTAAAAAAAACTATAATGTAGAAGGTGTTTACTTGGATGAAAGATAAAAGTAATATGCTAAAAGCTTTTTGGAAGAGTATGAAAATTGTTAATTTCAATGGTGAGAATATTCTAGTAAACAATTAATATCCTTTTTATTTATTTTTATTTGAAAAATTTCAAAATTGAGAGAAAAAGACAATTTTATATATCTTTTCAACCTTCATTGTCCACAAAATAAATTTTCTCATAACTTTTAAATTGAATGGTTCAAATGTTTTTAAGTAGGTATCAATTTATACAATTTGTATTTTTTAAGATTTATATTTTTTGTTCAATGGTTTGAAATTGAAATTAAAAAAATCTTTCTAATTTTTGCAATATTTATTGAAATGATGGGAAACAAAGAAGTCAATAGAGCCTATCCAAGTTTCAAAAAGCCCTAAATGGGTTGCTTGGTCCTTTAGGGGTTAAATACTATATTTGTTTTGGTCAAAGCAAAAATATATAGATAGAATCTTTAGCATGTGTGATTATTGAAGATAGAAGAGCCTAAATGAAAAAAGTAATTGTATCAAATTAGAGAGTGAGTGATAGACAATGAATGTGCAAAAAATTAGAACAATCCCCCATTAGTAGTGCAAAAATTTAGAATTTCTTAATAGTGTATAAATTGTTGGTTTCAATGTATGAAAAATATGCAAATACAAACCTGCAATACTAGCAACCTTACAAAAGATTCACTTCAAGGATCTTAAGATTCAGTAGACATTGCTTTCATAATTTACACAAAGCAATTAACACTGAAAAACATACCTTCAATGTGTAAAAATCAGGATAAAAATACATGCTTAATACAAAAATACTCGACATGGGCAAATACAGAATCTTCTACTCAAAATTGACATAAATTCAACTTTTCTTCTTTTGTGACTAATCAACAATTAAATAGGGGTAGTTGAATCCAAATTCTACAACAGACAATTAAAAAAAGACTTGAAATAACATATTGTTGATCATTATACTTAAAAGCATTAAAAACATTGTTGCACACAATATCATATGTCATGTTTCTTTACAATGACCTTCTTTCCCATCCAATTGTGCCATCTTTGTCTTTGCAGTTTCCTCCCAAAAAATGCCAATGCTATTTAAGATGTAGTAGGGATGCATCCTTTGCAATTCTTTCCATGTATTTTTATGTATTATATGAAGATCGGTAGAGAAGCCATGTATAAATGCAAATAAGTGTTGCATGTAATTGTATTTTCCAAATCTAATTGCTCCAATTCACTTTCTATCAAACAAACTAGTAACTACCATTTCCTAACTTCCCTTTTAGATTATGAATTACTTATATTATTCTCATTATTGAAACTAATTTGTGGCTCTTTGGGACTAAATGGTTAATTCATGAGAGAGCCTGCCCAACATCTAGTGGTGGATGATAAACGTATCCAAGATCTTATTGCAAGAGCTATATGTGAGTAGCTTACTCCTTTTATACTTCATGTTTTTTGTGCAAGCGTTTGTACAATTTACGTAGAGATGGGAAGAAAAAGAAAACTTAAAAAATTTTATGAAGATTTTTTGTTTGAATTTTTGCAAAGCCATAAACATTTATGCCTTAACCCCTACATGATTAGGGATGTTTTTTTAAGAGAAATTGTTAAAAACTATAATTTTTTAGTACATTGACTAAAATTGAAAATTAAAACTTTTTTGAGCTTCAATCAAACAAAAGTGTAGTAGAATATAACAAAAATGTGTGGGAAAATTTTCAAACCATTTGGCCCTATGTATCATTGTTTGAAGTAAAAATATATATATTTTATTTCATTCTTATGAAATAGGGTCAGCTGACTTTGAGCCTTCTTGGAATAAATTTTTTAATCTTGATGGATTTGCATCAATTCAACATTGAGTTCTAAATCTTGTTAGATACACTCATGAAAATTTTTAGAAGTAAATATGGAATATAGCTTACTCTAAATCACCCCGCAATGCAAGGAGGTTAAGTGAATAGCCAATATACTAGTCATTTTTTAGGAGATTATTTATTTGAAATCCAAATGGTGAAAATTTAGAAGCATACATTTAGAAGGTGTGGCAAAAATTTCAAGAACTTTGACTCATAGATTTCAAAATAATAGCATTTGATGTTTGAAGAATTTTTTTCCTCAAACTTGCCTAGCAATGTTAGTAGAGATTGACTCCTCAAAGTGGAATGAGATTTTTGTGCTAAATGTAGTTTTTTTCTCACAATTTCATTCTATATCATGTTAGTTACGTACATGCCAAATTTCAAAAGTAGATGAGGAATTTAACAAAATATAAAGAAGTGTTGGGATGTTTTTGGACATCATATTTTTTCAATAATTCCCATGAAGGAGGTGAATGTTTCCATTTTGTATCAAAATTTTAAAACATTCATAAAAAGTTGACTTTGTATGACCTTATCCAAGTTTTCTAGTGTCTGGTGAATGAACTTTTGGTCCTTTGTCTACAAAATTGCTCATATGGTGATTAATTTTGTAGAGTACAAAATAATAAAAACCATTTGATGAAATTAATATTTTTGGGCTTCAGAGGGCCGCAAGTACTTAATTTGTTGGGAATCACACCACATCAACAATTTGATGTAGTTGGGAGATTGCAATTTCAATAATAGTATTTAACTAATCTATATAAAAATAAAAATAAAATAAAATAAATTATTTTTGAATATTTTGAATATTTTTTTGAAATTTTATTTTATTATTATTTTTTAATATTTAATAATTCTAAAAGTGTACCGTTGGTTTATAGTGAGGGAATCAAGCTTGAAATAGCCCTTTTCTTGCTTCAAATCTCATCTAATGCACTACTTTTGTTAGATGCAATTATAGGATTGTAAAGATAACTCATTTTGATTATTGACATTTCACATAAGATTATCAAAGACCACAAGCAATGTCGTATCAATATGCCAAAAATTCTTCAATTTTTTCTTACCAAAGTTGGAAACTCATTAATTAAGTATAAAAATGAAAAAAAAATGAACAAAGAAGTTAATGTTGTGATTTCTTTATCAATTACAATGTATGATCAAATCATTTGCATTGATTATTATTTTTGGAAAAGCAGAGGCAATTTCAAGCACCAATCAACTATATCATGTATATTATCTAAAATTATTTCATACTTTAAAATAAATTACCATATCTTAGGAAACTATACCTAAAAGCAACCAAATGAGCATTTTATCATTATTTTTATTAAACTATCTTATTTTTTGTTGTGCCTTCGTCAATAATTGAAAGAAAATTCACTTAGTCTATAATATTTGGACATTGTATTAACAAACTATGAATTTTCAAAGTGTAAGTCATAACAATATCCAAAAACAATTGTAGCCTTACATGTTTTGAAGGTGTACATTATAAGAAGCATTGGCTTAGTTAGCAAATGAAAGCATCGAATTTGCAACAAGTAGCATTAAATAGTAGAACTGAAACATACATTTCAATTGTTCAAGCCATCATTAAATTTTAAAGGGATGAATCTCCACAACTTATTTCTTTCATCTCATGAAATAGTTGGATTCTAAAGTGAAAACACCCAAAATAGTCAAGATTAGCAATTCAACATAGTTAGAGGCACCTTTTCTAGAAAATATATTTTTTATTATTAGCAAATGAAAATTACAAATTTAAAATAAAAAATAAAAAGTTGGATGAGACATGTATTTACTATGAATTTTCAAAGTTAACTCCCTGACCACTAAAACTGTCACATAACTTGGTCATAATACCAAAATCTAGAGAATCAACTACCAAAATCTACAGTCAATTAATTGTGGTTAAGTCTGGGAACGATTTAATTGCACTTTTGGGGACACTTTCAGCAAGAGTCCACTTGTTAGGAATGGATACATGAATAGTTTTGGATATTTTCACCTTAGTTACAATCAAACAAGGATTAGGGTTTGTAGTGAGTGTTCACTCCATAATAAAGTTTTGAAAAAATATATTACAATATTTTGAAAATTGCATTTCATGACATGGAAACAATTCAACCAATAAACTAAGCCAGGATGACAATGTCACACCTCGATGAATATTCTTTCATTTGGATGAAAAGCTGATGTTTCATCCACAATGAACCCATTTATGAATGTAAATAGCTCCGTCAAGATTGTAAGTTCCACTACCGGTAAGTTACCCTGGAAAATTGAAAATAAAATCCCTGGGCCCCCAAGATAGGGATTATTATAAAATTAAATGCCTCTCAAATTCAATGAGACAGCCTGAGCTCCTGGCAGTCATTCAAACGTGAGTACGGTAGCCAGTACCCTTCACTTCTCATCAGAATGTGAGGGAACTCCCGAAGCGAGTCTGGACGGATGAGAACCGGATGAATGGAATGGGGGGGTTGCGGTGGATGGATGAGGGATCGCCACGCCTTTCTCTCTCTCAAAACGCTGCTTTGGGAGTCGCCCCTGGCTTTGCTTCCCTCCTTTATCTCCCTCCATTTGCTGTACCTGCAGCCGCGCCCGCGCTCTAGAGTTTTTTGTGTTTGTTGTTGCTGCTGTTTTTGAGTGTGCCTGCTGCTCCTGCGTTGTCCGGCGTTTCTTCGTCCATGGCGTAGCGGAGCCTCGTTGCAATCTCTCCCGCGTTTTGCTTTTTTATTCCGCTCTTGTTGCGTCTTTTAAAATCGCCATTGATCGACTTTTCTCCGCGCCTTTTAATTTTAATTTTATTGTCGGTTCTCTCGTACCTCGCGGAAGTCTTTATTTTATTTTTTCCCTTTCTTCTTCTTCTTCTTCGCTATGAGGATCCGGAAGGGGAATCGGTGCTTGCCGCTGGCGCCTTCCGATCGTCCCTTCTTGCAGCAGCAGCAGGAGGCGTCGACCGTGACGCAGCGGGAGAAAGGATGTCACGGTGATGTCAAGGAGCCGGACGTCGAGGCGAATCAGGCGATGCTGCGTCTCGTCGCGCTTGCTGCTGCTCCACGCCCGGTTGCGGACAACGACGTCAAGGACCTGGTGGTACTGGTAATTGCGTATTGTAGTTAGTAGTTACCACGTCATTAGCGTTGGTTTGGTGTCACGCGATTTGAGTTCTTTTATGAGACTGTTTTTCCGAAATTCGGACTCTAGAATTAGCATCAAATTACAGACGGACAGTGCGCTGTTGAATTGTATGTTATGATCAACGTCTTTGGCAGAAGTTGGACTCGGGGGGTGCGGTTTAGTTTTGGAACTGTTGTAACTCCCAGACTCTCGGCTGGCATTGAGAAATGAGTTAGCAATGTCGGTTCGCGTGCTTGACTCACTATTATCGTTTGTTACTGGTTAATTGCTGCCACTTCAGTCCAACTGTGTTGATAGCTACTGCTTCAGTACATAACTTAATTGGATAGTGTTCTTGTCGCTTCAGCGGTCCATTGCCTGCATGCAACTCTGACAAACATGACCTCTTCCATGTTGCGACAGGAACATGCAAACGGCGCATCTCCGGTGAGAAATAAATGTCTAGAACATGATCTAGAGAAGAACAGGTACGTCCTCTTCCTGAGATCGATTTTTTTCTTGTGGAAATCGCATTGGTGGCTATCTCCACTACTCGGTGCTGTTTCAGGTGCCATAGCTGTGATCGACACATGTTCACAAGAATTGGAACCTTAGATGTTGTCTCTTAGACTAGGAAGAATACTCAGCTACAAGACATGTTGAGCTCTCTGGGACTCGTATAAGTATATTCAGACAAAGATTGAGAGAAAGCATATCCTTCTCGTCTTAGAGCGATGGCACTGATTTTCGTAAAATGCTGGAGGGCAGGGTTTCAGCTGACGACAATTTCAACGAGCGCTCATTAATTCACGACAAAGGTAATTGTTTATTGATATTCACGTTATTGAGCTACGAATTTTGAGGTCTCAAGTTCATCTTAAATAATGCACATGCACATTCATTCTTCCCAGTTTAACTTTCTGAACTTCTGTCCACCCTTTCGTACATGAGCTACTCTCCCATAGGGTACAGACATAAAACCAGTCCTCTCTTTCGTACAGACCATCCTAAGTTAAAGTCGTATTTCTAATTTAAGTATTGCATTGATTCATAATGCATTTATCATTACTCGATTGAATTAGTCGGAACATTTAATGGTTTACAACGTCTGACTTTCAATGAATGTGCGGGGCGTTCAGCATGAGGAAATTGAACTGACTCTTGAAGTATTCATATTCAGATGTCGATCTGATCTTGAGAAAATTGACAGGTACACCGCCGAGGACGAAATCTGTCTTCACCAGGCATAAGCCAGCCGTCACAACGGGGGCGATCTGCAGCACATCTGATCAGCCGGATTTGTTGGAGCAATCTTTACTTCCAATCTGCTCTAGAGCAGCTAATGCGGGTCCGAATGGTCATGATGGTGTTGCCCCGATCTTAGAGCAAGTCGTCCCGGGGTTAATTGAAGGAGATGACCGATTGGCTGTGCAAGTGGCTACATCATTTCGTAATAGTTCCAAATTCGCAGAACTCGAAGAGCGAGGGAAAATCTTCTCACAGCTTTCTCCTGCTGGTGAAGAAAATAAGTCGTTGATTATAGGAGACTCAGAAATTAGTCGTGGGGAAACGGTTTCAAGCAGCGACATGATAGAAGCTGCGATACAGTTACAGAATATGCAGAAGAGCTACTCCAATTCGCTTTGTTCGGGTGTTGTCGAACTGAGTGAAACCCCATCCATCCATTGCGGAAATCAGGAGGCAGCTCAGAACCAGACTAAGGGATTCCTCGGACGATCAAAAGTTGGGCCAAACTACACAGATGTCGCAACGATGAACCATAAAGCCAGCTCAAGCGCCTCCAAGTCACAGAATGTCACTCAGACGGACCAAAGCGAATCTCAGTGCAAGCGTGACGACGGGAAAGGATGGAGGTGCTCTCGGCCAGCAGAAGGCGGGTACACTATGTGCAAGTATCATCGAGAACAGATTTGCAGGGCTCAAAGTCGTCGGAAGAGATCGAAATTTGACATGGAACCAATCGTTGCAGAGAAGACTTCCCCGTCCAGATATCTCCTCAATGCACGTTTCGCGCCGAACGCCATCGTCACAGCAAGCGATTGTCTTCCTTTTACAGACGACGAATTGGCATATGATGAACGCCGGCCGTTCGTGAAAGCAAAGTCTCTCAAGTCCCTACTGCTGAACACGTACTGATGTTGGGCTTTTCCTTCTCTGACGGATATGTAAGTGTAACTCCCATCTTGTGGAGCTTGCAGTGGCTTGCAGAAATTTTATTGTACATTTATAACCTGCTATGCACTTAGTGCTTGTCCCGCATCGGAAGCTACAGAAATCACAGATTCAACCTAGTTATTACGAAGGATTCAGCATCCAGTAATTTGACACCTTGACTGGACATTAGTTTTAGATTATATTTCAGAAGGGTAACCTATATTATGCCTTCATCTATAGACTCCGGATATAGTAAAGGACAACATAATGATATTCCCGGTGAGGTATGAGTGCAGGCACAGGCATCAGGTCGAAGAACATCAGGTCCTCTTAGAAATAGCGACAGATCTTGTCTATGGGTTGAAGAAGGCCTCTCTTTCAAAGGCGGAGATGGCGTTCATGAAATTCGAGAACATGAACAGTTACGTCCTTCGTGGATGGACATTTAAGACTTTAGTGGCTACAAGCCATCCGAGATTCAGGCGTTCAAGGTACTCAGCTTCAACCGAAAATTGTTGCTCAGAGTCTTCCAAATCACGAACCGGGATTGAGGTACTACTCGAGAAAGTAGGGCAGATTATGAAAGTTACACAACTGCAATTCAAAATCGTACTTATCTCTGTAGAGAACTGACTTTTGACTGCACGTGATGGTGTGGAAGGACGCAATCTTTCGCATCCCTGGCCCTGGCCTTGACTGTGCGTATGTTACTTATGTCAAAAGTGATTAATCAGTAGTCCTATTTTGTGGCATAAATAATTTGGTTTTGTTGAGGTCTCCATAAGTACCAGTAGTGTTGTTTTTCAATCACTTGAGCAAGCTTGCAGAAGTGTTTATGACATAAACATCCCTGAAAACTCTCGTCACGCAATTTATTCAAAGAACAAGCGTCTAATTGCAAGTCTCTATTGCAAATATAAAAGTAAAGTTTTCAAATGAATCTATAATTCTCATAGATTGAATATTTGAAAAAAAATCATATTCAATGAGCTTAGCATGATTCTTTACAATGTTGGACCCCAATATGGCACATTTTTGCTTTTCATTGGTCTCATTTTCCTTAAAATACCACATCTTCCTACATGTTTAAACCATTACTTAGTCTCTAGAGACCATAAAAATCAAATAAATAGGTATACTTGAATGGTGTGGAAAAACGTCGACCACACATAGGATGGAACAAAAAAAGACCAATAATCATGTGGTTCAAACATTAAAACCAATCCAAGTTAATGTACAACCTCTTGGTTGAAAATCTATACAAAAAGATTTAACACCTCTAGTATAAAAACACAACCATGATAGAAATGATACAAAATCTATGGCCTCTTTCCATCATTGCTCTGAATGCCATTTAGAGCCCTCTTCAGCCCGGAGACGAGGTCATCCACAATAGCACCAAGCTCCGCCCTGCAATAGGAAATGTCAGTGACACCAAAGAGTCATCAAATCTACAACCACAAAGAACATCTCTTGAAAAATTCGATTCTTAACACTAGCAAGAAATGGAATGATGGTTGGTTGAGGTCAAGGTTGCCAATAGATTATACAAGCCACTTAGGATTGAATAGGTTAGAGGAAAAGATTGAAATGTCAGTGACACCAAGGAGTCATCAAATCTACAACCACAAACAACAACTCTTGAAAAATTCAATTCTAAACACTAGCAAGAAATGGAATGATGGTTGGTTGAAGTAGTAGAGGTTGCCAATAGATTATACAAGCCACTTAGGATTGAACAGGTCAGAGGAAAAAGATTGAAATAACAAGCTTCATTGGTGAAGGTTTTCTTGCCCTCTCAAGCTTGTTGCTTAGACTCTAAAATGCCCCTGAGAATCGGAAAGGGAAAACCAGCCAGGAGAGGGGAGACGAGGAAACGTCGACACTCACCCGGTAGAGCCAGCAATACTACCAGTCGGGCGTTTCGGCAGCCGTCCGATGTTACTGTACGTGTCTTTGTCATCGTAAGCTCGGCCTTTGCCCAAGCCGTATCCGAATCCAACTCCCACTCCACATCCTGCTCCTGCTCCAAATCCGACCTGTAAGCCCGGGAATCCTAAGCCGACCCCTGCGCCTGCGTTCAGAAAAAGCATATCAAACAGTCCATGAGAATCGTAGAAGTTTGAAGTTCTAAAATGTGAAGGCAGACAGGTAGATGGAATGCTAGCGAGATCAGGTAGTCACAACAAGCAAGATAGCCAGAAGTTATCACACACAATGACACTGAATTCTTTTTCCACATGTAAGTCTGGGTAGATACTGGATTATTTACAGATATTGCATGTTTGTATGCAAGGTTGTGTTCCAAGAGAGACAAACACAACGTCTAGTATTTTTGACATATCAAACAGGCTCCTAGTCTGTCACACAAGGGCATTCTTAAACTATACACAGAATCTCTTCGAATATTAAAGAATATTCCACAATATTTGAACACGGTTACACAACATGTTCCAACACCCATCTAATAAAGCTTCAGACATCAGATGTCAAACACCACATCATGTAGGCCTAACCTGCAACCCTGACGTTATGAGGGTTCGAACATACAAAATTTGTAAGTCCGGAAAGATCCGAAACCGGACACTCTACTGGATATCCATTTTTCGCACGCTAATAACTCGTAGTAATTGGAAAGTTTGAAGATCGATCCGGTTAGCAACAGGTTAGGGCTTATCGTCAACAGGAAAAAATTTTGATGCAAGAAATGAGATGCTATGCAGATTAATGAAATACTTCTCTCCCCAACGACGTGCCACTCGATTACCAATCTTGCACGCTTTAATCAAATGAGCAGGTCCATCCGTTCTTAAATTACTGATCAAGAAAACACTTGCCGGAGCACTGCCGACTAACACAGAATCTTTCAAGAGCACATTTGGAAACAGCCTAACACTCATTTCCAAAGTCCATGCAATGGCTGATTCCAAGTTGCCTTCTGTATCTTAAATTCGATCAATTACAATATGTCGGTATGAGATTTCAGCGTCAACTCTACATTCAGACCTCTTTAATCCGACCCTCTCTTCAATGACATTCTGGAATATCCTGCACCATTGTCACACTATCATTCCTGTAGCACCCTTGTCTCACATTCAAAATATTTGACTTGTACTATGACTGTCTCCCAAGCAGTCAGAACAAGGGGGTTAGAGTGTATCCGAATGCAATGTTCGAGATGCTCACGCGCTTTCAAAAAACACTTAATTCCGAAACACAGGAGCTACCCTAGTTGACAACATAATCAGTCTGCCAACAACAAATTTCATATTCTTTTGCTCAATTCGTTTCGAAAATGGACGTTCCTTTCGCAACCCTACCTGCTCGGATTCCTTCACTTTTCATCCTCCGCAACTCCAATCGAACAACCCAATTCAAAAATATTCACACCACCATTTGCACAGCCGTCCAAATCAAAATCCCAACTGAAAGAAACTTCGAACCACGAGTTTTCCAATCCACAGAACGTGCTCGACATCATACCTCCAACGATGCCGGCTCCCAGGCCGACGCCACAGCCGATGCCGTAGCCGAACGCCGGACCCATCTTGCCCCAATCGTGCGTCTGCAGCTTCGGCAGGCGCCACAGAAAGCTCTTCTTCTCGCCCTCGTCGCTCATGGTCTTGGCTCGGCTCGGCTCGGCTCGGCTTCGATCGATATCAAGCTCCCCACAAGAGCGCCTCCACTTGCAAATTCAATCCTGGCGATGGCGATGGCGACGAAGGAGATCAGCTCCGTCTACTAAAGGAATTGCGGATGGTGGGGCTAGCGGTAATCAGACAGGGATTGGACACTACCTCAGACAATTAGGCTTTCTGATTAGGATCAATTTCCACGTCATTGGGTCTATGTGGCGGCTGAGGTGGATGTCCTGTGAAATGATAAACCACTCCCACAAAGGTTGTAATGCCCGATTACGTGGTTTTGCCTGCATTATCGGACATTACGACTTTCTCAACCAAAATCCAAGTTTCATCCCAAATGTTCATCCTTCTTGCGAGTAGTTTACGTCAGGCAATGTCCTTGCCTTTGGGGATTGTGGGAAAAAATGCGCCTCCTCGTCGGGCTCCGCCCTCCTCGTCGACACATTTTTTCATGTAATCCCTTCTGATGAGGAGGCGCATTGCCCTATATATATCCACTATGCAACTTATCTTTGGGTGGAAGTTAGAAGCTTACGACCCATTTTCAACCATGTAAGGAATTACATGTATCAGGAGTGCGGATTTCTTGAGTGCAGAAATTTTCCGATGTGTGGAAATAGAGTTTGGATTTCAAAGTTTTCTGGATTTTTTTCTTCTCAAAACACAATTACCTTGAATTTTTTAGTTGAAGATATATAGTTGACCTATATTGGTCATATAGACCTTCCTATTTCTAACCACGGGTTACAAACAAAATCAACCAAGGATTGGTTGCAATATTGAAAGACTTGTAGCCAGTCACAATGTGCTAGGACCTGTACCATAATTGATTACTATTCATCTCCATGTGTGCAGAAATAGAGCAACCTATACCACCATAATTAAGGAGGGGGGGATCAGAAATGGGTCGGCTACCTTATATCCTTCCATCGGGATACCTTTAGATCTGACTTCAATTTAATTTGCAATGCTTGAGTGGCTGAATTTTTCCATTCTAAGCTTATAATGCATTGCTTGGATTGTCAAGTAATCCTGGAGTGCAAAATGCTAAGGCAGTCCCTAACTAGAATATTCCAGGGAGTGAAATGGAACCTTCCAACATTGCTTAACCCTGGCTAGAAGGATGTCACGCGGGGATACTAAGTGTTCGATGGATGACACAGAATCCTTCTATGTAGGACAGAAGTGTAGATGTTCATCTTAGGAATTTTGTGTAAAAAAGAAAGGTCTTGCACACTAGTTTGACCTCCAATGAGTGGTGTTGAGTTTCTCCAAGCGAAATGATTCACACGGTACCAGAAAGGTTCATTTCCATGATAAACAACGTCTAGAATTAATCCTTGTAGGACGGGTTGGTGACTGTGAAAATCATTTTTTTAGTACTGTGTGCAATAAAAAAAATGAAAAAGCACTCATTGGAAGTTTAACTATTGTACAAAACCTTGTTTTTTCACACAAAAGGATTAAGAGTTTTCAAAGTGAACAAAACGTGATTCTTTTGTAATGGCTCTAATTTTTTTCCTTCACTAGTAGGACAATTTAATTTACCATTTCATCCATTAATGATTCACAAGAGTCTCACAACATTATTAACCCTCAACCCCTAAAATCCCAAGGCCATTTTTCTATCAAAAAACACTCAAAATTGCCATTTCCATTATGTTTGCCCAAGAAAACAGAAAAGATATTTTTCTTAGAATCTAAGCAAAGGATCTTGTACTTGACTTGTCTCAGATCATATGGCAAAAATTTCATGAAGTTTGGCCATATAGGTTGGAAGATATTAGCATTCAAAGTTGAAAAAAAAGTGTTTTTGAATGTTGTCTTGCAATTTTAGATGACTTTGACCGCCATTTGTGGAAATTTCTTGCACTACAAATTTTGAATTTAAAATTCTTTTATGTTAAAAAATTTAGTTGAAATTTTAGGATTTTTTTTCAAAAAATACACTTGATTTTCATTCTTTAAGAAATTGTTAAGTAGAAGTAGATTTAAGACTGAACAAAAAATTAAATTGTTAATAGCTCTATGATGGAATTGATTCACGATAATCCCAATGGTCAGATTTTTCAAGCAAGTGTATTAATCCTATCAAACAATGTCTTTTAAAAAATTACAAATATTGCATTCAAAAATGAATCCTATAAGTTATATTTTGAAGAAAATGCTTAGATTGCCTCCAAAACAAGATTGTCCATAACTTTCTCATCACTATTCCAAATAGAATGAATCAAAGCTTCACATATAGACAAAAATATAATTTTACTACTATTAGAATTGAGTTTCCTTCTTTCCTTATAAAATCTAAAGTGATTGACAATTGACCCATGATTATGATTTATGATCCACCTCATGTGGGAAAAAAATTGAGAAATCCTCTTTTATCTAGTACATATAATATCCTTTGGGATAAGCACTTGACTCATGAAAATCATCTATTGCTAGTATTTGAAGTTTTCTCCAAGAAGAATATGGCCTATTGGACGATGACATCAATGTAAAAGAAAAACAAAATTTCCTTGTTGTGCAACGCTTGGCCTTCTTTAAAGTAAAGGGCATGTTTGAAATGCCTTGACAAAGGGACAATTTATTTTGGTGAGTATTTGCAAGAATATGCTAAAAGGTACTCCGTACTATTCTTCACTTGGAAGTGATTTGGTCCTTTCTTGAAAAAAATTTAGGGTTTGCAATCATTACTTGAAAAGGTCAAACTGGCATCATTTATTGTTCATGTATTATATTTAAGTATAACATACATTTGTTATAATGGATTTGGGTACTATTTGAAAGATAATTCAATGAGTAAAGACTGTATGATAGATTGTATTAGAGCATGTCATGCAAGCGTGTGTTAGATCATGATGATGAGAGATTTTTTTCACAACTCCCAATTGAATTAAGTTGGGTTTAATCTAATTGTTTTGAAGATTTCAGGCAAGTTCCTATGGTCTCATTATTCATGGGATTTAGGAAACTTTTTGTGAAGATAGAAAAACACATTAACTTTCCGGGAATATTAATTTTTATTTCAATTGGTGCCTAGGAACAAAATTTATAGCACAACAAGTACAAATTTTAGTTCGGCAGGCAATAGAAAAAACTCACAAAAACTTAAAATAAAAAGTTTTAAAAATTGTTTTTTGTATATTGTATTTGCATTTGCATTAGAAGCTTTGATTCATTCTATTTGGATTTGTTATGTGAAAGTTAATAAAGAATTTTGTTGTTTGGCCAATCAAAGCATCTTTTAGAAAAATTAACTTGTAGGATTTATTTTTGAACTCAATTTTCACAATTTTTCAAAAAAAAAGTTTCATAAGATTAAAATCTCTTGCTAGAACAATCTCACCATTGAGATTAGTGTATTTCAATTTCATCTTGGAGCTATTACCAATTTTGTTTTCCCTTCAATCTTGAACCTACTTCTATTTAACAATTTTTAAATAAGTGAAAATCAAACATGTTTTTTTTTAACTCTTTTTCCTAGACTCTCAACTCAATTCTTCAACATAAGTTAAGAATATTCAAAACCCAAAACTCTAGTTGAGTAAGGTGCAAAAAAATTAAAGTTTTTTGCTCTTTGACTTTAGAGGTTAATAATGATATTTGATGTTACCTACACTAATTGATTTAGAAATGTTGTGAGTTTTTATTCTTCACAAATATTTTTAACAACACTATTTGCAGAGATTTTTCCCTTTGACTAGTATTGATTTCCTTGATCTCTTTGCTCATCAAAGTTACAACTTTATAGCATTTTAACCGCTAAAGGACCAACATGCGTTTTTTGGCAGTATAGAAATTTTGGGCAGGTACGTGTGACTAGAGCTTTCCATATTTTGGGCTGAAATTTTAATAGATGGTGGGGACGAGGAATATCTTTCGTATGCACTAAATTTCATGACATTTGGAAATAGGAGTCAAAAGTTATGGCCTAATATGTTACTTTTTTTCGTAATTGGGCAGTTTGGGCAGATCAGGAAAAAAAATAAAATTTAAAACAAAAATTTGAAATTGATTTCTAGAGTTATATATACATAGAAAGCTTTGAATCATTCCATTTCGACCAATGAGTCAAAAGTTATGAAGAGTTTTAGTTTGCAAGCAATTATGGATTTTCTACTCTAAAATAAACTTTGAAGTCGTTTGTTTCACTCAATTTTCAATATTTTTTGAAAAAAATAAAATCATGAGATTTAAATTGTTTATAAAAACATTACAACCAATGGGATTGACATTTTTCAATTCCATAATTAAATTCTTAACAATTTAGTATTTTGAATCATTCTCTACTTCTTTCTACTTATTATTTTTTTCCTATATGTTGTACAATTCCAAATGACTTGAAAATTTTCAAGTATGTAAAAAACTTGTTTAGAAAAAAGAATCCGAAGAAGCACCACCATTTTGAACATTTTTTCATAGAAAAGTGAACTTGTGAGTGCAGCTGCCCGATTTTTTGCAGGGATAAAAAAAGGATTTTTGTCAATTCAACACTAATATCTTGCAATCCACAGTGGAAATTTCTGAAATTTTTTCTACATTTTTTCAAACCAGTGTACTACAAGATCCTACGGTTATATGTATCAAAAAAAGTTTTTTTTCAAAAATTTGGTACTTGTATTGAAAATAGCAGTTTTTGAGCGGTCTCAGAAAAAACATAGTCATGGAACTTTAGGGGTTAAAATCAACAAATGTAGGTAACACTAAATGTCATTATTGTTGTATACTATATTGTCCTAACAATGAGTGTGACACTAATTTACAAAAGTCACACTATTTCGTATTGAACCAATTTACACAACAATAAAAAATTTTGATGACACTAATTTCCTCCATCACTACTAGGACAAGTTTGAGCAGTTGGGAGAGGCAAAATTACCACCATAAATAGGACAAGACTAATAGGACAAATACGCCCGACATTCATCCCAAGTAACGCAAGGAATGGGTCAATTCTCCCTGGCCCCACTATAGTAGCTTTGTTTGAAAAAAATTGACAGTTCTCCCTGGCCTCACTACTGTAGTGAATACAACGTAGATGACACGATCATAACTAAAATCTGCCTTGACGGTAACAAATCTACCACAGCACTGTCACTGCCTACACTCTTGGCAGTCACAGGTATGACAATCCACGATGTACCAGTGATTTTTCAATGTACTGTAGGTTATGAGAGACCGACGGTTTTAGGTTGGGTGACAGGACATAAGAAATTTTGTACCGTTCATTCCCGATTGGTTAGTAATGAAACATACAAGATACGCCGGCTATACTATGCTAAGCTAAGCTAAACTGGGTCCCATCCACTTGTTACAAATAGATCAAGGCCATCAAATTTGTATCCCACCTCAAAACATCATCCATTGCGTTTTCTACGTATCAAAAGCAACAAAGAGAAACATGATATAGTGAACATTCAATGAATTAGAATCCCTTAACTAGATCGTCCACATAATCTCAACATATATTCATAAAGGTAACCACCTACTCCTCAACAGCGGGTTTATTTGGAAGAGTGAGCCTCGCGCTGGCCTCACTGCAGTGCCCAAATTTTGAAGGGATCAAGCAGGAGAGGTCAGAATCTGTACGTCAGAGCGATATATTGCCCCGCAAAAGAACCCTGAGTGCTCTTCAATATCCAGATTCTCCAAAACTAGATGTTTGAAATTTGATGAGATTAAACTGTTACCATTACACATGGACAGGTTATTTTCATTACAGACTAGCTACATCAGATGCACGTACTTAAAAGTGCATATTTTTCGTATGCATCCTAATTTGAAGTGAAAAGATTCACCGCCTCCATCACTCAAGATGCACAGGTATCTCTCAGGTCCGTTCTAGAAAAGCTACAATCTCACTACATATGCCCACAAACGTACTCAGTCCTCAAATATCTCACACTCAGTATCCTAATAAAACGAACAGTAGAGTCACAAAGCTGCGTTACCTGCCCTCAATGTAGCTGGCTTCCAAATGTAACCAGGTGTTCGCACGTATCCAAGCCGCGCATTCAATTCATCAGATTCAGCCGGACCTCGAGAGCCCTGCTTGTAGGATATCAGCGGGAGCTTCCGAGCATCGATGAGATGCAAAAGCGGTGTAAAAATCTTCCATGCAACCTAGGCATAATTACAGATAAATAGGTCAGAACAATAACACCAGCAGATATAGATAAATTCGGTATGTACGCCGGTCTACAAAACAAATTATTAATATCAAACTTTCAACAAAGACCAAGGGACTAGGAGAATCACCTCCGCAACTATTTCTGTGTAAAATCAGAATTTCACCATAAAATTGCGGTTGACTATGAGGTATGGGATTGATATTATCAAGATACCTGCAACTCATCCCTTCGCACAAAATTTTGTTGATCCCCACGAATACTGCACATATGCAACCACAAGAGGACGCCACTCAGTACTATGTTGCTAGTAAAAACTTTATCAAGTGGGTTCCTTCCAATAGGACAATCAGCCCTGTACCCAGCTACATCGTTATACTATTTAGTGTGCTCCATGATCAGTATAACACCAAAAGAGTGCACCATGGAGTGCATGAATGTCTTCTAGTAAGGTAAGTAACTAAGGATCACCATCAAGAGAATAGTCACACAGACAACAAGTGGCCACCACAAGATCAAAAACTGAGTAAGTGACGTTGATTAATGAGTATACTAATTCATGGTGTTCCTAATGCTTCATAGGACTACGAAATAGTTCATCGTACACTAAATAGCTGTAGTGGCACACCAAGGCAATTGCAACAATGATCAACAATAGTCACTCTAAAATCGATTTTTCAGAAACAGTGGAGGCATTTACGTATCAAGAATCAGGCGTTCGTAAGCCTCTGGGATAACGACATCGTTATAGCGACTGGCATATGACATGTCCAGCTCACTCAAAGTCGTATCCATGTCCAAGCCCGGATCTTTCATCTGTCATCCATATTCCATTGTTTGTTAACTTAATCTTCTCCAGTGACGACATACGAAATATAACAAGTTGAAACAATTGTTCCTTGATTTCGAAAACATTACACAATTTTATAGAATTTCGATTACAAATGGATAAAGAAATACTGAGAGCACTTCGATTACAAATAAATGACGAAGAATGTTACAAACCGTTAATTTCATGTACATCGCCTCATCTGGTTGCAGACGCATTACAAACTCATTGGGACCTTTGTTCTTGCCTATGCACAACAAAGATAACATTAAGTTATCAACAGTTTCATAAAATGGGTCCAGATATCAAATGCCAGTTGTGAAAACAAATCCTTTCTTACAAAGACTAGCTGTAGGGAAAGGATATCTAATGAGCATAAAGGCACTATTCTCGAAGGGTGAGCTCTATCATCGGTAATTAATTATATGAACAGTGATTCAAATTTTGCATTGCCGAAAAACAAGACAAGCCTCTCTTATGTCACAATGATTTGACCTCAAAAAAACGGCATTAGGAAAATACTCACACTTAAAGATGTCCCCAGGAACATCCTTAAACTGCACACGAACTTCAGCTTTTCGAGAATCCAAAGCCTTGCCAGCTCTCATGATGAAGGGTACGCCTACGACAAGCATATAATATGCATCAGGATATAGTCAGGGACAATTCATTTCGTTTCCGCAGAAGATAACTAACGTTCATAAGGAAAGTGAAGGGCTATTCGATAGCAACTTGTAGGTAAATAAATGCATACCATCCCAGCGTTCGTTGTTGATACGCAAAACAACAGTAGCAAAAGTAGGAGTTACGGAATCATTTGGAACAGTAGGGTCATCCTTGTAGCCCTCATACTGCCCAATCACCACATCCTCATTATTGATTGGCTCAATACAACGCAGAACCTGCCCATTGGGAAATTAAATTATGAGCCTTTCAACAGAGGAGAAATAGTGATTGTGGTGCTGCGTTTACATTGATTAACTCCTAGAGGACTGAGATTATTATAGTTCTAAAATGATCAATTTCATTGATCATATTGTGAAAAATATAATTCAGACAAGGTCAAATACATAAATAACCAGAATTAGTAAGAATACTATATTTCACGTTGGTAGATAAGAATGAAATTAGACAAATCAAATTCCCACATGAGCTACTCAAAACTGCAAGAAAAAGAACGAGGCTTCTTGGACTTTTAAGAATTGAGGTTTCATGCAAAGCAACTAGGTGAAGCTCGTGCCAGTGATAACACGAAGATTGCAATCAAAATCCAAAATGATTCACGCACCTTGACTTTTTCGTCCCGAACATGCTCAGGATTTAGTGAAACTGGCTTTTCCATGGTCACCAGACACAGTACCTGCCTCACACAAATATCCTTGTAAGCTGTGTTGTGGTAGCCAAATCATCATGATTGTCATAAAAAACCAAAAAAAATTCTCTACCTTCTACAGACTCTGACAAAGAACTGGATATATTACTGAGCTATGAAAATCCCAAATCAGCGAATATCAGTGAATATATTATGGAGTCCCCGGAATTCCAGTTCCGAGTTTCAGATAGTCCCTGTTAGACTGATCTTCATCAACAAATATAATTCTTATCTTCTGATCCAAACCTGCATGAGATGATTTTGGATGATGTCCCGGATAATTCTGCAGTAAAACAAAGAATTGGTGATTACTACATATCTCTAGATGCACAGTAAACCGCATGCAACATGAGTTCACAATATGGCATTCCGGCAGTACTCAAATGAGGCACCCGCGTTAAAAAAATTCTGCAGTGCGAAACTGATACATCAATCTTTTGAAAATGAAAATCACTGAAGTGACCTACCCGTATTCATCAAAGTAACCGCCTCGTCCTTCGGTTCCAAAGTCCTCCTTAAATACAATCTGCAAGAATAACCAGAAAAATCATCAGAGTTGTATCTGTACAAATGATGTGCACATTAGTCTCTCACAACTGCGAAACATCATGTACGTTAATACGTGCTCAATATTTCTAAACGAAGTAATAGTTCATACCGGAGCAATCTATCCGGAACAAAGACCACGGATACAGACATATTCATTCAAAATTTCAAAATTCCAGGATTTGATGGTCGAAATTACACTTCGCTATCGCTAAGCTATCATAAAAGCTCACCAATTTTCTAACTTAAAAAATAAAGCATCTCGATAAATTCATGCTTCTACGTCAGGAGTATTATGTACCTGGACATTAGCAATGTTGTCCCGGTTCCAAATCGGTACAAAGAAGCGGTTGGCAAATCTCATGACTAACTGCACAAATCACCACACATCACAACATTACAAAACAACTCCAAAAGTCGATTCAAAAGTCTGATTGGAAGCCCAAAATCTCTTGCCTACGTCAAGGATGAGTGAGAGTGACTACACGTCTTGCAAAATAAAAAATAAAAAAAATACCAAGGCAATTGGAATACACATACCAAATTTTGTACAAGCTCTTTCCCCAGATAATGATCAATACGGTAAAGTTGATCTTCTGAGAAGAGAGCTCCTAGCTCAGAGCTCAAAGCTTCAGATGAATCCAAGTCCTTCCCAAAAGGTTTTTCCACAATGACTCTTGTCCATCCTCCTGTTGAAGATAAGAGTGAGAAAATATAAGATAAAATTAGAATAAATAACTCCTAGACAAAAGATTAAGGCTTTCAGCTCAGCGAACAAGTGCTTTCGACAAACTGAAAATGGTGCCCATGTTTAAGGTTTCTCGGACAGAACCTAGACAACTAACTGTTATTAGCATGAAGAGGAAGGAAATAAAAATAAATTTACTTGAGATAAGCGGAGATTACTTTGATTCATGCAGTGCTTCCGAACCCTTTCGCTCACAAGCGGATAGACTGAAGGGGGCAAAGCAAAGTAAAAAAGTCGACGAGTGGGATCATCTTCATGATTCTTCTCCTTTTCAAATTGGCCAACCTCCTTGTTCAAACTGATATAACCTTCATCGGCATCATAAGCCCCGTGTAGGTATGTAATCTGCAGAATTTTACTTCTGATAAGCAGAAATTGACCATGACTCACACGAAACATGGATGCCCCGTGAGAAAGCGTTGATGATATGTAGGCTTTACAAATAAGACCAATCCCTGGAACCATGGAGTTAAAATAAAACACAGAAAATATTTTCATTGATACAATAACTAATATATGATCAGTTCTATGCGTCAGTGACTTCAAGTCGCCAAACAGTCATCCAACAACGTGAATGGCATGAATACCTTGTCGAGAAATTGCTTGATCTGGCCCTCAGGGTTCAGGCTTGTTTTATCGGTTTTCAAATACCTGAAACCACACGAAACATGCAAGATAAGAAGCTCTAATTCCACAAATAAACGAAAGACGTCAAAATTAAATGGAAAATTCGACCTGTAAATAGAATGACTTACAGTAGAGATAATGCTCAATAAACATTTTACAAAACAGAAGGATCTCACTCTAGCGATATTATCAATTCACTTTGCGCGTCCAGTGTAGATTCTCTTAAATGCTCGACGCTGGTTAGCGAGAACTTCAACAGGCTATAGACCATAATATTTCACTTTCAAATCATTCACTCTAGCATGCCACTAGCAACATCAAAACATAATAACTGTGTTCCAGGATTCCAGCAATGACGCCTTTCTGTGAGCCACATGAAAAGGTCAAAGTGCAAGAGAAAAAGAGCACGTAAAAGGTCGCTAACAAGGAAAAACTTACCCACGAATCTTCTTGTGCAGTTCCTCACTAGTCATTTTGGACCTCGCATACCCAAAAATTCGCAACTCGTCCGGCAAGAAGCCCTGTCATTAAATTGTGCAACATTATTATCCCGAGGGACTGCATGAACATGACTCAGATGACAAAAGCCTTCAAAATCGCAATCCATGTTAGTAACAGATATTCCTGACAGTAGAACTTCGTCAAGAACTTCAATGCGGATTCACCCACAAATGGATGACTCAATTAATAATATCAAGCCCGAACACAGAATAGGGAAGAGGGGATGCGTCAAATCCCTCATGACTGATGTGGTGGAGTCAGATGCTGCACTTTTATTCGCAACTTTAAATCAAGCAACTTCAGGCTACAAATTTTAATTGGAAACTTATATCTTTACCTACATTGCTCTAGTACTGGTCAGGTGACTACGGGGTAACTACACAACTATGTTTGAGGGACCTCCACAAACATAGCCCGTACACGAATAACCTAGAATAACGTGAATAGATAGCGACAATAAAAAGAGTAATTGTTATGCATATTAAATAAGGGAATACATATAATTAAAAATTAGTGCTGACGCAGATTACTGTACCTGCTTGTAAAGATTGAAAATGGCTGGAAAGGTCTTCTTCTTTGCAAGATCTCCAGATGCACCAAGCACAACCAGAGAAAGACAGCCACCCTCCAGGCTCTTTAGCTGGGGTGGCTGACGAGCCTTATTATCATGTTCAGAAACTGCGAGTGGACGATCCATCTGAGCAGTAGTTCCCATTTTGAATGGTGGCCAACACAATCACTGCTTTCTCAGATAAATTCTGCTTGGAGCAACTCGTCGACTGGTTATCAAGTGCACTTCAATTTACCAAACCTGTAGCACAGCGAAGTATCAGCTACTTGGTGAAAGTTTAAAGCCAATCCAGTCCCAGGCATACAACACCGCGTCCTTGTGAGAGGCAATAAAGCACTACTTGCGTCGATCAATGCATATTATCATCGATGAATTTCAAGCTACATACAGATAGATACCTCACACTTCTGCGTAGTCACAGATTGCCATATGCACAGTAAATGTACACAAGACACCTCGGACGAACTACTCAAGTATCCTGACCAAGCTCCCAACTACGAAGAGTCACACAGATAGGCGTATTATAGCGCGCTCTCATCACTTTTTCCTAAGCTATCCAGGGTTTGAGAGACACAAAGATCTTCTATCCAGGTACAACATTCGAGTTTCAGAAACGAACTTTTTTCGTTCTCTCATCTCCAACCACACAATAAACAAGTCACGGACAAACATCGGAACGAATTGTTCCGGAAACATTTAGATCTGGACAATTGTCTGCGATGGAACCAAAAAACTTCACTCGCTCAAAAAGACCTGATACAAAAGGTAAAGTATCTCCACACTCCCTAAAACCACAGAAAGTAGATACTCAGTACAACCTAACAAGCGATTGATTGCACATAAACTTAGAACAATCTCTCTCTCTCCTCTAGTACCTCTCACACTTCTAAAATTATTATCCATATTAATCCAGCTCTCAAAGACCAAAGAAATCTCAAACTCCACAACTAAATGATCCAAGGCCGTGTACAAAGCCTCAAATGCACGCCACACCGATTCAACTCCACAACACGAACCATCCATCTCTCAACCAGACAGCACCCTTCGAAATTGCACAGAAGCAAACAAAACAAACAAATCTCAAGCAATCCACCTGAACACTCGAAAGAACATCAAATCCTTAACAACGATAATCGGCACACGAAAATCTCTGCAATGAGTGCCATCCTAGGACGAGCAAACGAAGTGAAATCAAAGCGCATTTGCACCACAGTCGAAGTCAAAACTAAGGAATCTCAAACGATTCGCTTCATCTAAAAACTCCAGGACAAGGAGACGCGGCACACAGACGCGGTGACGAGCTGCACAGGACCTGAATGGTGCGTAATAAGCTTACTAGTTCCAAATGGCTCCGCAAGTGTGTGCGCACTGCGACATTGCAATTGCTCAACAAACCCCGTCCCTGCCATTTCCATGTTTGGCAAGGGGAGGAAGATCGAAAAATCCCGGATTAGGGACCCCCGTTCACACTGCCGGTGGGGCTGGGATCGCGCTTGGTTAGTGAGTTAAGTAACTGACTGGTAAGTTACTGTGGTGAGTTCCTTATTTACGTGTGCTGACGGATGGTTGTGAGTTGGATTCTCGACAGGCTTCTCAAAGGACACCACGTGGATCATCCGTGGAGGTTTGGGTGTCCTTGCTAAGGTACGTGCACCCATAACTGCCACCATTAAAATGTAAGAGCATCCGTAGTGGGACCGGTTAATTAATCCCTCTTAAATGTATTTCTAATTTTGAACGGTATGTAATTAGAACTTCAAATTTATATAATTGGAAGCGCATCCAAAAGCACTTTGAGTAGGTACAAAAAAATTCAAATTTAGACATTGGACAACCACTTCAAAAACAAGGTAAAAGTCTGAAATCATAGAGGGTTTGGCATATCTCGATTACCAATGCAAAATGTGGCCATTGACCATCCAAATGTGGACCTACTCGAAGTACTTTTGGATGCGCTTCCAATGATATAAATTTCAAGTTCTAATTACATACCGTTCAAAATTAGAAATACATTTAGAAGGATTAATTTACCGGTCCCACTATGGATGCTCTAAGGTATCACAAAATAGTGAAATTAGGTTGCCCATCACTAATTTCTTGACATTGGACACTAAATAAACATTTATTGTTACTGTACAAGAATGCACTACTTTTGAATTAGTTATTGGTGTAATTGGGACTCACAATTTCCATATATACAAATGGAAATGTCTCCAGAAATATTTGTTGACTTTGATGACTTGTAGAATAACTTTTTGGAGGTAAGGCAACCTAATTGTAAAGGCAACCTAATTTCACTATTTTGTGTAGGAGTTTAGTAAAGTGGCCATTTAAGAGGTGCAAATTTTTTTGGAGAGGTTCGACTACTTGAAATACTTCTCAGTAAGTTTTTCTTGATAGACAAATGGAATTGGCATCTAACCTAAGTGGTTTTATATTTTTGGAAACTCTGTGGAATTAGTTATGAATTTTTTAAGTTGAAATGCAGTGGTCATCAGAAGCATCCACCTCTTGAAATGTACACAATCTGTACAAATGTTGTTGCAATGAAAAAGTAAATTATAACTCTCTATTAGAGGACACTTTTAGAACCTAGGTGCTTTATGGACCTTCTACCATATATAATTTGTCTTGTAAATATACATCATAATACACAACAGGTCGAGTGACATAAACCTACATTAAATAGGAAAGCAAAATTAATGCAAACAAAAATACATTAAAACAACACTCTCAAGATGGTATATATCGTTAGTAAATATTAACTTTTACTTACATTTGCACTCTTGGATTCTCCCTTTGTGGAGTGAGAGATAGCTCGCCTTATATGTGTACAGATTTGGGTATCTAATCACTTGGCAAAGAATGTCAAGTCAAGGGAGCCTCAAAGCTTTAAATACCCCCACCATATTTGACAAGAATAGACTAAAGTAAAAGCTAATTTCTATAATTATTCTAAATGTAAACTTCTACCAGAAGTGCCACCTAAGGTGACGTCTCAAAATAGCCTAAGGTTCTCAAACAAGATGAATTTAACATGGTGTCACATGAAAAATTTAATAAAGATTTTCAATAATTAAGTATACCTTTCAGTATTCCTACCATTATGGTATATTCTTTTTGAAATAATTATGCTTAAAATTGTACAAATAAATGTTTGACCACGATTCTTTTTAGATTTTTTTAACATGCACTTTTGAGGTACTATGGGAATCAACTACAAATTTTAAAATCCTTGAAATCCATATCCAAAATCAACCTAGGGTTCTCATGAAAAGAGGTTGATCATTTTAGGCGAGAAATTGTAGGAATTGGTAAATTTGGATTATACAACACTGTTTCAACACAATCCGCTTTTGTAAATTTGTACTTTATCCAACAGTGTTTCTCATTCTAATCCGACATTTTGTAGATTGTATACTTTAGTCTTTGGTACACAATAACAATATATCAATGAATACATTTCTACCTCAATCGGGATTAAAGTAGAAGAGTTCATTACAACACAAATTTGGGCATCTCTATTACATGCAAATTTGTTCTTGTGATGCACATTTTCATCCTAAGGTAATAACTACAACTAATTCTTGTTAAAAATGTATTGCCTCGAATCCTTGATTCATGAGAGCTTAGGTTTGCATTTGCAATACTTATTTTTAGTACTTTGAAAATTTATAGTTGATTCATATGGTGTCTAAATCATGTATAAAAAGAGTATCTAGAATACTCTTTCAACCTTTAATAAGCTAGATCCAATAGAAAAATTAGAAAATACTCCCTCTGTCTCAAAATAATACCGGTGTTTCCTTTGTATTTTGTAAAGGAAACACCAAAATTATTTTGAGATAGAGGGAGTATAATAGTGGGAACAATACTCTATTCGAGACTCTATTGCTTATTTGGACGCACTTAGGTGTATTGTAGATACACTAGGCATGGTAGGTTGATTAGAAGAAGAATTGAATTTTTTGGATTACTACATATCCATGATGCTACAATCAATTGTAGGATGAGAAGGCCTACTTTTTGCTAAGCTAGTCCACTCTTAAAGCGATCTTTTAAGAGATGATTGCATTTAGAGGAAGCTAAACTCCATCAAACAATTTTCAATAAAGTTTTGTAGGAAGAAAAAGGATTTTTTTTTTTGAAACCCGGAGTTTATTCCAAGAATTTTAAGAACAAACGGCGGAAGCCGAGGGCAGAGCCCTGGAGAACGCAACACATCAGGAATAAAACCTATCAATCGACACCAACCAATATTACACAAATGAGCCGCAAATCGGTTTCTGTAACTGGAAGAAAAAGGAATTGAAATCTAATCCAAGTCGTTTCATTTTTTTGGACCTTTGTGGAATTAGTTATGAATTTTTGAAGTTGAGTTGCAGTGGTCTGTAAAAGCGATGACCTCCTGAAATGTACACATCAGAAAAAATTTCAGGCCTCCAGAGGGCTGCTCCATAGCCCTCCAAGGTACCATGAAATTTGATTTTTTGGGGCTGAAAAAATCATTTTTTTCCTATTCCTGTCCACCTGAAATTGCAATGGCAGTGGCATAGAGACCGAATTTTACCAGTTAATTTAAAATTTTTTTTTTTTTAATCTTAAAAAAATTAAAATATAATTGCGAAATCTGACTGTTTTGACAAGCAGTCAGCTTGGCTGACTACTCACTACGGCACTTTTTCATAGTGACAGACCAAGCTTTGAAATAGTTTGGTTTGTCATTCTAGAGCAAGCCTCCGGAGGGCTAAAATTTTCTCTAATGCTATTGGTACAATGACCAAAGCAAAATGTACCTATGTATTAGTGGTTGATTTTAGAGCATCCTACCTTATTTTAAATTCTTTTGAGCCCTATTAATCCATTTGAGTTTTGTAATTTAGTACTTCCTTTGTTCCAAAATGATCTTTTTGTTGACCTTAATTTTTTGTCTCTAAATGATCACCTTGTTGCACTTCGTGGCATTGCAAATTGGTTTGATGCGGATTTCAATTGCTATTTAGGACCAACAAAACAACTTCAAATAATTATTCTTCTTCCATCCATGCAATCATCAATTGAAAGCCAAATAAAATGACTGAAGGGGTTAATCAATGCGGTTCGCCTTATCTTGATTCTTATTTTTTGCATTTCTTTGAACGTTGCCTGATTGAAGGAGATGAAGCTCTTGGAGGTAGAACCAAAGTCTACACATGGTCTTGGGCCCATACAAATTGCCCACAAAATGGCGATCTCACACTCAACAATTTATCTTTTATGTACCAAGAAGCCCAAATTGGGCCTCATATTTTTTTAAGCAAATTTGAAGAGTTTACATAGGGATTTTTATTTATCTTAATAATTATTTATTTAAACCAATGCATACAATGTTCTTCATTCAAGCTAATGCTACAATAAATTTTTCCATTCAGATTATACTTTCTACAATATAATCAATCAAAGTTCGCAAAGTCTTAAAACCATTAATTCTTAGTACGTAAAGGGTAAAGTGCCTACCGGTGCTCCTTGAAAATGCCCCAAAAAATTCCACTTCTCAACACTCCAAAACTGCACTTTGAAAAAGAGTTCCGAAAGTCAAAATTTCTAGGACACTAGGAGTGTACCGAATTCTACTTACAATGCAAAACAGGTTTTAAAAACGTTATTCTTAACCATAATCTAGAACAATTTTGTCCAACAAGAAGATCATTTTAGGACATAGGGAGTATAATATAAGAAAGATTTGTCAAATTCTCGGCTCACGCTTGAATGGATTTGGCAAAAAGTTGCTCCCCCAAAACTCAAATTTCCTACAACCTCCGTCCTCCTCCTCGATGGTTTGACTCTGGACCAGGTCGGTTTCCACTCGTTTCCGCTGCTGCCGATGAGTGATGACAGACCTCCGTCGGTCCTGACCTGCATTGAGCGATATTCTATTCTAGATTATTCAGTGTTTTCAGGATAGAAAGTAGCCAGCCCAGGACTGAATGAACTCAGTCCATTGCCTGACAGGATCGGAAAGAGGACTGGAAAGAGGTTCCGTCATGGCCGCGCTGCTGTACGTGCGCTTTCCAGTCATGTGGTGATCATGTAAGGTAGCAGCTCCTCCCCCACTAAGTTAAGCTTACCTTCCACGAGAACTTCCTGCGCAAGCGCCTCAGGCAGGCATTCACCCGAACCAACCTCAAGTCCTCACTGAACCGAACTGAAGTATGGAACTTGCCGAACCGAATTATTTGTTATCTCTGTGTTTGGATATGGTAGCCCAGAACTGTTGAGTTCAGAACAGGGCCCATGCAGGCCCCACGGCAGCAGCGACGGAAGCCTTCAACAGTCTAATTCAGCTTAGCTTACTATTCATAAGTCAAGGAGTTGGATAGGCTCTCCAGTATACTCCGTAATACATGACATTATCATCATGCGGGAAGCACCAGGGTGTTCTTCCTCCTCCGTCTCCCACTCTCCCACTCCGCCAGCATTTTTTATACGGAGTACCTTACTGGAGTTTGGAAAAAGTCAGTGCTGGACGGACTGATGAGATCCAAGTCATCCAACACTTTGATTCGGACCAGCGGTACGATGGTTTCGAAACCCTGAAACGACGCACCGCAAGCGGACTGAAAGTGTCGGATGGACGACGGAGAATCCATCTACGGAACGGAAGATACTTAGAAGTGCAGTTGTTGGTATGTGGAATTTTGTGGGAAAAGAAGAGGTCTTGCATCCAAAGGATGAAATCTTGAGGTATATTTCACACCTCATCAATAGCTAATATACACACGTCGATATTTGTCAAAGAATTGAAGTAAGTGCACTGTTCACAAAAAACCCCCACTATGAACCAACTTTGTAGCTTGCAATTATGCAATAACCAATTATATTTTGAGTTTGTAAGTGTGAAGAGAAGCTATGTATATACATTTGGGGTGGTAGGAGGTAAAACAACCTATGTGGGATATCTAAACTAGAATGAGTAGAAGCCTCAACTGCACTCATAATTAAGTTAAAATTAAGAATTGTGTTTGAAGTAAAATTTTAGACCTCATTTAGGCATAGTAGAATAACTTTTCTCAAGAAACTTTGAATTAAAAAAAGTTGGAAAAATAAATTAAATTTCATCTTCAAAATTCCGTTTGAGATTTTGAGCCTCCAATCAAAAGTTATGGACAAATTTCAGAGAGGGTTGGAAGGGACATTTTTTTTTACATTTTCAAACATCCTTTATGAATTTGTGCATAAATTTTTTATAAACGCTCAAAACTTTCATCATGCCCATATCATGGTAGTTTGATCTCTTATGAGTGCTCATAGGATTCTTTAGGAAATGATTCACATAAGACCAAAAAAAGATGGTTTCCACAGTATCCAGCTTGGCATTTGAGGGTTAATCAAACTTCTTTTGTTTTCCCACAAATTAGGGATTTCATTGCAAGGTTCAAGTACAAAGGCAAGCTTCATTGCACATACCAACAATCATTGTTCTGTAGAAGTAGACCTCTAGACAAGACTGAAGTGAGTCTAGCCAATATCACAACACACATAACTATCAACAAACAAGAAGCACATTGAACAATTTGAGCACCTATTGAACCCTTTTTTTAGTCCTAGTATAAATAATCTTGTTTCTTGTCCAAAATTTTGGAATGCCCTTAATTTTGGCATTAAAGGAAATCAAAATTTGTCTTCACCAACTTGACTAGGGTTTTGTTCCCTGCAATCTTATCATAATTAATAATTCCTTTTCAAATCCTGACCTAAAAAACATCTTCCAACCACTTAAATTGATTGAAAACTATCATTTATAAAAATTCAAATTGCTTAAAGAATAATACATCTCATTCAATCAAATTTTTTAGATAGGTACAATCTACCTACTAATGAAGATAAGTAATTCTAGAATTGTTGATACAAGCATCCAAGATTGTTATGTTTCTCTACCCATTCTAGGTCATTGGTCTAAATAATGATTTTCTATATGAATAATAGCTTCCTTGAGAAGACCAACTCAAGTTGCTTCATAATGTTTTGACATTCATACAATATTCTATAAAATTTCAAGTTTGAAAGCATACTTAGGATGCCTACTCCTGCCATTAGATTCCCCTTACACTGCTATCCTTAAAGCAAAAAATGCTTCAACTCCCATTGATTACTCTCAAGAGCTTGTGGATGAATGAAAATAGCCATTTAGGGTCCAAATATAAGTAATGCAAAACAAATAGTGGTACGGTACTTTTGGATGAATATAGAATAGGGCTTCATCATAGTGAACCTTGAACGAATTCACTCTTCAATTAAGCCCACAATTGGTTGGAGTTTCTTCTCTCTATAAAGTAGTATGAACCATGATTGTGAAACCTTTAGTTGTTGCACATTGTTAGTTATCTGAATTACATTTTTGTCTTATAAAAAATGACAAATCAAGGAATATTTTGCAAGTATATTAGGTAAATCATTTATGAAAAAATATACATATAGTTAGAAGAGAAATGAGGCCATAAGAGGGCCTTTTCAAGGGGGTTTTCCAAGCTGTAAACTAATGCGTTATTGCTTAAAATATGTCAAAATATTAAATAATTAAATATATAATTAATTAAAATAATTAAATAATTAAATAATATTATCTGATGTGGCAGTGTTTTGACCATGTCAGCTTTATAATGTGGCATAGTTCTCAAGTCATTTGTAAATAAAGTTTTTTTTCATTTTTTTATTGTGTCATTAAACTGTCTTGCACATTTCAGGCCTTGCAGTTTGCTGAATTTTTTATCATTTTATTTTATTTTATTTTTGGCCACTATTCTTGCTTTCTGAAAACTCACAATTTGGTTTAGGCCTAAAATTTCATCTAATGATTATCAATGGTGGTCAAAAAGAAATATATAGCTTTCACTATAGACCATAGAAGTCAGCTGTTTTAATCTTTTTGTACGCTAATGTAGCTCTCTTAATTCCCAATTTTGTTACAATGGTAATCCAAAAACATTCCTCAAGATTGTGATATAATAGATGACTGTATAATAAAATACAATTTAAAATAATAATTTAATCATTACTTTAAAATTAAAAATTGTGGAATATTATCTATAAATCATATCCATGTGGTTAAATCTCCTACTAAATGAATTTATATTTATCATAAAAAATTTATTCTAAATTTTTTAATTCCTAAAATTAATTGTACATTTGATAAAATGTGGTCCAGATCCTTCTAAATATGCGTTAAGTTCTCTAATCCAAGTCAATTAGGCTAGCCCACCAAATCAAAGTTTACACTTACAAAACATGAGATCCTAAGTTGATTTTAATCAATACTTTGAAAATTCATAGTTTATTCATGCCATATATGTTCATAAAATTTATGCTTAGAGAGTATGATATGGGTGATTGCATGAAACACTTGTACTATTTTCTGTCACACGTCTCGTACTGATTAGTTTTTTAGCCATAATTTTTGGGTTTTGACTCCAAATGATTCAAAATTCATAGACAAGGTACTGATGACTACTATATACCTTGTCTATTTTTTTGGAATTTTTTTAAAATGTTTTAGTAGTACTATTTAATAATAGCCCCCGATATTATGTCACAAATGCCAATTTGGAGATTTTTAGTACTATTTAGTACCCATAAAAACGAATTTGGAGCTGAAATTTGGTAGACATGGTCTTCTAGTAGACTTGTAGCTATTGTCCAAAGAAATTCTAAAAATACTTAATTTTGTGTGGTGTAGAAGTCTACAAATTGAGTCCCTTTCTACTAGCATTTTGAGGCATGTAAAAGATTATTTTGGTGGATTTTTTGGTGAATGACCATCTCCATAGAGTTGCCACAAATGGCCAATTTTAATTTTAATTTATTTAAGTCTTTTTCTATTTTTAACTAATTAAAACATCAAAATATGTATTTTCTTAAGATTTGGCACTTTTCTAGTTCTCCTACTTAGAGAATTTTTTAATGAATTTTCTTTGGTGGTTACCTTCATCTTAAAGGTCCATACATTGGCCATATTTTTTAATTTTTAAAAAATTGATTTTCTAATTTAAAAGTACTACAGAAAAAATCATGAGTACTATTGCAAAACGCAACAAATAGTACAAGTGTTTTGTGCAATCACCCATATCCTTTTTTAATTGCTAGCAAGACTCAACAAAAATAAAACATGATGAAGTCCAAAATTAAGATGATAAATAGAGCACTTCCATATTTGTTTCTTCCAAACAACTTTTCATTCATCCAAAGTAATCCTTGAATGTTTTAAAGACAACTTTCCTTTATGCCCTATTTGATGAAATTGAATTAAGTAATATTATTAATACAGAAATGTAAGAAAAAATGTCAAATATTTCAAAAAGGATTTAGGCGTAAAAGATTAAAACTTTGAACCATATTCAAGTGCTTATTTAGACCATCATTTAGGTGTAGTTTTAGAATGTTTTGTATTGTAAGAAGAAGTTCTCCTAGAAGAAAATATGAAAGGATCAAGTTTAGTATTCCACATAAGGTTGTATTTAGATCAATTTTATGAAGTTGTAAAAAATATGCAAAATTCTCAACCTTGTAATGACATGGCGGCCTAAAATATCCAATGGATGACATAGAATCTCTCTATGACAAAAGTGCAAATATTTGTCCTTGGAATTTTGTATGAAAAAGGGAGGTCTTGCACAATAGTTTGACCTCCAATGAATGCTCTTGTTTTTTTTTAAGCAAATGAATCACACACCACGATGTATTTGGACTCAATAGTTAACCCCTAAATGCCCAAGGCCTTTTTGAGTAATTGTACATATTCAAACTAGATATGTTACAGATTACATAGGGAAAGAAAACACAACAATATCACTTACTGTACGAATTGGAAGATTACAATGTTTGATCATGAGTGTGTTAAAACTGTGAAAGTGATTTGAAGTCTTTCAATCCACTTTTCACATGCCAAACCTAAAGAATTGGTCACCAAAAAAATATGAACTCAAAAGGCATATCATGCATAACCCCAATGAATTTACGGCTTCTCAAAATCTACTCTTGACAAATTTTTAAGATGAATTTCTAATGTGATTTTTCCTCCAAGATCAAGTGTATTTGAGGCTCATTTCCAAAAGCCCTCAATACTAGGAAATCAAGATTTGCTATACTGTAGACACCCTTGCAAAAATCTTGAATAGAAAAATCATAGTCTTTCATTCTCAAAATTGGATTTTTCATGCTAAAACTAGACTTCAAATTTTTTTTTTCAAAAATATAAACTACTGAAAATAGTAACTTGGTAAGGTTTTATCTAACTTCAAAGTATTGTCAACCCCAGAATTTGGTGCCTCGAGCATTTAGGGGTTAAAACTCTCAGTTCAGCAGCTCCGATCATGATCCTCTCATCCTTGGCTTGTTAGAATCATGCTGAAATTCCAATCTAATTCTATTACTCTCCAATGTATGCCTGTTATCACCTGCTCTCCACGGTTCGAACTGATCACAAATTCAGTGACTACTTTCCATAACTGCAAAATTATATTGTCTCAATACATACTATAATCTTCCGAGCCATAAGGTCGAAGTATCTAAAAATATACCACAATCCAAAGAAACAACTTTTCAATTCAAACCAATTATCTGTATGAATTTCAGTCATGTTACTCAAGTACCAAGGAGTTATACGAAATTCTCTCAAAAGGCTTATTCTCTGCAAAAACAGCGGCTTGGAACCTAGAGGGTTCTGTACAATTGTTTCCCATCTACGAACTTCCAGAACTCTAGGAGATGTGTTAGAACTGATAAGATCCACTAAGAATTGATAATGGGTATAACTGAAATGAACAAATAAATAGTCTCTTACACGATCCAGAACCTGCAAATTTCGATGCTTCTGGATAATTATATACCGCAAGGAGAAGCACCGTGATAACATCACTGAGACGTTACACAAACAAAGGTATTTACAACCCACTCATATCTACGCTGCCACAAAGATAACCCTAATTCAAACAGCATTATTTTATAGAAATAAACGGATAAAATGAAATACGTCTACCATAGTAACCTTGTCCTAACAGTGATATACAGTAGACCACCAGATTTTCTGAAACTGCTACCTCTTTGTAACATTCTAACTAGAAAATGACAGGGTTGTTCAATTTCGGGCATATTCTCTCCTTGTCATCGTCGGCTGCTCTTCTGCAGGAATCTTCTTATTTATATCCTTCTGGCACATTCTTTTCGGCAACATGCCCCCTGCGTTGATGGTTTCGGTGGTGAACACAGGCAACTATGAACCAAACAAAATGCAGAAGCGGAGCAGAGAGCAAACTTGCCGGATTCGGTAATCGGCTCTTCAGCTGGTTCAAGAATCGATGACCATGAGCTTGATGACCAATCTACCTGACTAAATATTGGTACTGCGCATCTTCTCGAATCAAGAATGAGTACCCGGAGGAGGTGATCAGAGGAACAAGAATAATAACGCCCATGAAGAGGAGCTGCCAATACCCAGCCGGGATGAACCACACCGCCACCATGCCCACAACTCCCGCGAGCACAAACAGCTTCGTTGCCAGGCTATGCACCTCCTCCCACACATGGGCGTTTGCAAGCGTCCATGGGTCCCGAATCCCGACGATGTGGTTCTGCTCAATGTAGTTAAAAGCCAAACCAAGCATAACCAGGAAGATGCTAAAGAGGAAAACAATGGGAGTAGTGCCCAAGGAATGCTTGGTGAAGGCAGCCCACAGGACGATCACCTGGAGAACAGGGGAGAACAAGCTTGGGGACATGACGATGACGCTTATGGCAGTTTGAGAGGACGAGTCGAGGTTTTCACAGAGCGGATCGCACTTCACGAAGAGGGCTAGTACGAGAGTGAGCACGATTCCCAAGACCGGAATGAGAAGGATGCCGACTTCCCTCGGCATTGTAATACTGCCCCAAAATTCGACCCGTTCAGGTAGCCACCACCAACATCCCAGCCCTGCCGCTAGGCTTGCTAAACTGGTAGCCCCTGCTATTTGGATGGAATTTCCCGTGATACTATCCATGTCATCCATTGCTGATCAAAACTACGGAATTCTTGAGGAAGTAGCAGATATTCTTCAGCAGTTGGCAAAAATCCTTCTCTTATGGCTCCTGACTTCTTTAAAAAACACACCAGAGAAGACAAATAAGAGCGTCAACCAAGTTGCAAGGGGTTTAAACCTAGGTATGGACTGTGCCTCATCACCACACAGAAATGCTTCCATTAAAACGAAAAAAGAATTCAACCGTATGACAAAGTAGCAGTACTCAAAACTGAGACCACCGGTTTTTTTACCTTCGAGAAAATCCATTCAAATTCAAAATACTATCTCAGCAGCCTAACTCGAAATACCGCAAGCATCGAGAAACCTTACATGATCACACTAAATCCCAGGAAGAAAGGAAAATTAAAATTTCGATTCAAATTCAAAAACCGATATTGAATATACATACCCAACTAGATATAAACGATGATGTCCGATTATAACCCTAACACAAGAAGCTAAAATGCGAGTCACGATCATCGCCTACACTTTTCATGAAATTACAACTCATCGTCCACTCTCCACCATCAAAAGTTCCAGACAAAGTATGCAGCCCCGTGAAGCAAATCTCCATAGATTCCGCCAACCATTACCAATCATAACAGCAAAGAGCTTCCTCCGAACAGCTTGTCTCTAAAACCACTAAGCACAACTTGGATTTAGGGTAAACCCTAACCCAAAAATGAACGGCAAAAAGAGCTCCAAACTAAAGAATTCAAATCCGAAGCACACAGGGATAAAAACAGTGGTAACGAATCCACAAAACCTTGAGTAAACACGCACCTTCCGGAGAGAAGATTTGCTTGGTTTCAGTCCCAGAGCAGGCGCACAGAACGACAGCTGGGGTGCTCCAGCAACGTCGACAACAAAAGCAAAACAGCACCAAAAACAGCACCAAAAGACCTAGATGGACAGGAACCGGTGATCACCAGTTGAAGAGGGGGAAACACCGTCTATAACCGGTCATCTAGGAATATAGACTGGTGATATCAGGTCACCAGGATAAGAGCAGTCAGCTCGTGCTGATGTGGCTCATCCACGTGTCACCCGTTTAGTTGCGAGGACCCAGTCGTGGAATTGATGGAAACTAGAGATTTCGACGACCGCCGGAAAAATCAACGAACGAGAATAATTTTCGTCCATTCACGCCCCACCGACCTTCTTCACCGTGAATTCCGATCCCTCGTAAAGGTAACAATTCGCATATGCATGAAGCACCTTGCCATTGATTCGATTCAGCTTCTTCCGTTTGATTGCCACGCTTCCTGAGGTGATTTCTTGCGAGCAATTTGGAGTTCATTTGCTTTGGTACATTCAATTGTAGCGTTGAGGTTGGAATTTTGATCGTTCTGCAGCTGTTTCGTCGAGAGTTTTGGTTGCGAAATGGTCGTTATGTTTTGGTTTGAACGTTAGTTCGATGTTTTGCTGGATTTTTCTTAAAGATTTGAGTTTGTGTTAGCGTGGAGTGAATAGTTTCCATGCAGAGTGTGCTCCTCATGAATTTGTTCGTAAGCTTTCTTGCCTTTGGATGGTGTTTTGGCTTAATAGTAACCCTATTGCGTAACCTTGTATTTTCGCTTCGTTTTTAAACGGTGAGTACTCTGAAGTCAAAGCTGTGCTTTTCAGCATTGCCATTACTATCCACACAACAAACGTTAACTTACATGACGACGAAATGAGTTTTTTCCCTAGGTCTAGCTCCGCGCAGGTTCTACTCGTGTGACGATACAGACGCTTGATTTGAAGAAACTCATTCGAAGTAATGTTCAGTTTTGAGCGGATTAGGTTACAGTACTTCGAATTTGAGCGGATTGGGAAGGAACAATCTAGTTTCATTTCATTTCATTGTGGTTCATCGATAGGGTTTAGGGTTTAGGGTCCTTTTCCATCAAAGGACCTGTTTGCAACTGTTTGGAAACTTGGATGCTTATCTCAACTACTGGCTCATGTTACTCAGTGGTCACCAGATGGTTCAGAACATGGTATGGACTAGTTTAGTGCGCTTGTCGCTCGCAGTTAGAGCATATTTCCGTACTACCTGCATTGACATTTGCGACAGGTTTCCAGAATTATCTTATGTGTCCACTTTTCCTTTCCCTTTGCAGACTGTAATGAAGATGTTACTACTGTAACCGCCAAAAAAACAAGAATCTGAAGACGAGCAGCCATGTTTTCCGACAGCGTGAAGGAGAAGCTGCTTAGGGTATCAGGGAAGCGTGACGTGGTTGATGGAAATCATCTCTCGGTGGATGGATCCAGCGGAAGTATCAAAAGAAGGTCTTACACTGAAGCGGAAATTATATCAAAACTACGAGCGAAACCTCCGAGACTGATCAGCCCTGGGCTACGCCGACGGTTTCTGATACGTCTGGCGATGTCGCTACATTCGTATGGAAGCTCAGCTGCTCGAACTGAATACTTAATTGACAAGGCTGCGGACAAGTTGAACATCAAGGCGAATATATCTGTTTTTCCATCCTTGATTCTTCTGTCTTTTCCAGGTACGTCTGTCAGGAAATGTTTTTTTTGTTTCTCTCTTATATAGCTTGCGGATAGATGGTTAAGTTTGCTATGTTCAAAGGTGATTTTACTGAAGCTAATCACATGCACCTTGGTTCTTTGTGTAGGTGTGGATTTAAATGATCCTAATCAGAAGGAGATCCACATGCTCACAGTTGATCCAGACCTCGATGTCGACAAGCTTGGTCGGGCGGATGAGCTTGCAAATGGGGTAGGGAATGAGGGTGCTCCTTTGTCGTTAGCATATTGGAGACTGAAGTCAATTGCAAGTGCCCCTCCTGAATTCGGAAAATGGTGGCGACTGTTTGGGTTTTCTCTCTCAGCAGCCATGTCCTCGCTGCTCTTCTTCAATGGAAGTCTGTGGGACGCCCTCTTCTCCTTCTTTCTCGGTTTGGCAGTTGGTCTCTTGGACATCCTTTCATCCAAGTCAACTCTTTACGCAAGTGTATTGGAGTTTACATCAGCTCTTGTTGTTTCGTTTCTGGCACGGATTTTCCAAGTGCACTTCAAAAGCTATGAGCTGTGTTACTTTGCAATGGCGCTCTCCGCCCTAGTTCAACTCCTGCCGGGTTTGTCACTCACCCTTGGTGTGAGCGAGATGGTGGCGAAGTCTCATGTGACGGGAACGTCACGCATCATGTACGCTCTTTTCTCGGCTTTGCAGCTTGGCTTTGGACTTGCTATGGGCGAAAATCTGGTGGTATGGGCACCGAAACCCGTCTCTGCCGAATGCGTGTCCCCGTCTCTCCCTATTTGGTGCAAGCTCATTTGGTTCTGTGGATATACATTTGCCTCGAACGTCTTGTTGAACGCAAGGCTGGACCAGTGGCCAGGAATGGCCTTTGCCTCCTTCGTAGGCTACGTGGTCTCCGAGGCGACAAGTCTGAAGCTGGCGTCAAGTGCGTCGTCTGTAATCTCTGCCTTCGCAGTCGGAATCACCGGAACGGCGTACTCTCGGTTCACTGGAGACCTGCCCCTTGTGATGGTTCTCTCGGGCATTTTGTTGCTGGTTCCTGGTGGCATTGGCGTCCAAGGTGTGACTGCCATGCTTGGGGATGATGTTCTGTCAGGAATGGGCTTTGTTTTTGACATGGTCATTGTTGGATTATCCATCACGCTTGGCTTGTTGATAGCCAAGATTGCCCTGCCTTCAGCACTCTTCGGCAGTACCGGCCGATCTCACAGCACGAGTAAAGACACTCTGTCACACGAGCTGGAGCATGACCGGCCGGAGGCAGCTATCGACTCCTCGGATTCTGACAATGAGGAAGACATGGCAATTTGAGTTGAGGATCCTGGTTTTAAGATATGTAGAGGAGTATGGAATACTGTTTGCCTGTTTTACAATCAAAAGCAGAAAGACAGTCCGCTGGCAGATCAATTAGGAAGAGTAATAGCCTTTTTTGTAGTGTACCATACATCATACATGAGAAGAATGAACCCTTTCTGTGAGGGACATACAAATCTGTCATGATGAATTACATCAAAGTGAGACTTACCTTAGCGTTTTTCAGTGCCTCCTTCGAATTGTTAGGCAACGAGACCTAATTTTGACACTTAAAGCATTGAGTTTAGTTCCTATTATGATATACTGGCTACTTTTTTGAATTATTGTCGGCGATATCAGGGAACTGTTTAGATTAATATTGCTGTCGCTGATTTATAATACAGATACAATCACTTTCTTTCCATGATGTAATGAATGAGGAGGGCATTGCCAAAATTGGCTTCTAAATATTGGCCATATAACTTGAAACGCAAAGCAAACTGCTATGGAAGAGACGGTGACCAAAGAAGCAAACATTCCTGATAACCAGCCTTCTGATTCTGTCGGCAAATTGAAATACTCTTTAGTGAATTTTGTTTGACTTTAGTTTGAAGATGAGTTGCGAATTGCAAAATTTGCAACTTACATACGTTGCATGCATTGCGCCTCTAGTCTTAAAACAACTAACTTACCTATGTTATCTACAAGCAGTAGCCTCTCCAGTGTTACTCCATCAAGCGTACAAGTGGATCACTCTGCGGATTCTTGGTAACCAGAGGGAATGGCTTAACAGTTAACACATATTGCTGAAAGCTTGCCTAGATTTCCAGAACTTCCAAGTAAACGACGAAAGTACAGTTACTGCCCATACTTACAATACACGAGCTGTAACACCTTCATATACAGGATGATTATTTTTCAGGGATCTATCAAATACACAGTAATCAGGCACACCATTGGGACTGCCTAATGCTTTACAAACTGCAGGATGTCAGCTTTGTGAATTGCAAGCTCTTAATTGCCAGAGCCTCTCTCCCAAACCCCTTGGGCCTAAATGCAGCACTGGACTGGCAGTTCGATTGTCTACAATTCAAGCAGTTCGATCGTTGATAATTGCCACAGGCCAGCTGCGCTGCTTTCACTTGATACACTCACACACACTCCAACAGGATGCCTGAGAAAAAGACGATAAAATCATTCTCTCTGCGTGCGTGTAACATTGGACAACGAATTTTTAGAGAACGGACAAAAAGAAGGCGATTGGCTTCCAAAAGCTCTTCCAACAGTCTAATTCTTAGCTGTTAATAACACTAGTTCACCTGCATTTCGATGATCAACATCCAATCGATGAGCGAACAATTGGGATCTCTCACATTCATTTGCCTTATTCCAAAGAAAACTCTTCATGGCCCATACACTTTGAAAATAATTATGGACTGTTGTTGCTTCTTGCGGAGAGGAATAGCTTGTAACTAATTACACCCGGTTCATACTTGGAGCTAGATTGAAGGCTGGCCTCAACTCTCCAAGTTTGAACCAATATGATCACTCAATTCTTCCAAATCTAGCCGAAGGGCTTTATACTAGGGCCGGGGTCAGAACTACAACTCATCCTACGTGTTGCCTTATGTAGCATAGTTTTGGCACCAAATCTTCCGGCCCAAGGAAGAAATGGGGACAAGGTTTTGGGTGGCCTGATGGGACTGAATGGGCTCCTCTGTTGGATCATGAACATCTCTACCGTCAATCAATGAAATTTATTATTTTTAACTTTGACCCTTCATAACTTTTGCATACGGTATTCAAATGCCGCATTCTTTAGTGTATTGCAACCTCCTTTCATATGCCAACAAGAAAATTTGAAAATTTGACCAGTTTGATAATAGTAACTAGGCACAATAGCTACCATGTATGAAGAACAAATTATACAGTAAAAACTTTGTCTTCTCATGCTTTCAATTGGGACCACTACTCATAAGAAATTGCAAGAATGAAACATCTATCATGGAACAATCAGATAAGAACAATCAAACAATGTATAGATCTAGGTCTTCCTCTTGCAGCAACTCTCTTCATTTACAATTGCATGAATCACTCTCAAAGGCTACCACCCTTAACTCCTAAAAGCCCAAGGGGTTTGGACAAAATACAAATGTCTTATAAAATATAAGTTCTATAACTTTTTTTGAAGTTAGCATCAAAGAAGATAATGTGAAGCACAAAAATTAGAAAATATCCATACGGTCAAAATTATAAAATTATTTTTAGATTCTCTTCAAATGAATTTTGAAGATATAACTTCAAAAATTCACCACCAAAAATACAATTTTTATCTTCAGCATTTGAATTTTTTTTATTGGTCAAAATTGTGGTTTTCAACAATTTGTAAAAAAATGCATAAGATCTTGTAATGAGAGTACCAACACTTTCTTCAAATAGTAACTTTTTCAACACTAGGCAAATATTAAATTCTTTGTGCTATTTCTCTTATAATTTTTGTTTGACTGTAGCGATCTTAGTTTTGAATAAAATCTGCCCGAAGTTGGACATCGACCAAAAAATGGTCGTTTCAGCGCTTAGGGGTTAACAAACAAATCATTTTTGTCATCACCCAATCAAGCATTATTACTTTGCTATATTTATTAAATATTTTTTTAAATATTTTTCTATGATATTGTCAATAATTTAGATTCTTTGGTGCACCTCTATTTTCCATAATTAAAAGCATCTAAATAAAATTTATATTTTTCCTAAATAAATTCTTTGAAAAAATCATTAGAAGAAATTTGAGGGCTCTTAGAGACTGCGAGTTATCAGGCCCTGGGAACTCTGGGAACGCCCTGGGAATAATAATCTGACGTGGTCACGAGAGTGCCATGTCAGAAAATTAAAAAAAATTTAATTTTTTAATATTTTTTTCAAAAAAATAAAATAATAATAATATTAAAAATAAAATAAAATAATATATATATATATAATTTTTTAATTATTTTAATATTTTTATTGTTTCTAGCTGTGGGAACAACCCTAAAACGGCCCTTTGCAGCCCTCAAATTTCTTCTAATGCATAGTATTTAAAAAAATGCTTATCATACTTTGAAATTTTTAGCAGAAATGGAAATCTAATTGGTATACTTTTTGAACTCATAATAAAAGAAGGTTAGTAAATTAAAATTCAGATGTACTTGATATTAGGCTTTCAAGATGTTGCTTGCTTATGCTTTAAGAAATTAAATTTTAGCTTCTTTTAAATTTAAGATGAAATAAAATTATATTTTTGGAGCTAAGTTTGTTTAACCCCTAAAGGCCCGAGGCCTTTTTTCGGCCAAAAAACACTGAAAACTGCCATTTCTATAGCAAAGTATAAAAAAAATTTAAAAATGTTTTTTTTGAACATCTAACCGTAGGATCTTACACCTAACTAGTATGAGAATGTATGTAAAAAATTTCAGAATTTTTGACCCCACAGATTGCAAGATATCTTTGTTTAAAGTGAAAAAAACAAGTTTTTCAGCACATTGCGGGGCTAGATTTTTTGGCTTTAAACATTTTTAACTTAAAATTTTTGCACTACAGCGTTTTGAGCTTTAAATCTTTATTGTAGAGAATTGAGTTGAGAGTCTAGGAAAAAAAAAAAAAATTCAAAAAAGCTTAATTATCATTCTTAAAAAAATTGTTAAGTAGAAGTAGGTCCAAGATAGATGGAAAACCTAAAATATTCATATATTTTAGATGGAATTAAAATTCACTAATCCCAATGGTGAGATTGTTCTAGCAAGTAAATCAGACCATGCAAAAAAAAAAATTGGAAAAATTGGAAAAATTGCATTCAGAAATGAATCCTACAAGTTATTTTTTTCAATAAGATGCTCTAACTGCCCGAAAAAAAAGAATATCCATAACTTTCTCATAACATATCCAAATGAAATGAATCAAAGCTTTCCAGATAGGCAAAAATATAATCTATCAGAAAAAAAATATTAAAAAAAATAATTCAAATTTTTGTCCATTTTTTTTCTGCTGCCCGGGCTGCCCGCCGTCCCCTGTTTTGAGCTTATTTGGTCATAACTATTGTTCCCGGGCACCGATTGTGAAAAAAATTATGTTCCCACAAAGCTTATCAGTTTTTCTATCTTCAAAAAAAGTTTCAAAAAATCAGGACAAAATTTCAGCCCGTAGGTACCTGCCCGAAATCCCATTTGTCCCCCGAGGGGACAATGGGCCTTTAGGGGTTAATTAGTTGAGTTCATGTATTGGCCTCATGCCACAAAGCCTCACTCCTAGGTCCAGCACTCTTTAAGGTTTTAGACGTCTAGCAAATACAAATTTGGTCCTACATTGCTATTTAAAAGATTAATTAGTTGATTTTGTTCTTTAACAACAGGAGATAACTTTTTTTTAAGGAGTTTTTGGATTATTTTGAATATATTTATATTTTTGGAAATTGAGCATTAGTCGACCGTTATACAATTTCAATAGGCCACCCCATATAAGTCACTAATAGTTATTAATCTAATGTTGACAAGAAATAGTAAGAGAATTGAAAAGGTTCAAATAAAATAAAATAAAATACGATAAAAACTCCCTTTTTTAATGAAATAAAAAAATAGAAATATGAAAATAAAGGTTTAAATTTATTTTTTTAAATGCTCTTCTATTTTTGAAATTGAAAAAATAGGAAGTAAAAAAGAAAAGATGTGTCTTTTATTTTTGTTTAATTGAGCATTAAAAAAAATCCAAGAGCACATAAATTGGAAATTGGGCCCTAGAATTGGGCCTCAACACTTTATATTAACTTGTACCGAAGTATTGAACTAGGGCTTGGTTGAGGGCCCGAACTCATACAAATTGGACTAGCCATTCATCCCGCCCCAGGGCTAGTATAATGGGGAGGTGACAACATTCAAGGTGTTTATGGAAAAGAAATCAAAGAGGACATAGTCTGGGGTACGAGTGCCTATAAGGGGTTCACTACTATAGGTACTTTCACAATTTAATATTAAATGAAGAGGAACTAGTGGAAAACAAAAATTTAACCCCTAAATGCCCAAAGTCCCCTTGAGGGATACTTGGGATTTTGGGCAAGCTCGTGTAGTCGTGTGACCCCAAATTTTGACCTGATTTCTTAAAGCTTTTTTTGAAGATAGGAAATCACATTAGCTTTCTAAAAATATAATCTTTTTTCAATTAGTGCCTAGGAGCAAAAATTATGCCATCTAAAGTCTTAAAAACAACAGGGCAAAACAAAAAAAACACAACAATTTTTTATTTTTTTGAAAGATTATGTTTTTGCCTACATTTGAAGCTTTGATTCATTCTATTTGGACTAATAATGAGAAAGTTATGGACAATCTCTTTTTTGGGGCAATCTATGCATCTTCTTCAAAAAACAATTTACAAAATTTATTTTTGAATGCAGTTTTCAAATTTTTTCGAATTTTGGTAAGGTTAAATTTTTTTGCAAGAAAAATCTCATCGTTGAGATTATGGTGTTTCAATTCTATCTTAGAGCTATTAACAATTTAGGGTTTTGTTCAATCTTAGATTTACTTCTTAACAAATTTTTAATGAATGAAAACCAAGTGTTTTTTTCTAAAAAAAATTTCCCTAACTCTCAGTTCAAATTTTCAATATAAAAAATCTTAAGTCTGTAGTGCAAAAAAATATAGTCTGTAGTGCAAAAAAATTTCCACAAGTGGAGGTCAAAGTCATCTGAAATTACAGACCAACATTCAAAAAAACTTTGTTTTCCAACTTCAAATGCTAATATCTTCCAATCTGTATGGTCAAACTTCATGAAATTTTTACCACATGATTTGAGACAAGTGAAGTATAAGATCCTACGTTAGATTCTTAAGAAAATGTTTTTTTAGGTTTCTTGAGTGATTGCAGCAAATATGACAGTTTTTAGTGGTTTCAGAGCTAGAAAATGCCTTAGGTTTAGTGGTCTCAAAGCAGTGCATTTTGTCCCACAAATAATGGGGTTGATTCACAACTTATTGCATTGCAGGACTCTTACCCAAAGAATCTCTGAGATGATCGAACAGGTGCAGCCTTGAGGAAGTCACTCATTCCAATCTTGTAACAAAATCACAAGCTTTCAAGCTCTCTAAATTGATAAGATATTAACACCAAAGAATTAAGTGAATTGCATCCCGGTTCAATTGATGGAGTTATTAATCTTACGTGTCAGCAAATAGTTTTCAACTAATGTCAAGTTAATCCCTAAATGTCCGAGGCACCAAGTTTTAGTGTCAACAATACTTTAAAATTAGAGTAAAACCTAATTAAGTTGCTATCACTATAAGAAACCCGCGTTTTGGGGGTCGTTTGGCAGAGAACGCCCCGTGTTTTTTGTGATGTCCAACGTCTGCCGGTTTGACGCCGCAGCAGTTGAAATTTTTGGTGACGTCCACGGAAACGAGCACCTGGGAGAGGGTTAGACAGGTACATGTCAGTGCGGACGGGCTTGTCAAAATGAACGTCCAAAAAAACAGGCCTGCATTTTTACGAAACATATTGATGTTTTTTGGAACGTCTAAAAAAACATAGATTGCCACGTCAGCAAGCAGACCCATTTTGACTTTAAATAAATCAATGAAAATTACTAAAATTAATAATAAAATGTTGACCAAATGTGAAAATTTTAGGAAAAGGGTAGCCACGTGGCATGCTTTGCAAAAAAAGGGCAATGGATGGATGTACACTATGGATGAAAAGAGAACCCTTTATACAAGTAGGGTGGTAGGAAGATTGACAACCCATATGGGATATTAAAGTAAGAACTGGATTCAATAAAAAATGTCTAAAACAACATGATCCAAATGTCTAAAACAACATCAAGATGTCTGAAACAGCATTGAGATGTTTGAAACAACGTCAAGATGTTTGGAATAACGTCTTCATTTATAATGGTCAAGTTCCTATAATCTAGGTATCCCATATCTTTTGTCTCACTATGGACAGACAAGGGATATAAATAGGACCCCTCTACCATTCATTCTCACTAACTTTTAATGAAGTAATTTCTTCATTTGGCCATCAAAAATTCTCTTGATGGTAGATGGTAAATTTTTTATTGAATTCAATAATTTTTTTGTTCATTTTATGTTATTTTTTATTTTATTTCTAAATAATTATTTTCCATTGACCTTGTCCTTTGGTACAATGTGCATCAATTGATGTCTTAAAAAATGTTTGGACGTCTAAGTTGACGTTTCAAAAAATGCCACGTCAGATGCCACATTTCAAAAAATGCCATGTCAGATGCCACGTCATGGACGGGCTGGATGAAAAATAAATCCACGTGGCTTTTTTTTCCTACATGGCGCCACTGTGGCATCCACATGGTGCATTGTAGGGAGCTTAGAAGACCATGTTTCTTGTGATGTCTTTAAAAAACAAGCCCAAATTTTGCGCGTTTTTGGCCTAACATAGCACGTTTTTGGCCTGTCCGTTTTGACGAATTTTGTGGGACATTAGCGCGGATTTTTTTTGCGTCTTACTTAATGCGGTACCACGTTTTTTCTGACGTCCCAAAAAACCTCGGTTTCTTCTAGTATATTTTTAGTAGTTTATATTTTTAATTTTTTTTTAAAGTCTAGTATTAGCATCAAAAATCCAATTATGAAAATGATTGATTATGATTTTTCTATTCAAGATATTGTGCAAGGGTGTCCATTGCAATCTTGACTTTCCATAGTATTGAGGCCTCTTGGAGATGAGCCTCAAATACACTAGATCTTGGAGAGAAAATCACATTAGAAATTCATTTAAAAAAATTGTAGAGTAGATTTTGAGAAGCCGTAAATTGATTGGGGTTGTGCATGCTAGGTACTTTAACCTCATATTTTTTTGGTGACCAACTTTTTAGATTTGACATGTGAAAAGAGGATTGAAAGACTTCAAATCACTTTTGCAGTTTTAACACCATCATGATCAAACATTATAATTTTTCAATCCTTAAGTGATATTGTTGTGTTTTCTTTTCCTATGTGATCTCCAACATGTCTAGTCTGAATTTGTATGGTTACAATTCAAAAGAGATTGATATAACTTATCAAGATGTTGACTTATTGTTCAATTCAAAGCAAATTTCTAGAAGTTCAAAAAAGGCCTTGGGCATTTAGGGGTTAAAGTTGGCTTAAGACATCAATTGACATTAGTTTAGCACCATTTGAAATATACAAACATCAACTTAGGAGTAACTCAATTATAAGGACTATTTTAATCTAATGCCAGTTCAACAAACATTAGAACTTTGCCAATCTAATAGGATTTTTTTTCATGTGCATGGGCCTAAGCAAAATAAAATAGAACTATCCCAAACTTATGTATTCAAGCTTGTACGCGCATTCTTAGCAAGGACAAAGTCACAAAGAAAAGCTAATTGCATGTGTTTGAAGAAGTAAAGAGAGGTTATGACTAGCCTAGAGATTTGCATCAATACTAGTCACAGCAACAGCAAAATCTTGAACCTTGTTAAAAACCAAGTGATATGATTATGTAAACTTGTGAATATTCAACACCACTTTGTCCATCTACTAGACTCCCAAAGCATAGTAGTTCAAAGAAATGAAGCAAAGAAAATGTATAAAGCTTTCAATTTCCAAGTCAAGAGACAATGCTACTTTTTGCAAAGGCCTCCTTTGGAGAGCACTGAATTTGATGTTAAACACCTAAAGTGACCTTTGCAGGCAGCTCTTTTCAAACAACATAATCACTATCAACAGCATGTGGCCCATTGATAAACCTAGCAGCTCTCTACCTCAATCAAACTTCACTACTCAAAGGCAGTCACTTCAACACACGCATTTCACTTCCTCTTCTTTCCACTCCCTTGATCAACTTCCAGTGTAGAGATAAGTTGAGAAACCAAGGCCTTTAAATGTAGATTGAACTTATCATCCTTACATATGGCCAATCCTATACCAGTGCCTATGAAACTATATATTGCAGATAAAAGTACACTTGATTCCCATCGTTGCTTGGTGGCAATTAATTCCTTGAAGAGCTCCATGGTTGCCGAATCGAGCTTGAGGATATTGTTTACAGACTCATTGGTCTCCGGATACACCATGTTGGGTTGCACCCTAGTTGAGTGTGACGAAAACTGTTTGGGCGCACCGAAGGGCAACCTTGGCCGCATGCACGTGAACAACAATTTGCTAGCCCTCATCATTGCCACCAGAGAGAAAAAGTTGTGTCCTAAACCTTCCACAATGGACTCCAATCAAGAACACAAAACTACATTTATTATCAAGAATGCTTTTACAAAGAGCTCAAACTATCTTACATAATAGAGACTATAAAAAATAAAAGACAATTAGTCATTAAAATAGACAAGGACTTCTTTTCTACCTTTAGCTTTCTATTCTAAATTCTACCTAGAATCATCCACTAAAGTAAAAGTCTTAGTCATACTTCTAAGAAGTATTCTAAACATAAATTTGTATCTTATCCAAATCTTGATCTTCTACTTAGAGTTGTTTAACTCCAAGTTCCAGCATACTTATCTTAATGTGGGAGCTATCTATCTTCACGCACTCCACTCTACTTGTCTTTTAAGTAGAATTGTCTAACTCAAGTGCACTAATTCACCATCTGGAGATATCTATCTCTAGGCAAGCTCTGCTTGTACACTAGTGCACATTTCATCGCAAATTAGTTCATCCATCAAAGGCCATGACAAAAGTCAACATCAGAAAAAATTGCAGGATACGAGAACAAGTGCGGGTTAGATTACAGATTTAATATTTATAAAGATGATAAGAGGATGTTTTGCCAAAATTTAGAAACCCTAATCTCTTGGATTATTGCAACCGCCGGAATTCAAATTACACTTACAAAATAAAGGCACCAGAGGCAAATTTGGAGAAAGGGACTGAACTTTGACGATGCAATTGTTGCGGCAGTTAGAATGTGGTAAGAAACAAGTGATATGGGAACAAGTGCATCTGCATGGAGCAATGAGTGACTTCAATATTAGGGATATTGTTGTTAAGCTTCATTTTCTACCAATCTATTTTAGTTTAATTTGAATTTGAATTTGAAAATTTGAAAATTTGATAGTATTAAAGTGAAGAATATGAGTTTTTTGTTCCTAGCTTGACTAAATTATAAAGCTTTGAATCCTCTTAATAAAATTTTGTACTACAAATTTTTAATTATTTTATTTTATTTTTATGTTGAAGAATTGAGTTGAGAGTTTGGAAAAAAAAATCAAAAAAATACTATGTAATTTTTATACTTAAAAAAATTATTATTATACTTAAATTTTATACTTAAAATTATTAAATCAAAGTAAGTACAAGATAGATGAAAAAAAACTAAATTTTTCACTTGATAGCTTGAAGATGGAATTGAAACACACTAATTCCAAACGTGAGATTATTGTAGAAAGCAAACTAAACCATGTGCAATTTTTTCTTTTGAAAAATTGTTAAAATTGAGTTCAATAACAAATTCAACATGTTATTTGAGATCATAGGTACCTACCCAAATCTTCAAGAGTCCTACAAGGGAGCTCTTGGGACTTTATTGGTTAAATGACAGTACCAATGAAATTGTATCCCAAAATGATTTGGATTTTACCCTAGTCCTAGGCTTATGGCAGAGTGTACAATAAGGTCTACTTCATTTACGAATTTTTGCACCCTGCTAAGATTAGGTCAACTTTGGGAGGCCCATGTATGATCAAAATTGAATGGAATTTTGAATTTTCAAATTGTGTTGGAATCACATTGAAGTCTACTTTATCATCATTACAAACACACATATGTAATTGAAAATCATACAAAGAGTTTAATGTTTTCTATACACTATGTACTATCTAGTATTGCCAACATTTGTGAAAATTACAACTTGTATTCAATAGTACATATAAGAAATGAACCTTTATAATTGCTTTAGAGATACTTGATCTCATACCACTTGAATTGCTTGTATGATTTTTTGCTTGCTCTTCACCCCATGGCAAAAAAACTTTGACTATGTCCAAAGGTTCTCTATGAAATAGTAGGTAGAGCATAAAAGAAACCCAAATTTTTGTATGATTCAAAATTATTCATTTTCACTTGTTATGAAGTTGAAGTGCACTTCATTGCAATTCCAATGCAATTTGTGGTTCCAAAACCGGTTCATTTTTGAGCATGCTAGAGCTTCCTAAAGTTGCTAAACTTTCTAATGAAAACTGACTAGAAAATTCGTGAATGAAGTAGACCTTACTGTGCATGAGTGGTTTCTTGTACATTGATTCCATTAATATTTGTACATCAATGCCCCTTCAATTAAAAGTAAATTAATAGAAAAAATATCTTTGTTATGATATATGGGAATTAGAATTGACCGTAAATTCCTGCCAAGAAATGTCCCGTTTATTTTATGGGAGGATTATTTCCTATAATTTCTTCCTGGCACGTGAAATCCGTGTAATCGGTGGTTACAAAATTTTCATTGATCACATATTTCATCCATTTCTAGATAGACATTTATGTCGAGCAATCCTCATTGTCGTGAATTATGGTAAAAAACAAGCACTCTTCATCGAGCTTCCCCTACCTTGTTAGTCTATTTTTTTTATAATTCCCTCCACTGTATATAGAAAGAAGGATGAGGTAGAATGCAAAAAAATAAAAAATAAAAAATAAAAATCTCAAGAAATGAATATTTTATTTAATATAAATGCGAATTTTTCATTTAGGCCCATTTTGGTCTCATAGACTCACCTATAACGGTTAGCTTTGATACTTCTTCTTCATCAAGGAGAGAAGAGAGATGAGTGGACAAGAAAGTGAAAATAGAGAATCTTTCAGTTCAATGAACAATGCATCCAACTATTGTCCACAATAGGTTATCCTATAAAGCCATCACAGGGGGCTGTCCGAAATAGATACCTCTACCTTCTGTTTGGATACAACTTCTAACATTTATAAAGAAGTTGTGTTTTGAATACTGATTGATGGTAATAGAAATTGAAAACTACAAAATAAGCCTAAAGACAATAATTGATAAGATTGTTGAGTCTTTAGACAAAGATAAAGATATTTCATATGTAAGCACTTAGATCTCTAGAATTTGCATATATTGCCAATGTCAAACGGGCTTTGACACTAGCTCAAAGGAAGAGAATAAAGTTATAGTCAAGCCACATATGACATTTATATATTTGTGGTATAGGCATTTATTTCTTTTCATTGCTATGGATGTTTGTAATGTCAAGTATCAATATTGATGGGTGTTTTTTGCACTTGCCATTACTTGTAGAGTTTGCAAGGTTAGTAAATAGCGGTGATAAATGTAAGAAGCCACCTAATTGGTTCCATTAGCTTATGATTGTCTCTATGAGCCTAGAACTATTTAGTCTTGGCATTAGGTTTTTCTCTGGACATTATTAGACCTTATGTAACACTCGCGGTTATGCATTGTCTTGCAAACCACTAAATGGAGTTTTTAGACGGTGTTTCCACTTTTTACTACATTAATATTGATTAGAGGTTAGCTTTACCTTATTCATGTGTTTGAATGTAATAGTGATAGTGTTGAGGCATTTTGAAGGTCAATTTTGGCTCATGGTTATTAATACTTACGTTGTGTTCTATGTTGGCACAATATGATCTTGGCATGATGTGTTTGTGCACAACAAAGGTAAATACATATAATTCTTGGTTGTTTTGGGCCACCTTGTAAGGCTCCTAGAAAGAACAAATATGAATGGGAAAAGATCCACTATTGTCTTTAAATCCACCTCAAGCTCTTTAGAACAACCAATGGAAGTTGAAGAGTTCTTTGAATCAATTTGTGGACTTAAAACATCTTTTGCTTCAAGACTGACCATTTAATTCAAAAGGATTCCCCCCTTGCCATGGTAATCATCCAAATGCTTTTATTATTGAACCAATAGATACATTCTTTATTTCTATAAAGAATCCATTGGTGGATACTTTTGAGCTTCAATGTCATCTTGGGGTTAAAGGGAGTCTAGTGGCATGAATAGGTACCCCTATGTTGTCAACTTTGAAAATTCATAGAATATTGTGTAAATGTCAAAAAGATACAAGACAACTTGTGTTGCGTTTCTCTCAAAGAAGCTAACAATAGATGAGATTCGGGGGGTCTGGAAGGCCGTTTCAGGCCTGTTCCCAGCTCTGTTCCTCCAAGCCTTAAAGAACGCCGCTGCTAGATTTTTTTGGGGGAAACTAACGTGGTAGTCTCTCATCCACATCAGCGTAGCTATTGCAGTGCAGTTTCGGCCTGTTTTACAAGCTGGGAACTCTGGGGAACTCACAGCCCTCCAAAGGGGCTGAAAAACATCTAATGCAATTTTACATCTAAATTTCAACATTTTAATCCCCAAGCTATGTGGGGCAAAAAAAGGTTGATTTAGGTGTACATATCTTAAAGGGTGTGATTTTTGTAAATTTCCAAAGTAAAACCCTAAATGATTGAGGAATGTTTTGGTGTTTTTCAAGTTTAGGCAAGCAACTGCAATTTCAATTTTTCAATCCTATAGTTGGAATTTTGTACATAGATGCATATAAGGATTGTCTTTTATAGAATTTGTATTAATGGTTACAGATTTATGTCCAATTCAGTCTTTTTGCTCTCAACCCAAGTAAGTTGGGTACTAAAAAAAACATTTAGGATTGTTTTCTTGAATTATTTTCCTCGATTCTCAACAAAATTCCAAAGCAACTCATCAACTTGAAGAAGTTTTGAGACACATACATTTTGCTAAAAAAAAATTCTCTCAAAGTTTTTAGGTAAATACCTTAAAATCCAACATTTGGGGTATTTTTTTAGTTTTACTAGCTATTTTCCTTTATCCCTTTACATACTAAGAATTAATGGTTTTAAATTGCGGACTTTGATTGATCAAAATGTAGAAAGTAAAATCTAAATGGAAAATTTTATTGCAGCTTGAATGAAGAACATTGCATGCATTGGTTTAAATAAATAATTATTAAGATAAATTAAAAAAATTTATATAAACTCTTCAAAATTGCTTAAAAAATTATGTGGTCCAATTTGGACTCCTTAGTATGTAAAGTTTAATGCCCATATTGAACCGGTTTGCATTAGAAAAAGAATGGGGTATAGGGAAAGCCCCTTTCCTTTCTATGTACCTGTCTTTTGAATGGATAGTCACTTATAGGTGACTATCCCAATTTAAATGTACTTGTTGTACACGTGGAATTTAGTGATAGGACATAATTTTTTTAAATTTCCAACCTCCACCCCCACCCCAAACCCAAACCCAAACCCAAATCCAAACCACCACCACCAATATTTGCAATTTCAGATTGCAACTTCAGATGCAATTGATATGGGATATATTGCCGTATCATTGTATTTGTATATGTATTTTATATATATATTATGTATCCATATCCATATTCATATCCCAGAGCGACGGCCATTGATTTTTTGGCAAATCAATGGTGTGGGACTTTTGGCAAATGGATGGCATGGGGGGTATTTTTGTTTATTTCTTCCCACATTGGACGGCGAGGGATTTTTAGGGCGGGGGGGGAGTTGACAGGGGCATTTGCATCTTTTCAGGAGATAAGATCAAACAGTGAACAATAGACTACTAAGTTAAAAAAATAGTAATTTAAATTTTAAATTTGTTATCTAGCCTGAACAATTGTTTTCTTTTTTTGAATTTTTTTTGAATTTTTTTGAATTTTTTATTCATCAAACTATGTCATTATTGATAAAGATTTGGGGGCCCTCTTGAGGCTCCACTCTTCTTTTAATGAAAATACCAAGTCCAGTCATTTCTCTAATTTTTTTTCTAAATGGAATTTTGTAGATTCTTTCACTAGGTTTTTTTGATGTTTTCAAATTGCAACAGTTTTTTTTTACAATTCTAGCAGCTAACAATGAACTAACTAGTGGTACTCCCTAAACATTGTTACAAGTGATGAAGCTTTTCACTTTGAAATTTTTGACACATTATACTTCAATGAATTAGTTATATGATGTTAAAGTTGAATTAGAAAAATTAATAAAAATAAAATACTTTTTTAGATTCATAGGTTGAGATTAAAAATACATTTCATAATTCTTCAACCACTTATTTGAACTTGGCTAAAAATCGTGTGCTAGAAAGCTAGTAATATGGCCCATGCTACGTAAGAAATCATTTTTAAAATTTTACAATGGCATGCCTAAACAATGCAAAAACTCAGTATAGACTTTTAGTTGTATGGGGGTTAATTATTGTTGAAATAGAAAAGCATGACTAGTAGGAGGGGCATGATTGTCTACTTACACTTACTTTTGCACATAGACGTTCCTTGAATCCCAAAAAATTTAGTTCTAGATTGATCCTGACCTCCATTTGAGATTTTCATAATGTTTGTTATGCCCTCGCTTTAATTACCACACTTCATAATGTTTAGTAGTTTTCAAAAAAGTTGCCCTTCTCCCAACAAAATGATGTGCCATATTCCACATCATCTCATCTCTTCTATGGAGGAAGGTGGCATCAAGTAGTAGAGTAGTGAGTATCATATCTAGATAGCAACTTCAGCACTATGGTGCCAAATATTTAAGTAAAGTATAAAAATAAGCTTTGATATTTTAAATATAACTTTAAAATATTTGGCAAAAAACTCAAAGAAAAAAATATTCAATATCTATCTCCTGTAGCTTTAAAAGTTGCTTATTTTTTGTATAGACAAATTCTTTATACAACTGGTGTATTAGGAGGTAAAACAATCCATGTGGAATCTATAAATTAGGATTAGTAGGAGCTCAACCACTCATAATTAAGTCAAAAATAGGAATTGCATGTTCAAAGTAGAATTTCATACCTCATTTAGGCATAGTGGAATAACTAGTTTTTAACTTAAAAACTGAATTAAATTAAGTTAACTTTCACTCCAAGAGCCTGTTTGAGGTTTTGGGCCTCCAATCAAAAGCTATAGACAAATTTCAAAGAGTAGTTGGAAGGAACATTTTTTTTGACATTTTCAAATATCCCCCCTGAATTTTGTCTATAAGTTTTCTTTGGAGTCTCAAAATCACAAGCAAGTTTTTGGAGATGAAAGTTAGCTTTTTTCTACCAAATTTTCTAAATTCAATTTTTTTAGAAAAAATTGTTTTACTATGCCAAAATGAGGTTTGAAATTCTACTTTAAACACAATTCCTACATTGTAACACTAAAAAGTCAAGCTCTCATCTTCAAATTATCCCATACCCGTTGAGGATTCATAGTAGACAATGGATTTTATTATAAACACGACCCCTCTATCCTTCACTCAATGAGCGTTTATTTATCCACCCTTGGTAAATACACGAAGACAATCAAGTTCTTGTTTTTAAATGTGATTTTGTCCTAATAGGTGCCTAAAAGTTGGTTCACTGTACCTTCCAAGTAATGAATCTTTTCTAATGCCTAAACATACACAAACTTGCAAAAGAACCAAGAAAACCAAACCAAATTGCAAGAATTACCCTAACCAGTTCAAACTAACTAGTCTGTTGTGATTTTTGATTGGAGTGGTGATAGACTAAATTTAGCAACTTTAACCCCTAAAGTTCCTTGACTATGTTCTCACCAGAAATGCTCCAAAACTGCCATTTCTAGTACAAGTACCAAAGTTTTGAAAATTTTCATTTTTGGACACATGTAACCATAAGATCTTGTAGTAATTTGGTTTGAGAATATGTGGAAAAAATTTCAGAAATTTCCATTGTGTAGATTGCAAGATATTAGCGTTTGAAGTGGCAAAAGTTCTTTTTTTGGCCCTGTGAAAAACCGGGCAGCTGCACTTCACAAGGTCAGATTATTATGAAAAAAATTCCAAAATGGTTGTGCTTCTTTGGATTCATTCTTCATAGTAAGTTGGCTACATGTTTGAAAATTTTCAGATCATTTGGAATTGTACAATATATAGGAAAAAAATAGTAAGTAGAAAGAAGTAGAGAATGGTTCAAAACACTAAATGGTTAAGAAGTTAATTATAGAATTGAAAAATGCCAATCCCAATGGTTGCAATGTTGTAGCAAACAATCTACATCCTACAATTTTATTTTTTTTGAAAAATATTGAAAATTGAATGAAATAAATGACTTCAAAGTTTATTTTAGAGTAGACAATCCATAATTGCCCGCAAACTAAAGCTTTCCACATATATATAAATCTAATAAACCAGTTTCAAATTTTTATTTTTGAAAAAAGTGATTTTTTCTGATCAACCCAAATTGCCCGAGTTGATCAACAAACTACATATCATGCAATAACTTTTGACTCATATTTCCAAATGTCATTAAATTTTGTGCATATAAAAGATATTCCTCGTTCCCACCTTCTATAAAAATTTCAGCCCAAAATATGCAAATCTCCAGTCACACGTACCTGCCCAAAATTTCTATGTTGCCAAAAAACACATATTGATCCTTTAGGAGTTCAAGTGGTAGAGAATTTTATGCCAATTCCACAAACATAAAATGCGAAGTAATCCGACCTTCCTAGCAAAAAATATGGACGGATGAAGTTTAGCCTTTAAGAAGCTATCTAAACTTCATCCACTTCTTTGAACGCCTTCTCTAATCCAAATGACTTTAAATGTGAGCATTAGCCTTACGTTATTAATTTCTAGTTAAATTTCAAGTTTGGACTTGGATGAATGATTTTCAACTAACTTCATTCATTTCTTAGCGTAAACTTCATCCTTCTTTTTCTTCTAAGGTTTTGAGTATTTTCCTAAGTTTGAACTAGTTCCGGACTTCCTTGAGTTCTTTCTGTGCAATTCCAAACCTAACTTCCTTCTTTGGTAAAGTTTAAGTTGGTTTTACTTGCTACTTCCTTGTTACTAAATGCTTTGAATGACTTCTAGTCATTTATTATTTTTAGATTTTTTATGTTTGATCCTTAAAGAGTTTGATTTTAAATTACCAAAATGGTAAATCACTTCTACTTTGAACTATCCTAGTGAAAGTTATTGATGGATGAAATTTGACCGCTAATCAGTATTTCAAACTTCATCCGCTTTTTACTATTAATCTACAAATCAAAAATAACTTTCACTTTCATTTACGGATTTTAATTCTTTATTAATCCCTAAGTTTTCATCCTTGTTCCTTTTGAGTGAATTTTGCCAAGTTTCATGCATCCATTCTACCTTCTAAACTTCATCTGCTAATAACTTGTTCGTTTTAACTCTATTTCTTAAGTATAATACATTTTCGAAAACCTTTGAACCTACTCTATAAGTTTTTAAATATAAACCTTGGAAAGAACCTATTCTTAACACTCTGACTTAGATTTGTATTCAGCTAAGAGTTTAAATGGCTAATCAAGAAAATTAAAGAAAAGGTAGAGTAATTAGCAATTTATCTTGGATTGGGCCTCATCTGTGAGGTGGTCAAATACACCTTCAAATGCTTCTTTGTTTTCCATAGTTGGTTTCTTCTTTGTGTTTTTGCTCACCACTTGAAGTTGTGAAATTAATACAAGTTTGGGAAGTTTGAACTTCTAACTTCTTCCCTTCTTTCCATTTCCCCTTTCCCCTTCTATCTTTTTCTTTAACTACTCTTTTATTCCATTATTGATATTCTAAGGAATAGATTTTTTTCCAACTTCAAGAAAATAATTGAATTGTCTAGATGCTTGCTCGCTTCCTTCAATTATTTTCTAATCTACAATTCGAATGGCTAGTTCTTCTTCTTGAAATTTTATCCTAATCCAAACTTTGCCTAAACTTCCAACGACAAATCTTTATTCTACTCTTTTATTCTCCCATTGCATCATCATTTTCATCTAACTTCTACTTCTTTAATTCTATCAACACTTGTTTTCTACTTCTTTATGTTTTGCAATAGGACATATTTCGACCGTATGTCTCCATATTCTGACCGTATTCCTTTTTTGAGCCTTTTTTCCTACTGAAATTTCTACTATATTAATTCTAACTTTTTCGGGAGTTTTGACACTAAAAACTAGCCTTTTTTGAGTAATTTTGAATGCTAAAAAATGGCCCTTCCTTGGGTAGTTTTGATCCCAAATTTTGATACTGACGGAACTAGTACTTAGGGAATGAAAGGCCCAATTTCCATACTAACTAACAGGCTAAGGTAGAATTTTGACAACTAAATTTTGGAGACTAAACTTTAACCTTTACAAAGATCTTTTGGAAACTAAACTTGGTGCAATACTATGAAAGATTATAATTTCAACTATTTGGGGGGAATTTTCTCAAGCCTTCTATAGTCAAAGCTTCGCTGTAGTTTTGTATGACTTCAAAATTTTAATAATTTCAAGACATCTAAAGCCAAAGCTTTGTCGTAGTTTTGTCTAACTCCAAAATTCTAATAAATTCAAGACATCTAAATCAAAGCCTCGTCGTAGTTTTGTTTAACCCCAAAATTCTAATAAATTCAAGACATCTAAATCAAAGCCTCAAAAACTATAACCACAAAATTCTAATAAATTCAAGACATCTAAAATCAAAGCTTTGCCACCAAAGGAAAATCATACAACACTTTTGGACAAGGATGATTACAACAACACAAACAAATTAGTACAAAATAGAGTAGTATAAACTCTACTACACACACACAATTTAAAATACTTGGATTAGAATAAAAACTCAACAACTAAAGGATTATATTAAAGACCCTCTTAAATGGCATCGCCAAGGTATGGAGGGGGTTTACTTTATGATTAGTGCATACAAACAAGACAAGTCTAAACTCCACAAAATTTCAACAAAGCTTAATCCCTAAAGGTCCAAACACCATTTTTTGACAATATAGCGATTTTGGGCAGCTCATTACGAGTGGAGTTTTTATTTTTTTTCTTTGAAATTTTCACACAAGACGTGCCCAAGGAGTAGCTTTAAGGCCCAACAATTTTCATAACTTTTGACTACATGGTTAAAAAGTTATTGTATGATATGTAATTTTTCATGTACGATGGGCAGCCCGGGCAGCTCAAAAAAATTCTTTAAAAATCATTTTTTTTAAAAATAAAAATTTGAAATTGGTTCTTTAGATTTATATGTACGTATAAAGCTTTAAATCATTCTATTTGGATTAATGAGTCAAAAATTATGAGGATCTATAGTTTGAGGGTAGTTATGGAATCTCTACTCTAAAATAAACTTTGAAGTCCTTTATTTAACTCAATTTCCAATATTTTTGAAAAAAAATAAAAACATTGGATGTAGATTATTTATTACAACATTACAACCGTTGGGATTGGCATTTTTCAATTCCATAAATAAATTCTAAACAATTTAGTGTTTTGAATCATTCTCTACTTCTTTCTACTTAGCATTTTTTTCCTATATGTTGTGCAATTCCAAATGATTTGAAATTTTTCAAGAATAAAGCCAACTTGACTAGAAGAATGAATCCAAAGAGTAACCACCATTTTGGGCATTTTTTCATACAAATGTGACCTTGTGAAGTGCAGCTGCCCGGATTTTTGCAGGGACAAAAAAAGTTTTTTGTCAATTCAAACGCTAATATCTTCCAATCCGCATGGTGGAAATTTCTGAAATTTTTTCCACATCTTCTCAAACCAGTGCTCTATAAGATCTTATGGTTACATGTGTCCAAGAATTTTTTTTTTCTAAAGTTTGGTACTTGTATTAGAAATGGCAGTTTTGGAGTGGTTTTGGTGAAAACATAGTCTCTGACCTTTAGGGGTTAACAATACTTCCTGACAAACTAGCACATACATCCAACAAGGACCCAAAGTGAGTTAGTTAAGATTTGAAGGGACCCCAATTTCTTTAAAGTTTGTAAAATAGCAACAATAGAAGCTTGAAATGCTCCCAAAACACACGTTTGCACATTAGATGGGATTTCGGGGGTTTAGAGGGCTATGAATTCCCTTAAATTTTTGAAGTGTGGGAACTACAATGTGGCATAGAATTACTCCCACGTCAGATATTAATATTAATATTTATTTATTTAAAAATTTAAAAATTTAAAAATTTAAAAATTCATAATTTTTTTTTAATTATTTTAATATTTTGATGGCGTCACTATCCATTACAACAAGGAGAATAAAGTTGAAACAGCCCTTTCAACCCCCCAAAAAACATCTAATAATTTTGACTCAAAAATGGCCAAGAAATCCAACTAAATGAACCCACATGTCAAAGTGCCAAAATAATGGCTACAAGGGGTGTTTTGAGAGGAAAATGAGTGCCTTCATATACTCTCTTAAGGGCACCCATCTCCTCTCTTTTCTACAGGGTAATCTTATCAATTAGGATTTTCATCCTAATTTGCCAATTTTGACTTTCTACACTGGTCTAAAATTCTCAGTTTAGGTGATTAACTCCAAATTACATACGGATTGTGCCATTGGCTTCAAGAAGGCTCTTTTTAGACTTCAATCAAATTCCACTCATTTTCTTATCTCAAAAATCTCATCAAAACTTAGTGCCAACTTAACATCAAAAAGGGTAAAAATCCAACTTTTGAAGTTTGACTTTTCTGTCAAAAGTAATTAGACATCTAAACTAGGCTCTTTAGTAGGTACGAAGGAGTAAAAAAGACCTACCTTTGACCCCATTCCAAATTTGTATACTCCTGGGACACTAATCAACTTCACCGTAATCTTTAAATTTGTCGGTAATCAAAGAATCTTGCCGATTTGGGTACTTCTGACGATTGGAATGTTTTGAAACTTGTTGGAGCATCTTATTAACATAAAAAAGTTATTCTAATTTTTAGTGAGATTTTACCGCAACTTGGATAATTTTTAGGAATTTGCCATTGTAGATTTTGGCAATTGACTGTTTGGAAGAGCATCTTCTGCAAGTTAGAAAATTCCGGAACTTTTTATAGAACCTCTCATAGAATTTTACAAAGAATGTGCAAGCTCATATTCTTACTTTGTACAATGTTCAAAGGAGAATCAAATTCCGTCAACTTCTTTAAATTTCGATAACTAGAGAATCTTTCACACAAAAGGAAATCTTGACTAACAAATTTTTGCCGTTGAATTCCAAATGTGCTTCAATTTTGCAATACCTTACTCCATCCGTAGATAATCCTCACTAGTCCATCTTGAAGTTGTAACTTCTGCAAGCTAACAACTGGAGTTTCTACTATTCCACAAAAGCAATTTGGAATTGAAACCTCTCTTCGGGAATCAGACTAGCATACTTACGTAATCAGGCTAGTGTACTCCCTCGGCCCAATTTTAGCCATAATTTATCATATGCACTGTAGGTTTGGGCAATTTGGGCAATTTGGGCAATAAAGGCAATATTCACTCCAAATCTATTATTTACGTGAATTTTGGGTTTCTACCCTATTTATAAGTGGAAATTGGGTTTATTTTGAAAAAAAATCTATTTATGACCAAATACTACACTACAAGAAAAAAGGCCCTAATTATTAGAAAATCAATGCATTTATGTTGATTACGACAAAAAAAAATTTGAGCTCAGTTGATTCGGCAATCCTCTAAACATCAATCAAGATAATTTTGTTGATTTGACGATAAAGAAAATTTGCTTAGTTGATTCGACAATCCTCTAAACATCAATCAAGATAATTTTGTTGATTTGACGATAAAGAAAATTTGCTTAGTTGATTTGGCAATCCTCTAAACATCAATTAAGATAATTTTGTTGATTTGTCAGAAAAAAAATTTGCTTAGTTGATTCGGCAATCCTCAACATGATTTTCATATCCTACATATTGTAGTAGTAGGACAAGGTCAGCGGAAAATAATTATTTAAAAATAAGCCAAAATATAAAAATAAAAATAATAAAAATAGTCAAATTTAACAAAAATTAAACAACCAAGGTGTTGCAAAATTGAAAGTGTCCAATATTAGCAAGAAAGTCCAATGACTATTTACCATCAATCAATTTTTATATAGCATGGTCATGGACTCTCTTCATTGATGTTTAGTGTATATGTAGGGTAGAAAAAACATTTTTATATTAATGAAATCCATTGTCCGTCATGAATCCTCAAAGGGTATGAGACAATTCGAAGATGAGAGCTTTACCGCTCATTGTCAAAATGTAGGAATTGTGTGTAAAGTAGAGTTTTAGACCTCATTTTGGCATAGTAAAATAAAAAAATTCAAAAAAAATTCAACTAAAAAAAGTTGTTAAATAAAGCCAAAATTCATCTTCAAAAATCTGTTTGAGATTTCAAGCCTCTAATAAAAATTTATGGGCAAATTTCAGAGAGGATGTTTGAATTGTAAAAAAAAATTGTCCTTTCAATGCCCTTTCCAAACCCTCTCTAAAATTTGACCATAACTTTTGATTAGAGGCTCAAAATCTCAAACAAATTTTTGAAGATGAAAGTTAGTTTGATTTTACACATTAACTTAGTTCAATTTTTTTTGAAAAAGTTATTCTACATTGTCTAATTGAGGTTTGAAATTCTACTTCTTAACCACAATTCCAACTTTTGACTTAACTATGAGCAGTTAAGCTCCTACTAATCCTCACTTTACATATTCCATATAGGTTGTCTTACCTACTACTACCCCACTTGTAGAAAGACCTTGACTTCTCCTCCCCTACATCACCATGGTAAGCATCATTTAAAGTTTGATTGCAATGTACATTGAAGTTAAATTTTAAAGTGTAGAATTTATTTTTAAAACTTTAATTAATTATTTGGTATCAATTTGTAGGGTATATCCATTTGGATCTACTAATGTGGCAGTCTTGCCTACGTGGCAGATTATGTTGATGTGGCAGCTTAGGTGGCAAATTATTGAATAATAATCATATTTTTTAAAATTTGACAATCTCAAGATATAAAATCAACATAGAAGTGATGATTTTTGTCCGAATCGAAATGTCCTAATCAATTGTCCTAGCCAACATATATAAATTGATTATCATATTGGATCAGACACTGTTTTTTCTTGTAGTATATTGGCATATAACATACCTATTTTGGTTTTACACTCTTTGGGGGACTTTTGTATATAAAACTACATTCAAATTCGTGAAAAAAAAAAAAAAATCATGAGTACCAAGTGACGATTTGGGAGATCACATGCTCCTATTAAATGTCAATGAAGTAGTTCCTTCATGTTGCTATCAAATTTTTTTTGATAAAAAATTGTCAAATGACATATTGTTATTTGACTCAATAGATTCTTTGGATTTGGGGCAAACCATCTTTACACTTGCTTGTAGATTTGGTACATCTAATCCCAAAATTAGCAAAAAAATTGGCACACCATAAATGTTCTATTACTATATTAGTATCGAAGCTTATTTTAATTCTCCATGGTATGCTATGGATGAACTTTGTAGATGAGAACCCAAGTGAGAAAAGAAAGCGTTTTTTTAAGGCTATTGAATATTATGTTTGGCTAACTTGAAATTGCCTAATGCCAATCCTAAGTACATCTAATTCTGACCAATTCAAACCAATACAAAAATCAAACATATTCTTGATTTTTTTCCATCACTATTTTGATTGATCATATTGTAATAAGTATAATTTACATGACGAAAGTATTTAAACTGCCGATAATATATTTAGTGAAATAAATATTATGTGCTCATTAAAAAAATTATTTGAACTTATAGAATACCACATATAAACATTGTTAAACTACTAAAAAAACATAAGGTCCCAATTGAAAATAGTCTTCTTTGTTCTTAAAGGATTAAACGAAATGCAAAATTAGGCAAAAGGGAATTTTTCTTATGTGGATGTTGCATGTTGATGTACATGGATTGTGATTGGGCGTAGAATTCCAAATTGTACTCAATCATCCTAAGTAGATACACCTTTTGCATGGCACACCTGCAACTGCATAAGATACACATAGGTACATTTGCCTTATTCCCTTACAATCAAATGAACTATAACTAAGGAAGTGAGTGACCTATGTTTGAAATACATGTACCGTTGTTTGTATATAAATATTTTAATTATTTAATTAAATGGAGCTACAAATATCTTGGAAACAAATCTACTCCAAAAATGTGTAGTCATCGGAGGATGTATCTTGAAGTTTCACTCAAACCTTTGTCAAAGATACGATCTGTATATTTTCTGTTATCTTTGGATAATTGCCTTTTCACTACTAAAGGTTTGAGAAGCTCTATTTAGGTCACAACATGGTAGATTTTGTATACGTGACATAGAAAGTGTATAAATTGAGGATAGTGTGGCATGAAGCGCCTGACACCGAGTTGACATATCCTATGTCGCTAGCAATGTCTTGCTTGTTTTCCATCACAAGTGGCACAAGCATAGAGGCAACTCCCACATCAAAAGTACCAGGCATAAAAGTATTGCATGACCAAATGATTTAAAAGAGTATTCAAAACAACAAAAAAAGTCTCTAAAAATATATTGCTAATTTGATGCAGAGAGAAAAAGAAAAAAAAGAAGAAAAACATAGTTTTATTTATATATATATATATATATATATATATATATATATATATATATATATTTATTTATTTATTTTTTATTTTTTATTTTATTTTTTTATTTTTTTCTTATTGTAATTTCTTTAACTATCAATACACAAGTTAAACTCTAAATGCCCAAAGCCTTTTCTAAGCTTCTTGAATTTTGATCTCAACTAAACAAAAGTAAAAAAAATTATCAACTTTTTTGAGTTGTAACCTTACAATTTAAATTAGACGCATTGTTGATCACATAGAAAAAACAACATACCAACATCACAAATGGATTGAAAGATAATAATGTTTAATAAAGTAGGTGTTAAAATATTGAAAGTGATTTGAAGTCTTTCAATCCTCTTTGTACAAATCAAATCTAAAATTGAGGTCACGCAAAAAACATGAGCTAAAAGGACACTACATGTAGAACCTTAACCAATTTTTGGCATCTCAAAATCTACTTCTCCAAGTTCTAGTGTATTTGAAGCTAATTATCACCAAGAGCTCTCAACACTAGAAAATGAAGTTTTGCAATGGACATCCTTGCACAAAATCTTCAATTGAAACATCATAAATGCTTTTTTGAAAATCGATTTTTTGATAATTAACATAGACTTAGAATTTTATTCACCAAAAAAAAAAGGAAGAATTTTTTTAATAAGATTTTATTTAACCTCAAAGTTCTTTGCCACCATAATATAGTGCCTTAGGCACTTAGGGATAAACCCAATTAAAGTGAGAGTTCGAATATTGAGATACTTCTCATTTAACAATTTATCTACTAGATTTATGCAATATAATTAGCATGAAGATTTGGATGAAAGTGGATGAAAGCTGAATGAATTATATAAAAGTTGAATGAAATTTTGATGACAATCTCATTAGTTGAAATAGTGTGGAAATAGTAGGAACTTCATATATTGATTGTATTCAAAATAATGAAAATTTTCCATATTATCTAGTTTGCCTCCCAAATTTACGTAAGCTTCAAATTAGAGTTAGTAAGTGTGTAAATGTAGAGTGTCCCGGTAGTGGCAAATGGAGCATTCAAGGGATGAATTTTGGGGTCGATCAATATAGACATAGACTTTGTCCTTAATAGTCTCACAATCTCTTCAAGGCTCTTACTATTAATAATTATAAAAGTAAAGGTGTAGATCTATTTTCAACAATAACATTGTGAAAGGATTATAATCATGGTGTAGTGCTTGTCAATTAGAGAAATTCTTTAATTCCTAATTGCTTGAGTGACCAAATATGGTTGTTCCAAAATTTCAGCTCGTTTGTGTGTGGGCAATTATATTTCTTTGACCATTCTAAAATTTTTTATGGACAGTATTGAAAGTTCACTAATGGAAGTTTTTATTGTTCACTAAAACTTTTTTTTTAGAGGTCCTCAAAGGCATGTATGTATTATTTGTAGAAGTGTACAGCTTGCTAAGTTTATTTTAATTTCTAGCTTTGAACAAAGCTTGCCAATTTTACTTGATTTGAGATCTAAAAACTTGTGCTTATCCATTTGCTTTGAAAATGGTCCCAATTGAAAGATAAAATTGTTTTCATAATTTTCATTGTTGAAAATTTAAACAGGCTTCAAGTATTGATTTGGAGTTATTTACAATATTGCTTATAAAAATAATTGCATTTTAACAATTGCAAGGTGGATTGTGTAATGAGTTTGATAGCACTTCATTTAAACTTAAGGTTTTTGGAAGTGCATTTTATTGTGCTAACACAATTTCTAATTGTTCATGTCACCTCCAATTCCAAAAAACTCTTGTATGCAAATTTCTCAAGCATTGTGGGGAGGTACAACATGCTACATTTCAATCCACTTGTATGCACATCCTTGATAGGGACAAAGCCACAAATAAGAGCTATTGTAATTGCCTTTGTCTTTGAAGAAGTAAAAAAAAGTCTTGAATTGGACATTTGTATCAATACTAGTAAAAGCAATGACAAAATCTTGAACCTCATCAAGAACCAAGTGATTTGATAATGCAAGCTTGTGAATATTCAACACCACCTTGTCCATTTACTAGACTGCCAAAGCATAGTATCTCAAAGAAATGTAGCAAAGAAAATGTGTAAAACTTTCAATTTCCAAGTCAAGAGACAATGATTTCCAAGTCAAGAGACAAATTCAAAACTCCTGGAGAGCATTGAATTTGACTTTAATACCTACAGTGACCTTTGCAGGCTCTTTCCAAAAAGCATATTACTAGCAACAACACATGGCCAATCGTTAAACCTAGCAGCTCTCCACCTCAATCAAACTTCACTACTGAAAGACAGTCACTTTGACACACGCATTTCACTTCCTCTTCTTTCTACTCCCTTGATAAGCTTCTAGTGTAGAAATGCAGACCCTAAGTTGAGAAATCTAGGCCTTTGATTGTAGATCGGCCTTGTGCTCTTGATACTTTATCATAGAAGCATTTGCTACAAAATTGCCTATAACAACGCCAATAGCTATTCTAAATATATTTTTTCTTGATTGTCGTCGTTGCTTGGTGGCAATTAATTCCTTGAAGACCTCTATGCTTGCCGAATCGAGCTTGAGGATATTGTTTACAGACTCATTGGTCTTTGGATACACCGTGTTGGGTTGCACCCTAGTTGAGTATGACGAAAACTGTTTGGGCGCACCAAAGGGCAACCTTGGCCGCATGCACGTGAACAACAATTTGCTAGCCCTCATCATTGCCACTAGAGAGAAAAAATTGTGTTATAAACCTCCTACAATGGACTCCAATCAAGAACTAAAAAACTATATTTATTATCAAGAATGTTTTTACAAAGAGCTCAGAATGTCTTACATAATAGAGACCATCAACAAAAATAAAAGACTATTAGTCATTAAAATAGACTAGGACTTCTTTTCTACCTTTAGCTTTCTATTCTAGAACCATCCACTAAAGTAAAAGTCTTAGTCATGCTTAGAAGTACTCTAAATGTAAATTCCTATCTTATTCAAATCTTGATCTTCTACTTGGAGTTGTTTAACTCCAAGTTCCAACATATTTATTTTTATGCGGGAGCTATCTATCTTCACGCACTCCACTCCACTTGTCTTTTAAGTAGAGTTGTTTAATTCCAGTGCACAAATCCACCATCTGGAGATATCTATTTTTAGGCAAGCTTTGCTTATACACTAGTTCACATATTCATCATGAATTAGTTCATCCATCAAAGGTAATGAATCCATCAATATGAATATGTTCATCTATCATTGCATTCATCCATTAAAAGTTTTGACAAAGGTCATGAAAAGTTGCAACCCCAAAATTTATAGGGAATGAGAACAAGTGCGGGTTAGATGATAGATTTGAAGAACATTAGATGACAAACTTGAAGAACATTAAATGACAGATTCAACACGGATGAGGATGTTTTGCCAAAATTTAGAAACCCTAATTTCTTGGATTGCTACAACCACCGGAATGGAATTATCCTTAGAAAAGGAGGCAGAGGCAAATTTGGAATAAGGGTGGACCGCTGGACTTTGACAATGTGTTTATTGCGGCAAAGTTTGAATGTGGCAGGAAACAAGTGATACAAGATCAAGTGCATATGCACGAAGCAATAAATGACATCAATATTAGGGTTAGGGTTGTTAAAGCTTCGTTAAGCACTCTGCAGGCAACTCCTATTGAGAAATGAACCGCATCATGCATTGGTTACAATCCACCCTCAGGCCTCCCGCGATGTGAAGGTCCTGCCACTCAAGCTCGGGCTATCGTCCTTGCCTTTGAGGTAGGGCCTCACATCGCGGGAGGCCTTCGGGGGGAGGCCTCCCACTATACATTTTTTTACCATTCTCTTCTAATTTAATTTGAAATTTGAAATGGAAAATTTGATAGTATTAAAGTGAAGAATATTAAAATTAATATTTTTGTTCCTAGCTTAGCTAGATTATAAGGCTTTGAAGCCTCTTAACAAAATTTTCATACTTCAAATTTTGAATTAAAATTTTTTAATGTTGAAGAATTGGATTGAGAGATTGAAAAATTCAAAAAAATTCCCTTTAATTTTCATATATTAATTACTAAAGGTTTTTGACTATGTTTTTACCAAAAACGCTGTAAAACTGCCATTTCTAATACAATTACCAAATTTTAGGGAATTTTTTTTTTGGACACATGTAACTGTAATGTCTTGTAGTGCACTGGTTTGAGAAGCATAACATTCAGTAGCCTTTAGAGAGGCTGCCTTTTTCTCTTTGGAGTCCTCATCCACGACTATCATCCCCACATAATTAATGTAAGCTTCGGTACCGGGATAGTGACAGTACATTATGGTATGTTCCATTTTCTTTTCTTAATTTTAGGACTAGACATACAAATCAACAAATATTTGTAGTGAAAGATGTTGGCTAAAAGTCCATTGAATTATTAATATTTAGAATCAATAACTTATTTTGGATTTTAAATTGAAAAGACAACTCTATATATACACATAGGGTGGTAGGAGGTAGAGCAACCCATGTGGGATAAATAAATTAGAATTTGTAGGTTCTCATGCACTCATACTTAAGTCAAAAACAAAGAATTGTGCTAAAAGTAGAATTTCAGACCTCATTTAGGCATAGTAAAATAACTTCTTTCAAAACAATTTGAACAAAAAAAAGTTGGTAAATGAAGATAAGTTTTATCTCCAAAAATCCGTTTGGGATTTTTAATCTCCAATCAAAAGTTATGGACAAATTTCGGAGAGGGGTTGGAATGGATTTTTAAAAGTATTATAGAAAATGTCCATTAAAAATCCTCTCCAAAATTTGTCCATAACTTTTGATTGGAGATTTAAAATCCCAAAAAAAATTTTGGAGGTGAAACTTATCTTCATTTACCAACTTTTTTTAGTTCAAAGTTTTTTGAGAAAAGTTATTCTACTGTGCCTAAATGAGGTCTGAAATTCTATTTTTAACACAATTCTTTGTTGTTGACTTAACTATGAGTGCATGAGAACCTACAAATTCTAATTTACATATCCCACATGGGTTGTTCTACCTACTACTATTCCATGTGGATATAAAGAGTTGTCTTCTCACTTCAATAGTTCAATGCATAAACAAATTCCAATTCATAGTGAGGTAAATCTACAAAAACATTGAAATCAATAATCTCAATGAATCTATTAGCATTATGTTTAAAGTTCATACTGTTTTGTTTTCAATTTTACTTGGGAATTTTTAATTTGACACTACTTGTAGTGTACAGTCGCGGTGCAGGCACTAAGTTAAGTTCTGACAATTATTGACAACTTTCCCCATAGCTACTGATTTGGTGCGGAATATACCGCACCATTTCATCCCTCGGATGAAATGGTGTGGTATATTCCGCACCATTTCGTTTGGGGGAGGGCAAAGCCAATGACTACTACTGAATGTTATGAGATGTGGAAAAAATTTCAGAATTTTCTACTGTGTAGATTGCAAGATATTAACGTTTGAATTGACAAAAATCCTTTTTTGGGTCCTACAAAAAAACAAGGCATATGTGTTTCACAAGGTCACATTTGTATGAAAAAATGTTCAAAATGGTGGTGCTTCTTTGGATTCATTCTTCAAGGCAAGTTGGCTACATGCTTGAAATTTTTTAGATCATTTGGAATTGTACAACATATAGAAAAAACATAGTAAGTAGAAAGTAGAGAATGATACAAAATACTAAATTGTTTAGAATTTAGTTATGGAATTGAAAAATGCCAATCCCAATGGTTGTATTTTTGTCATAAACAATATACACCCAATATTTTTTTTTCCAAAAACATTGAAAATTGCGTTAAATAAAGGACTTCAAAGTGTATTTTAGAGAAGAGAATCTACAACTATCCACAAATTAAAACTCCTCAAAACTTTCATTTCATTAATCAAAATGGAATCATTGAAAACTTTCCACATATATATAAATCTTGAAAACCAATTTCATATTTTTATTTCTTAAAAAAGTGATTTTTTAAGAATTTTTTGAGCTGCCCGCATATCAATGAAAATTACATATCATACAATAAGTTTTTAACTATGTAGTCCAAAGTTATGAAAACTATTGAACCTTAAGCTACTCTCTAAGCACATATTGTGTGAAAATTTTAAAAATAAATAAAAAAATAAAAAATAGTTCATAGTGAGCTAATCAAAATCAATATGTTGCCAAAAAAAAGGTGTTTGGTCCTTTAGGGGTTATAATATTGCAAAATCAAATTAGATACAAGACAGACAAAAAAAAGTAAATTGTTAATAACCTTGAAAATGGAATTGAAACACACTAATTCCAACAACGAGATTATCCTAGAAATAAAACTCAACCATGTGCAACTTTTTCTTTTGAAATTTTTTTAAAATTGAATTTCATAACAAATTCATCACATTATTAATTCAAGAATTTGCTAGGATTGACTGCAAAACAAACACATTACGTATCCAAATGGAATGAATCAAATCTTTCCACATAGATCAAAAAATAATTTATAAGAAACAATTATTTTTCAAAATTATTCTAAGTTTCTATGTTTTCTTTTGCTGCTTGCTATTGCCTATTTCAAGCTTATTGTGACATAAATTTTGCTCTAGGCACCGATTGAAATGAAAATTATATTTTCAAAAAGCTAATCAATTTTCTTATTTTGAAGAAAAATTTCAAACAAACTTGCCAAAAATTGAAATCATAGGTACCTACCCAAATCTTTAAAAGTCCCGCAAGGGGACTTTTGGAACTTTAGAGGTTAAATGACAATGACAATGAAATTATATCCAAAAATGACTAGGATTTTACCTTGGTCCTAAGCATATTGCAGAGTGTACACTAGTGGGTCCTCATACTTTGACTCCATTAATATTTGCACATCAATGCCCCTTCAATTAAAAATAACTAAATAGAAGAAATAACTTTGTTATGATATAAGGGAATTAGAATTGACTATAAATTCCCGCCAAGAATTGTCCTATTTATTTTGTGGGAGGATTATTTTCCATAATCTCCTCCTGGCACGTGAAATCTGCATAATTGGTGATTACGGATTTTCATTGATCAAATATTTCATCCATTTCTAGATAGACGTTTACGTCAAGCAATCCTTCAGTTGTTGTCATGAATTATTTTTAAAAAAAAGCACTCCTTGTCGAGTTTCCTCTACCTTGTCAGTCTAGTTTTTTTTATAATTTCTTCTACCTCGGTGATTGCTCTATATATAACCTTCATAAGTAGATTGTTCTTCTTCATCTTGAGCAAAATGATCAAGATTGTCATTCCAGTCTATCAAAGCCATATGAAATAAGTAGAGGTACCTATAACAAATAACTTAAGCATTTTAGTTTGTAAGATATGGGGAAAAATAATTCTCAAGAATGAATATTTTATTTAATATAAATGTGGTTTTTGATTCAGACCCATTTTGGTCTCATAGACTCACCTATTACGGTTAGCTTTGACACTTCTCCCTCATCAAGGAGGGAAGAGAGATGAATGGACAAAAAAGAACAATTTACATAGAATCTTTCAGTTCAATGAACACTACATCCAACTATTGTCCACAGTAGGTCACCCTATATAGCCATCACATGGGGCTGTCCAAAATAGGTACCTCTATCTTATGTTTTGGATATAGCTCCTAGCATTAATAATGAGGAAGTTGCATTTTGATTGCTAATTGATGGTAATAAAAATAAAAAACTACAAAATAAGCCTAAAGACAATAATTGATAAGATTGTTGAGTCTGTAGACAAAAATAAAGATATATAACACTAGTAGAAAATAGGACCCAAATCAAGGCGTCCACACCAATTCAAAATGTCCAAATCAATACAACTATGCTGAAAAAAATGTCCAAATTAAGATGTCCAAATCAACTAAATATTGTTAATTCAAACTCCATCACTAAAAGAAACTTTTTTTTTTTGCAAGCCTGGATTTTTTGGAACGGATTTTTTTAAATATTTTTATTGACATCTAGTTGTTTTTATGTTTTTCACAATGTTCATTGGGTGTTATTTTTGACATAAAAACAACTAGATGTCAACATAGATGTCAAAAAAATCCGTTCCAAAAAATCCGGGCTCGTCACCTAAAAGGCAGGTTTCTTATAGTGCATTTTCTAGTAGTCTCATTATAAACACTTGTATCTCTCAAGTTTGCATATATTGTCAATGTCAATTGGGCTTTGACACTAGCAAAGGTGGAGAATAAAGTTATATTCAAGTTGCATATGACATTTATATATTTGTAGTATAGGCATTTATTTCTTTTCATTGCCTATGGATGTTGTTAGTGCCCAAGTATTAGTAGTGATGGGTGTTTTTTGCATTTGTCATAACTTGTAGGGTTTACAAGGTTAGTATATGGCGGTGACAAGTGTAACAAGCCACCTAATTGGTTCTAGTGGCTTATGGTTGTCTCTATGAGCCTAAAGCTATTCAATTTGGTCTTGGCATTAGGTTTGTTCTTTGGCCATTATTAGACCTTGTGTAGCACTCTTGGTTATGCATTGTCTTGCAAACCACTAAGTGGAGTATTGTGGACGGTGTTTCAACACTTTACCACATTAGTGTTGATTAGAAGTTAGCTCTACCTTATTCATGTGTTTGGATGTAATAGTGATAGTGTGATTGAGGCACTTTGAAGGTCACCCTTGGCTCATGGTTACTAATATTCGTGTTGTGTTACATGTTGGCACTATGTGTTTGTGCACGACTAAGGTAAATATGTATAATTTTGCCTCCACTTGTTTTGCGCCACCTTGTAAGGCTTCTAGAAAGAACAAATATGAATGGAAAAAGATCCACTATTGTCTTTAAATCCACCTCAAGCTCTTTATAACAACCAATGGGAGTTGAAGAGTTCTTTGTGTCAATTTGTGGGACTTAAAACATCTTTTGATTCAAGAGTGACCATTTAACTCAAAAGGACCCCCCCCTATGACCAAAATGCTTTTATTATTGGACCAATAGGTACATTCTTTGTTTCTATAAAGAATCCATTGGTGATTACTTTTGGTCTTCAATGTCGTTTTGGGGTTAAAGGGAGTTTAGTGGCATGAATAGGTACCCCTATGTTGCCAACTTTGAAAATTCATAGAAGATTGTGTAAATGTCAAAAAGATACAAGACAACTTGTGTTGCGTTTCTCTCAAAGAAGCTAACAATTTTACATCAAAATTTCATCATTTTGATTCCCAAACTATACAGGGTCCCTCTAAAGGGCCGCGAGTTCCCATGAGTTCTCCACAAGTTTTGAATAGTTTCTGACTGCTGAAACTGCGCCACCACAGCAGGGTGACATAGCCGGGACTCGGCCACATTAGATTTTAAAAATAAAAAATAAAATAAAATCTTAAAATGAAATTTGATAATTTTTTTTTTTTTTTTTTTTTTAAATTATTTTTCGGACAGCCCATACCACTATTCACAGCATGGGGACAGATTGGGGAACGGGCCTGAAACGGCCCTTTCTTGGCCCCAAATCCCTTCTAATGAAAGGGGTGATTATTTGTACATACTTTAAAGGGTGTGATTTTTGTAAATTTCTAAAGTTAACCTCTAAATGAATGAGGAATGTTTTGGAGTGTTTTTGATTCTATGGTTGGAATTTTGTACATAGATACATATAAGGATTGTCTTTCATATAACTTGTATTAATGGTTACAAATTATGTCCAATTTAGTCTTTTTGTTCTCAACTCAACTCAAGAACTTCTAGCTTTTTAGGATCTTTTTCTTGAATTTTATTCCTTGGTTCCCAACTATATTCCAAAGCAACTCACCAACTGGAAAAAGTTTTGAGACTCATATATTTTGCTAGAAAGATGATCTATGTAAATGCAAAGTCATGAATGAAAACTCTTTTTTCAAAGTTTTAAAATAAATACCTTACAAACCAACATTTGGAGTATCTTTCGAGTTTTACCAACTATTTTCCTTGAGTTCCCATGATATTGAATCAGTTTGTCATTAAAAAAAAATGGGCGTAGGAAATGCCCTTCCCCTTGATAATCTATAATCAACAGTGAACACCAAATTGCTGAATTAGAAATAAATTTTAAATTTTAAAATTGCAGTTCACCTTAAACAACTATTGTCATCGATTTGAATTCTTCTTTTGAATTTCTATTATTCAACCGTCTATATCATTGTTGGTGTAGATTTGAGGGTCCTATTGAGATCCCATTCTTCTTCTAATATAAGTACCAACTCCGGTTGTTTTTCTATTTTTTTTCTCTAAATAGAATTTCATAGATTCTTTCAGCTGGTATTTTGCAATGTTTTCAAATCACAATATAGGTTTTCTCCCCAATTCCACTGGCTAATCATGAACTAACTGACAGTACTCCACAAACATTGATACAATTGGTGAGGCTTTTCACTCTGAAATTTTTGACACAATATACTTCAATGAATTAACCCCTTAAGGACCATGAGTGCAGATTTTGAACAATTAATGAAAGGAAACACATCCCAAAGTCACTGAAATGCATTTTTCATCCATCAATTTTTTTTGAAGATTCTTATATTAGTTCTTTGACATTTGTATGGTATAAATCATGAAGATTTTGCTTTAATAAAATATTCTATATTTAAAAGGGCTTCGATAGGTCTAGCCTCAAAAAGTAACTTTTTTAGTTCAAAAAATGACCCTTCAAAAACGACTTGAATCAAAAAATAAAATAAAAAATCTTCAAAAATCACTATGATTAGAACTTAGCATTTTGAACTTATAGAAAAAAATTCTTGTAAAAATCATAAATATGCAATGTACAATTGATTTCAAAAGGAATTTTCAATTTTCGGTTTCAAATTTTATTGTAAAATATTGGTTTGTATAATTGTTGATCTAACCGTATGGATGTGATCTATAAATCACATTTTACAACTATTATTTGAGAATCATCATTGAAATATTGTTCTGAGTTGCATTTTATAATAGATTTTCACAATTTTAGAAATCTGGACAATCCCCAGTTCCTTTAGGGGTTAATTATATGTTAAAATTGGATTAGAAAAAGTAATCAAAATAAAATACTTTTCTAAATGCCTAGGTTGAGATTGAAAATACATTTCATGATCAATTCATAATTATTCAACTGCTTAACCAAATTGGGCTAAAAACAGTGTGCTAGAAAGCTAGTAACATAGCCTACACTATGTAATAAATATTTTTATTTTATTTTACAATGGCATGCCCAAAAAATGAAAAAGCTTAATATGGAATTTTATTTGTATAAAGGTAATTTGTTGTCAAAATATAAAATTATAACTAATAGAAGGGTCACAACTATCTACTTTGCACTTATTGTTGCACATAGACGTTCCTTGAATCCAAAAAAATTAGCTTTAGACAAACTCTGGCCTCCATTTGAGATTTTATAATGTTAGCTATGCCCTCAATTTTATTACCACACTTCATAACATTCAATAGTCTTCAAAGAGGCAGCCATTTCTCCAACAAAATGATGAACAATATTCCACATCATTTCATCTCCCCGATGAAATGATGTGGAATATTTTCCATCCTATTAGTGGCATGGTAGCAGATGGCATCAAGCAAAAGACTAGTGAGTGTCATATCTAGATAGCAACTTCAACATTATGGTATGGTACCAAATATTTAATTAAAGTATAAAAATAAGCTTTGACGTTTTGAATATAGCTTAAAGATATTTGGCATTAAATTTAAAAAAAACTATTCAGCATCTATCTTGTAAAGCTTCAAAAGTTGTTTATTTTTTGTATATGAAAAGACAAGCTTTTTATATAAGTGGTGTGTTAGAAGGTAAAACAATCCATGGGGAATATGTAAACTAGGATTAGTAGGAGCTCAACCGCTCATAATTAAGTCAAAAGTAGGAATTGTGTTCATGATAGAATTTTAGACCTCATGTAGCATATTAGAAAAACTAGCTTTTTTCAGAAAACTTTGAACTAAATTAATGTGGAAAATCAAATTAAATTTCACTTCGAAACATGAGATTTTGAGCCTCCAATCAAAAGTTATGGACAAATTTTAGAGAGTGGTTGGAAGGGACATTTTCTTTGACATTTTCAAACATCCTCTCTGAATTTTGTCTATAATTTTTTTCTAGAATCTCAAAATCACTGATAGGTTTTTAGAGATGAAAGTTAGTTTTTTTTACCAAAGTTTATGCGTTAAATATTTTTGGAAAAAATTATTCTATTGTATCCAAATGAGGTCTAGAATTCTATTTTGAACACAATTCTTACATTGCAACAATGAGCAAGTCATGCTCTCATCTTCAAATTATTCCATACCCTTTGAGGATTCATGATAGATAATGGATTTCATTATAAAAACAGCCTCTCCACCCTTGCTCCCACTAAATGTCAATGAAGCAATTCCTTCATATTGCTATCAAAAAAAATTGGCACATGGTCAAACGATATATTGTTATTTGACTCAATAGATTTTTTGGATTTTTGGCAAACAATCTTTACATTTATTTGTAGATTTGGTTGTCTAATCCCAAAATTAACAAAAAAATTGGCACACTATAAATGTTCTGCTACTATATCAATATTGAAGCTTATTTAAATTCTCCATGGTATACTATGGATGAACTTTATGGATGAGAACTCAAGAGAGAAAAAGGCAGCCTTCTTGAAGGCTATCAAGTATTCTCTTTGGCTAACTCTAAATTCCATAATGCCAATCTTATATGCGCCTAATTTTGAACAATTCAAACCATCACAAAAATCAGATATATTCTTGAATCTTTTCCATCACTATTTAATTTTGATTGATCATATTGTAAAAAGCATAATTTACATAAAGAAAATATTCAAACTACCAAGTAATATATTCAATGACATAAATAGTATGTGCTCCTTAAAAAAACTATTTAAACTTATAGAATACCACATAAAAACTCTATTAACCCCTAAAATCTCATTGGCTCCAAGGGGGCCAAAATGCAACTTCGAGTAGGCTCATACAGTCTCAATATTCATCATAGTCTTCTAAAACTTTTTGAGAAGCTAGAAAAATACATAAGCTTCTTGGGAATATAATTTTTTTTCAATGGGTGCCTGGATGCAAAAGTTATGACACAAAAAAGCCAAAAACGGAGGTCGGCGGGCAACCCAAAAAAATTCACTAAAAGTCAAAATAATTTTTTTTCAATTTTTTTCCTAAAATATTATATTTTTGTCTACATGTGAAACTTTGATTCATTCTATTTGGACAAGTGATGAAAAAGTTATGGACAATCTTGTTTTTTGGGCAATCTAAGCATGTTCTTGAAAAAAAACTTGTCCGACTTTGAATGCTAATATCTTCCAATCCGTACGGTCAAATTTGATGAAGTTTTTACCACGTGATCTCAAACAAGTGAAGTACAAGATCCTATGGTTAGATTCTAAAAAAAACATTTTTTTCTGTTTTCATGGATGAATGTAGCAGAAATGGCAGTTTTGAGTGGTTTTTGACAAAAAAAATGGCCTTGGGACTTTCGGGATTAAACTGCTAAAACACTAAAGGCCCCAAAGTAGCCTCCGCTTTGTCCTTAAAGGGTTGAACAGGAGGCAAAACTATAACTATGGAAATGAGTGAATTTGTGACCTCTTTTGAAATAATAAATGTATTATGGTTTGTACATAAATATTTTAATCATTTATCGATAATCATATAGAACTACAAATCTTGAAAACAAATCTACTACAAAAAACTGTAGACATTGGAGGATGTATCTTGAAGTTTCACTCAAATCCTTCTCTAAGGCACAATCATTGGATAAGTGCCTCTTAACAATTAAAGGTTTGAAAAGCCCTATATAGGTCATAGCATGGTGGATTTTTTATACTTGATATAGAAGGTGTACAAATTGAGGTATAGTGTGGCATGAAGCCATTGACATCAAGTTGGCATATCCTTTGCCGCTAACATGTCTTGCTCATTTTTCATCATAGGTGGTGCGTGCGTAGAGGCAACTCCCATGTCATAAGCACCATAAAAAGAAGTATTGTATGACCACATGATTTAAGAGAGTACTTATAGCCACAAAAAAGTCTCTAAGAACATATTGCTAATTTGACGCAAAGAGCCCAAAAAAACAAAAAACAAACACATAGCTTATGACATTTTCTATTATCATTCTTTGAAAGAGCATCATTCTTAAAAAAAGTAGAGTTTTGGAAGGCCATCAAACCAGTGATCCAAAGTGATTGATCATTTAAAGCATCGATGGACAATAGTGACAAAAGTTTGTATTCATAATGAATCAAATCCAATGAAGTTTTTTTTAATTTTTAATTTTAATTTTAATTTTAATTTTAATTTTAATTTTAATTTTAATTTTAAAACTACATATATGTCTTTTTTGAACTATTTTTTTTTTTTTTTTTTTAAATTGTAATTTTTATAACTATCAATACACAAGTTAAACTCTAAATGTCCAAGGCCTTTTTTAAGCTTTTTGAATTTTGATCTAAGCTAAACAAAAGTCAGAAAATTTATCAATTTTTTTGAATTATAACCTTACAATTTAAATTAGACGCATTATTGATCACATAGATAAAGAAAACATAACAACATCACATATGGAGTGAAAGATGACAAGGTTTGATAAAGTAGGTGTTAAAAACATTGAAATTGATTTAAAGTCTTGCAATCCTAAAATTGAGGTCAGACAATAAACATGAGCTCAAAAGACACTATGTGTAGAACCTTAACCAATTTTTGGCATCTCAAAATCTACTTCTCCAAGTTCAAGTGTATTTGAGGCTATCTCCAAGAGCTCTCAACACTAGAAAATGAAATTTTGCAATGGACATCCTTGCACATAATCTTGAATAGAAACATCATGAATGCTTTTTTGGAAATTGATTTTTTTATGTTTAACATAGATTTAAAAATTTATTCATCTAAAAAATAAATTACTAAAGAATTTTTCTTATAAGATTTTATTTAACCTCAAAGTTTTTTTGCAACCATAATATGGTGCCATAGGCATTTAGTAATAAATTCAATTGAAGTGAGAGTTTGAATATTGAGATACCTCTGATAACAATTTGCCTGCTCAATTAATGCAAACTAATTAGTGTAAAGATTTGGATGAAAGTGGATGAAAATTGTCTGAATGAATTATATAAAAGTTGAATGAAATTTTGATGACAATCACATTAGTTGAAATAGTGTGTAAATAGTAGGAGCTTTATATATGATTGTATTCAAAATAATAAAAAAATTCCATATTATCTAGTTTGCCTCCCAAATTTACATAATTTTCAAATTAGAGTTAGTATATGTCTAAATGTAGAGTGGCAAATGGAGCATCCAAAGTGATGAATTTTGAGGCTGATCAATATGGACATAGACTATGTCCTTAATAGTCTCACAATCTCTTCAAGGCTCTTACTATTAATAATTATAAAAGGAAAGGTGCAAGTCTATTTTCAACAATAACACTATAAAAGGAATAGATTCATGGTGTAGTACTTGTCAATCAGAGAAAGTCTTTAACCCCTAATTGCTTGAGTGACCAAATATGGTTGCTTCCAAAATTTCAGCGCTTTTGTGTGGGGGCAATTATATTTCTTTGACCATTCTAAAAGTATTTACAAACAATATTGAAGGTTAAATGATGGAAGTTTTATTGTTCACTAAAAAAATAATGTTTGATTTTTGAGAGGTCTTGAAAGGCATATATATACCATTTGTGGAAGTGTATAGCTTGCTAAGTTTATTTTTTTTCTAGTTTTAAGCAAAGCTAACAATTTTACTTCATTTGAAATCTAAAAAACTGTACTTATCCGAAAATCTCCATTTGCTCCGAAAATGGTCCCAATGGAAAGAAAAAATCGTTTTCATGATTTTCACCATTGAAAATTTAAAATTTGCATTTTAATAATAATTGCAAGGTAGATTGTGTAATGAGTTTGATAGCTCTTCATTTAAACTAAGGTTTTTGGAAGTGCATTTTAGTGTGCTAACACAATGTCTAGTTGTTCAAGTCACCTCCAATCTCAAAAGACTATTGTATGCAAATTTCTCAAGCATTGTGGGGAAAGACAACATGCTATGTTTCAATCTGCTTGTATGTACATTCTTGATAGGGACAAAGCCACAAAGAAAAGCTAATTGCCTTTGTCTTTGAAGAAGTAAAGAAAAGTCTTGACTTGGACATTTGTATCAATACTAGTCAAAGCAACAACAAAATCTTGAACCTCATCAAGAACCAAGTGATTTGATAATGCAAGCTTGTAAATACTCAACACCACCTTGTCCATCTATTAGACTCCCAAAGCATAGTAATTCAGAGAAATGAAGCAAAGAAAATGTGTAAAACTTTCAATTTTCAAGTTCCTCTCTCTGTCTCTGGAGAGCATTGAATTTGACTTTAAACACCTACAATGACCTTTGCATGCTCTTTCCAAAAAGCATAATTACTAGCAACAACACATAGCCAATTGTTAAACCTAGCAGTTCTCCACCTCAATCAAACTTCACTACTGAAAGATAGTCACTTCGACACATGCATTTCACTTCCTCTTCTTTCCACTCCCTTAATCAGCTTCCAGTGTAGAGATGCCACCTCTAAGTTGAAAAATCTCGGCCTTTGATTGTAGATCGGCCTTGTGCTCCTGATACATTAACTTAGAAGCGTTTGCTACAAAATGGCCTATAACAACGCCAACAACTAATGTAGATGTAGTTTGTCTTGGTTGATGTTGTCGCTTGGTGGCAATTAATTCCTTGAAGAGCTCCATGGTTGCCGAATCAAACTTGAGGATATTGTTTACAGACTCATTGGTCTCCAGATACACCATGTTGGGTTGCACCCTAGTTGAGTGTAACGAAAATTGTTTAGGCATACCAAAGGGCAACCTTGGCCGCATGCACGTGAACAACAATTTGCTAGCCCTCATCATTGCCACCAGAGAGAAAAATTTGTGTCCTAAACCTTCCACAATGGACACCAATCAAGAAACAAAACTATATTTATTGTCAAGAATGCTTTTAGAAAGAGCTCAAACTACCTTACATAATAGAGACCTTAAAAAATAAAAGACTATTAGTCATTAAAATAGACTAGGACTTCTTTTCTACCTTTAGCTTTCTATTCTTGATTCTACCTAGAACCATCTACTAAAGTAAAAGTCTTAGTCATGCTTAGAAGTACTCTAAATGTAAATTCCTTTCTTATTCAAATCTTGATCTTCTACTTGGAGTTGTTTAACTCCAAGTTCCAATGTAATTATCTTTATGTAGGACCTATCAATCTTCACGCACTCTACTGCACTTTAGCATTTTAACAATTGCTTTAACATTTGCTTTAATCCCTAAAGGACCAGCATTTTCACAATTGCAAGGTCGATTAAGTAATGAGTTTGATAGCTCTTCATTTGAACTTAAGGTTTTGGAAGTGGATTTTAGTGTGCTAATACAATTTCTAGTTGTTCAACTCACCTCCAATCCCAAAAAACTCTTGTATGCAAATTTCTCAGACATTGTGGGAAGAAACAACATATTAAAAATAAAATACTTACTTAAGGTTTTAATTTCACAATTCCTATGCAATTTTATACTCAAAATTGGTATTTATACTAATATGCAAGCTCTTTAAACATCTATATGGTTAGATTTTGAAATAAAAAAAACAATTTGCTTCATTGAAGAAAACTATGAGTCTATGTTCTTTCTTCATTGGAAAAGTCTTAGACATGGCTTAGGGGTTAATTTGAGAAATACACAATATTTTAAGTGAGGAAACCTATTTTAACTCTCAATTAGGAATGCACTGTCACTTAGTTATTGAAATCTGCCTCATATCTTCAGCTACATGAGCACAAATTGACAACGCAAAAAGACCCTACATAGTCTATGTAAATAGTTTTATGTATGTTCTAGACATACAATAAGTTGCAACACAAGTACCAATCCATTCATCAGATTGTATGCGGTTCTTCTACAATCAAAGTTTTATTGTTTTTCACATGAATACCACTTGTAATACACCTCTTGTTGGCTCTACATCATAGGGAAGAAGGCTTTGCATCAACTAAATCTATCATGAGGAAGTTTGAATAGGTACCATTCTTTAAATATGTGCCACTTGTTACAAGGCCAAAGTCAATTGTAGCGTAGTTGCTTCTTTGAGTTGCTACTTGCATCCTCTACATCACTATTAAGCCAAATAATATTCTGCATGTAGACATTTTGTTTGATTGGTTGCAAGCTTAGTAAGATGGCCATTAAAAGCGTTCTTTAACACAAAGGTGCAAATTGCCGTCTTCAAATCAGCAGGTGGATGCAAGGGTGGACGCTATTAATGATCATGTTAGTACTTTCCAACTTCAAAAATTTATAATTACTTCCACAAAGGTCCAAAATATATCAAGCAACCAGATGTCAATTTCATTTTGTTTCAACAAAAAATTCCTAAAATGTAGTTTCAATGAATCAATTCCAAATTTGTGAATTGGTTAGTAAATGATTGCTTCATGCACCTTCTATTTTACCTCAAATGTAATGTGTTGTTTATTTTTAAGGGCATAAAAGTAAAGGGAGAGGCCTTCTTGCAAAGACTTCTCCTGGCATCACTCTTGAAGCAGCATCTAACCTCACACAATAGATTCTCACCTTATATAAATTTTCCACAAGTTGAATGTAAAAGAAACTCCAATTTACTTTGCAAGAATTCCAAAGTGTGAGGTGCCCACAAGTCATATAGCCCAAGAATCTTGAGGGCATTATGCAAATGAAGATAATTGACAATAACTTTTCATTTTGCCAAATTTGAAGGTACACAAGCCTTCACATTGATGGAAAAGGTGTTGTTTTTGACATTCTTTCATATTTTCAAATGTCAAATAACTAGTAAGGTTTCTGACAAATGCATATTTTTTCACATGTGTTATTGATTCAAGAATGCAAGAAACACTTGTACTCCCTCTGTCTCAAAATAAAACCCGTGTTTCCTTTGCAAAATACAAAGGAAACATGGGTTTTATTTTGAGACAAAGGGAGTACTATTTTGCGAAACACCTTGCGTTCTGATTTGTTTTTTGATTATAACTTTTGCGTTTTGGCTCCAAATGACTTAGGATTTGTATGCAAGGTACTCATTACTATTATACACCTTACCTAATTTTCTGGTAATTTCAAAAATAGTTTATTGTCCACAAACAGCCCCCAATTTTATGTCACATTTGCCTACTTAGAGGTTTTTAGTACTATTTAGTACCCAAAAAAATGAATTTGGAGCTGAAATTTGGAGAGCATGGTCTTCTAGTAGATTTGTAGCTACTATCCAAAGGAATCCTAAAAATAATTAATTGTATATGGTGTGGAAGTTCACAAAGTGCGCTTCTTTTTGCTTGCATTTTGAAATATATAAAATATTATTTTGGAGTTTTTTTGGGTGAATGACCATCTCCATAGAGTTCTTACAAATGACCAATTTTTATTTTATGAATTTACTTTTTTTTCTATTTTTAACTAATTTATATATCAAAATATCCATTTTCTTGAGATTTGGCACTTTTCTAATTCTCTAGCTTAAAAAAAATTCTATGAATTTCCTTTGGTGGTTACCTTCATCTTAAAGGTGTATACATTGGCCAAATATATATATATATATATATATAAATTATTTTTCTAATTTTATAGTACTCCAGAAGAAAAATCATGAGTATCGTAAAAACGCGACAAAATCAACAGGTGTTACTTGCATTCACCCTTGGATCCTTCAATCTTGGATCTAATAACTATATGTCCATGAGTCCTATATTGTATTTTCTCTTTGGAAGAGAATTGGTAATTTTGGAGTTGTAAAATTTTGAATTTGACTGAACACTATAGATATTAATCATTTGTTTGGGAAGATGAAATTTGGTTGTAAATTAAAATGTTCTTTCCACTTTTATTGTATGTGCAATAGCAAAGGCTACATATATCAAAATCATTTGTAACTTAATTCCTTAATGCTGTACCTATGAGAGCATGGCCATCGTGCCACATCCAACGAGCAAGTGCCAAGGCTAGATTGAAAACTTCTCAAAACTTCCTCCACCAATGCACAACCAATAAAAATTATTTGACCATATCCCCAAAAATCAAAGGGTAGAATATCAAATTGAAGAATACAATAGAATTTTGAGTGAGCCCATTTTGTAGAGATTTTCTTTGTCATTATCATGTTTTTTGTGTATCAATACTCCCAAAGTATGATTTTACTTATATAATAAGAATAAGAGTAAATCAAGAAGAATAAAGCATTACTTCAAAAAAAAAATTAATTTAGTAAGCCTCACAAATACCAAATCACGTTGGTGAAAGTTCTTTGATACAAAGCCTATTGTCCAACATTAGCCGTGGCATGGTGGCCATGCTCTAAGTACATGATTCCAATTCAAAATTCAATAATCTATATATTTTTATTTTGTAAGTTTTTACTAACATTTACTTTACTTATTTTGCAAAGGTGAAATTTGAATTTAAAATGCTTTTTGAAGAAAAAAATGAAGAAAATTCATATTATTTACAAAACCTACATCAATGTTTTTTTCATTTTTATAGCATCTCTTTTTTTAGAAAAATTAACAATAGGGTGCTTCATAGTTGGGAGTTGAAGAGGGAGGTTGAAGTTTGGATTTTCAAAAAGAAATCTGACTTTTAAATACCAAGCCACCTACATAGCCAAAAGACAAGAACTTTTAGATTTCTTAAAAATTCAATGGTGAATTTTGGAAATCTCTAAAATTTTGAGAATATCTTTTCGAGGCTTAGCATTGACTATTCATAGAAGGTGTTAAATTAGGTTTATGATGTGCTTAGAGGGGTGTCAAAGTGAGATTCCCGGGTTTTCTTAGCCCTCAAAGTCCCGAGGCCATTTTTGGGTCAAAATCCATTCAAAACTGCCATTTCTGCTACATTCCACCCAAGAAACTTTAAGAAAAAACATTTTTTTTAGAATCTAACCATAGGATCTTGTACTTCACTTGTCTGAGATCATGTGGTTAAAATTTCATCAAATTTGACCATACGAATTGGACGATATCAACATTCAAAATTGAAAAAAAAAATTTCAAAAAGATGCTTAGATTGCCCAGAAAACAAGATTGTCCATAACTTCTTCATCACTAGTCCAAATAGAATGAATCAAAGTTTTACATGTAGACAAAAAATACAATATTTTAATTTTAAAAAATTCAAAAAAAATTTGACTTTTTTTTGGAGGGGGGGTGCCTGCCGACCTCCATTTTCAGCTTTTTGAGCAATAACTTTTGCTTCCGGGCACTAATTGGAATAAAAATTATATTTCCAAGAAGCTTATGTGTTTTTATAGGTTTACAAAAAAAACTTACGAAAATAATGATGAATAATGAGACCGTATGAGCCTACCCGAAGTTGCATTTTGACTCCCGAAAGATCAATGGAACTTAGGGATTAACCCTTCATCACTGAAGGGGACAAAATATGTCCTTTTTTAGTGTATCCTGGAATATTCCAGGCGGTGAGGGTTTAACCCTTGAACGACGCAGCGGACGTTTTGAGGCCAATGAATGACAAGAGAATCTCCTATGTAGGACAAAAGTGCAACTATTCATCCTCCAAATTTTGTGGGGAAAGGGAAGATAATCTACAGTAGTTTGACTTCCAATGAGTGCTTTTGTATTATTTTAATCCAACAATCCACACGGTGACAAAACAGATGATTTCCACGATTATGAGCCCGTCGTTTAAGGGTTAAGAGGTGCCACATGTGATAACCAACAGTTCAATTTCCCCTACCAAATCCACTATGGCGCCCACTAATGACATAATGATGGAATTTTCAAAATCCTTGATTGCAAAAAACATTCAAAGCAACTTCCAAAAACATTGTCGATGGAGAAATGCTCAAGTCTATTCACTCTCGATTGTTCCAAGGCCTTCTTAACTCCTAAAGGACCATGAGTGCAGATTTTGAACAATGAATGAACGGAAACACGTCCCAAACTCACCGAAATGCGTTTTTTCATTTATCAATTTTTTTTCAAGATTCTTATATTAGTTCTTTAACATTTGTACGGTTCAGATTATGAAGATTTTGCTTTGCAAATATTCTATAATTCAAAAGGTATCGAGAGGTCTACCCTCAAAAAGTAACTTATTTAGTTCAAAAAATGACCCTTCAAAAATGACTTGAATCAAAAAATCAAATAAAAATCTTCAAAAATCACTATAATTAGAACTCAATATTTTAAACTTATAGGAAAAAAAAATTTAAATCATAAATATTCAATCTATAACTGATTTTAGGAGGAATTTCCAATTTTTGGCTTCAAATTTTATTGAAAAATATTGGTATGTAATTTTGCTGATCTAACCGTATGGATGTGATCTATAAATAGCATTTTACAACTATTGTTTGAAATTCATCATTAAAATATCCTTCTAAGTTGCATTTTATAATAGATCTTCGCAATTTTGGAAATCTGGACACCCCTCCGGTCCTTTAGGGGTTAAACACCACAAAATGGAATTGGCTGCATTACAACGTCAATACCAGTTGGGCTATCACAAAATAGTGAAATTAGGTTGCCCCACACTAATTTCTCATATCTAACACTTTCAGACATAGTCAACTATAGTCTGGGGCAACCTAATTTCACTATTTTGTGTAGATTATTAGCAGCAGCTTGCTTAGATTATTGGTATTGGTAATTTGGCACCTTCCTAAATCTTTTTAGTTAGAAGATCAAGTCTTTCAGTGTCCTTTCCTCCACGACGTACAGACGGTACAGTCCATGAGGGGAGGGAACGTCAGGAACGCCTCAACTCAAATAACAAAAGAAGGTCGAGACGATTCCACGAAGGAAATAACTTACGGGGCGTTTCGGAGAGAGTTGGCTTGAGCTTGGTACGACATGCACAGGTAAAAGTGATGAAAGACAAGTGAACTTACGGTAGTAACTCGATACTATTTAATACTCCGTACAACTGTACGTACAACAAGCCATTCTGTGGATCACTTCGAGGTGTCATTGAATTTTCATACCATTGAATTAGAGCCACTTCACACTTGCGTGTCCTCATCGCGGTTTCGTAACAAGATGGGACCAGCCGAATTGATACCTGAGCTTCGGAAGAGAAGCACGTCCTACCAAAAGGTAGTTCACGTCACAAGGTACGGTCTCAACGTCTGAACGCAGCCTGCCCGAGACGGTCACACACCTTCATTAAGTCTCAGGGGTTTTGCTTACAGAATCCGTTTCTAATGGAAGAACATAGATTACAGTGAAGCAAAACAAGAGACCTCTCAAGACTCGTACCATACAAATTGTAACAAGAAATATGGATTAAAGTATGGAATTTATTACAACAAAAGAAGGTCCACACCCTTCTATACACAACTGATCGTACAAGTATTCACAAAACCTGACCACTATTGTTCTTGAGGAAGCCACGAAGAATAGCGCCGCGATTCTGTAAACCTCCTTAAAATACACCACGGTAAAAGGTCTTTCAAATTGACGACAAAAAACATTTCGTGATGCGCCTTTAAGCCTTTAACGTGACAAATTCCTCGTACGTTGCTCCAGGCCATAGGCATGATAACTCGTCCATCGCTTACGCCCCGGGCCTAGGCGACGATGACATACAGGGCATATAGAATCCCTGGGATGTACCCGAGTATAGTTAACAGTACGCAAATCCAAAATTCCAGCTGCAACAAGTACAACACGTCCACTCTGTCAGCACCTAAACAACAAATTTAACAAGTTTCCCCATGACAACTAAAAGCAGAAAGAAATTGCAACTGGGACGGATACAAGTCTTGCAGCGCAGAAAAAATCGTATCCTCAACACCTCAAACATTTAGATACAGGTAAGAGAAACAGCATAAAAGAAATTTAATGTAACTGGCTCGGTTCAAGATTTTTGCGACATACAGAATAAGGAACCCAATTCGTTAACAGCTCCGAAATCTGCTACGAAAACACCATGAGACGACTTCCTAATAGAACCCAACTACACTTGCAAAGCTAAAAAACTGTACTCACCCCGCAACCATATCGGAAGAAAACGCCGAGAGGCGGCAACAGAATAGCGAACAAAACCTCCCAGAACGTCGCACCGGAGCTTCCTTTGCCCATTTCTGCTAGAAACAAACACCAGTGTCGATTTCTCTCCCTGCTAGCTCACACAACCGCTCTTTGATATCTCAAATTCAGCACGTACTCTTTGATATCACACAACCGCTCTTTGATATCTCAGATATCTCAAATTAATAAGCACTCGCTCTTTGAAGCTCCGAAGCTCGAGCGCAACAAATCTCGCAGCAGAAAACAACAACAAAGTTCTAAGCTCAGCAACAACTTCAGAACTGCTGATGCAGTACAACTGGACTATAAAGCCATCTTCCTAAAATCTATGAAAATTATAGAACTTCTATTTCCGTAGATTGATCACCGGCCTGTACTCCTGTGGGCCATTTGAAGAAGCCTCTCTGAATCTACGTCGCTCGCATATGCTACCAGCAAGCATCTTCTGGGGAGGCATTATCTCTGCTTGGGTACATCGTGTCGAGAATCTAGAAACTTGGAATCGTAGATTTGAGAGTAAGTACTACTCTGTAGAATTTAAAATTGCAAAGAAGATATGAGTTTGCATGGACAGAAATGAATTTATAGCACGTGTCGCGCTGCTACTGACTGACACTTGTTTGTAAGGCTGGAAAGGCTGACGCGTGTGGGGTCTGTGAATAGATTGGAGTAACCACAACGAACTTACGAATCGGGTGGGAAATTGGGAATGTGCTTTCATGACTCCGAACGGAGCTGTGCTAAGGTACGAGTCTGCTCTTAAAGCGACCCTCTAAGAGCTGATTGCATTTGGGGGGAAGCTAAACTCCTTGAAACTATTGTCAGTGAATTTTTGTAGGAAGAAAAATGGAATTGGCATCTAATCCAAGTCGTTTCATGCTTTTTGGACCTTTGTAGAATTAGTTATGAATTTCTGAAGTTGAAATGCAATGGTCACTAAAAGCAACCACGTCATGAAATGTACTTGTGTGTTCGTACGTTGAAGAAAGCAAAATGTACCTCTCTAGTAGAGGTTGCTTTCATAGCACCCTACTTTATATATTGATTTGAAGTCCTTTCTCATGCTACTAAGGTACATGCGATATTTTTTCTTTGTCCCTTTACCTCAAAAGGTCAAATGACCAATTTTTTGTTTTGAAGAGATTGTTAGAGAGTTTGTGAGGAATACAATCCAAATAGTTTTGTAATTTTTTGACATTCTCATAATATTTTACAAATGTTCAAAATTAAAAACATATTGTAGTCTATACATAACACTAGACTCCCTTGAAAGGACTCCCTTAACCCTTAACCCCTAAAGGCCCAAGGCCTTTTTTCTGCCAAAAAACCATCAAAACTGCCATTTCTATAGCAAGGATTAAAAAAAAATGAAAAATGTTTTTTTTCCACATCTAACCGTAGGATCTTACACCTAACTAGTACGAGAATGTGTGGAAAAAATTTCAGAATTTTTGACCACTCAGATTGCAAGATATCTGCGTTTAACCCCTAAAGGACCGGACTGCGTTTTTTAGCCGTATAGAAATTTTGGGTAGGTTCGTGTGACTAGAGATTTCCATATTTTAAGCTGAAATTTTAATAGAAGGTGGGCGCAAGGAATGTCTTTCATATGCACTAAATTTCAAGACATTTGGAAATAGGAGTCAAAAGTTATGGCCAAATATGTTACTTTTTTTCGTAACTGGGCAGTCCGGGCAGCAAGAAAAATTTGGCAAAAATTTGATTTTTTTTTTTTAAATATTTTTTTTCTTGTATATTATATTTTTGTCTATCTGGAAAGCTTTGATTCATTTCATTTGGATTTGTTATGAGAAAGTTATGGACATTCTTGTTTTTCGGGCAGTTAGACCATCTTCTTGAAAAAAATAACTTGAAAAATTCATTTCTAAATGCTATTTTTTCAATTTTAAAAAAATAAAAATTCTCGTGGTTTAGTTTACTTGCTAGAACAATCTCACCATTGGGATTAGTGTATTTTAATTCCATCTAAAATATATTAATGTTTTAGATTTTCCTTCTATCTTGTACCTACTTCTACTTAATAATTTTTTTAGGAATGATAATTAAGTTTTTTCGAATATTATTTTTTTTCCTAGACTCTCAACTCAATTCTCCACTATAAAGATTTGAAGCACAAAACTTTGTAGTGCAAAAATTTTAAGTGAAAAATGTTTAAAGTCAAAAAATCTAGTCCCGTAATGTGCTGAAATACTTGTTTTTTCCACTTTAAACGCAGATTTCTTGCAATCTGAGCGGTCAAAAATTCTGAAATTTTTTCCACACATTCTCATACTAGTTAGGTTTAAGATCCTACGGTTAGATGTGAAAAAAAAACATTTTTCATTTTTTTTTACTCCTTGCTATAGAAATGGCAGTTTTGATGGTTTTTTGGCAGAAAAAAGGCCTTGGGCCTTTAGGGGTTAAAGTGGGAAAAACAAGTATTTCAGCACATTGTGGGACTAGATTTTTTGACTTTAAACATTTTTCACTTAAAATTTTTGCACTACAAAGTTTTGTGCTTTAAATCTTTATAGTGGAGAATTGAGTTGAGAGTCTAGGGAAAAAAAAATATTCAAAAAAACTTAATTATCATTCCTAAAAAATTTATTAAGTAGAAGTAGGTACGAGATAGAAGGAAAATATAAAACATTAATATATTTTAGATGGAATTAAAATACACTAATCCCAATGGTGAGATTGCTCTAGCAAGTAAATTAAACCATGAGAATTTTTTTTTTTTGAAAAATTGCAAAAATAGCATTTAGAAATGAATCCTACAAATTATTTTTTTCAAGAAGATGCTCTAATTGCGCGAAAAACAAGAATGTCCATAACTTTCTCATAACAAATCCAAATGAAATGAATCAAAGCTTTCCACATAGACAAAATATAATCTACAAGAAAAAAAATATTAAAAAAAAAAAAAAAAATTGCCAAATTTTTCTTGCTACCCGGACTGCCCAGTTACGAAAAAAAGTAACATATTTGGCCATAACTTTTGACTCCTATTTCCAAATGTCCTGAAATTTAGTGCATATGAAAGATATTCCTCACGCCCACCTTCTATTAAAATTTCAGCTTAAAATATGGAAATCTCTAGTCACACGGACCTGCCCAAAATTTCTATACGGACAAAAAATGCATGCCGGTCCTTTAGGGGTTAAAGGACAAAGGGGTGACCCTCAAAATCCCTAAATGACTGTTGAGTTTTAACTTTAGAAATATACAAAATCCCTAGAAGGACTGTTGAGTTTTGACTTAACCCCTAGAGGACTGTTGTCCCTGTGGGGAACAAATGCGTTTTCGGGCAGGTACCTATGGGCAGAAATTTTCTCCTGATTTTTTGAAATTTTTTGGGAGGTAGAAAATCTGATTAGCTTTGTGGGAATATAATTTTTTTCACAATTGGTGCCCGGAAAAAAACATTATGACCAAATAAGCTCAAAATAGGGGACGGAGGGTAGCTCGGGCAACAAAAAAAAATGGACAAAATTTGGATTTTTTTTTTTTAATATTTTTTTTCATAGATTATATTTTTGTCTATCTAGAAAGCTTTGATTCATTTCATTTGGATATGTTATGAGAAAGTTATGGACATTCTTGTCTTTCGGGCAGTTAGAGCATCTTCTTGAAAAAAATAACTTGTAAGATTCATTTCTGAATGCAATTTTTCAAATTTTTCAATTTTTTTTTTGCATGGTTAGGTTTACTTGCTGAAACAATCTCACCATTGGGATTAGTGCATTTTAATTCCATCTAGAATATATGAATATTTTAGATTTTCCTTCTATCTTGTACCTACTTCTACTTAACAATTTTTTTAAGAATGATAAGTAAGTTTTTTTTTAATTTCTTTTTTTCCCTAGACTCTCAACTCAATTCTACACTATAAACATTTAAAGCTCAAAAATTTGTAGTGCAAAAATTTTAAGTTAAAAATGTTTAAAGTCTAAAAATCTAGTCCCGCAATGTGCTGAAAAACTTGTTCTTTTCTTTTTAATTGCAGATATCTTGCAATCTGTGCAGTCAAAAATCCTAAAAAAAATTCCACACATTCTTATACTAGTTAGGTGTAAGATCCTACGGTCGGATGTGCAAAAAAGACATTTTTCAAATTTTTTTCTCTTTGCTATAGAAATGGCAGTTTTCAATGTTTTTTGGCAGAAAAAAGGCCTCGGTCCTTTAGGGGTTAAGAAGATTTTGAATTTAATATCTTCAATTAGAGAAGGATTTTTTTAATCCATCTTGACATAAAATTAAATCATTCACAACTTGTACACAAATCATGGAGCATTGAATGACCACTCCAGTCACACCACTAAAAAGTAAAGAAAATTTGCCCTTATAATATGCTTGAATGAGTTTCATTGTCTTCATGCAATTCCAGTAGTTGCTTTTGAGTGCATTCATAATCTAAAATGTAGATGCTCACTCTTTTAGGAATTAAGGACTAACATTCAAATTTTGAACAACAAGTTAACGCAAACACATCTTAAGGACACAAAAATGTGTTTTTCCATCCATTATTTTTTTTTGTAGATTCTTATGTTAGCTCTTTAACATTTGTACAATGAAGATTTCTTTTGAAGGGGGCACTGGTAAAAAAGTAGACAAACACATGAGTCCAACCTATACAGGGCTTTGGTACCATTAAATTACATAATTATCTAATATGGTCATTTTTCTACCCTATAATTTATTATAATTTTTTTCGGATAAATTGAAATCAAAGCTATATTATTTATAAATATTATATAATTTATTTTTGCAAGTTAGTGGTGCACTTTCATAACTACAAAGTATATACAAGGAACTTTCGTGGCACTTAGGCCCACCATTGTCATCCAAAATATGTTCAAATTTCTAAAAATAGCATTGTAGTGAATGCACTACGCCAACAAAACAACTATTAATTACCTCATCCACCACCTAACATTTGAATATTAAGTTTTGAAAACCATTTAAGTCATTGCAAGAAAGACCTATCCTATTTACTAGTCACAATGAGAGTGACTCTCCTTTCATATGCTATAACGTTTGAAGCAAAAGTCCAATGAACATAAAAAATTTATTGGAGATGTCTAACTTTATGGTAATCAGATCCCTTATTTTTTAGAAATTAAAAAAAACCATTTTATATTTAAATATCATTTTTGTTAATTTGTCACACCATAAGGTTTAGGGTTTTTTACTACGTTAGGAGTCCCCAAATTTAATGATCTGGAGCTGAAATCTTCATGGTCTATTTGCATAGTAGGAAAGCATATTCCTACCAAAGTAAATATAAAAATATATTATTTTGTGTCCTCCACATGAGTGCAAACAGCACTGCCATTGCATGCAATTTTCGAACAATGAAGATGGTTCTAACATCAATATTTTGTTGAAATTTCATCACTATGAACTCTTTCCAAATGGCCAATTTTTATTTATTTATTTATTTATTTTCCTATTTTTTTACGAATTAAATTGTGAAATTACAGTGACCAGTCCTATTTTCATGAGATTTAGGGTTTTTCTAGTTCTCCTACTTAGAAAAAATTTCTATGCTTTTCCTTCCTAGGGTACCTTCTTCTTGAAGATGTATATATAAAATATATTTTTTATATTTTTATAAATTGATTTTCTAATTATAAAGCCCCCCTCAAAGAAAAAATGAATACTGTGAAAAACGCTACAAAAAATGGAAGGTCTTTCTTGCAATGCTACATGTAGCATAGGGCATATAAAAATGTTCAAGTCCGACTAATATTTACAAAACATAGAACTCAAGTGCAACACCAATGATCTGGTGGTGTACCACTTGGATAGTCTAAATGCATCCATCTAAGATGAAAATAATGTATAGGAAGCACCCAAAGACACATATTGACAACATGCCACCCATGTCTAAAAAAAAGAGGATCCCATGATAAAAACTATGCATCATCCAAAGACATGCATCCTACTAACAATTAAGGTAAAGCAACCCATTATGGACAAAATGAGGAGTTTGTCCTCATGTTGTTACTAAACTTTTTTAATTTTATTTCCACGTAAAGACAAGTGATAGAAATGGCAAAAACATTTGAAATTATATTTTTTTGACAAAGTGTGAATTTCTTATGAATTTTTGAAGTGTTTTGCCCACCACGGCCTAAAAGAGTTTCTAGACTACCCCCAAATCAACAAAAATTGTACCCATAACACTTATCTTACTCACTTAAAGCAGTCACAATATTTTCTAACGTGAAAGGCCTAAAAAAGTCACTTCGTATAATGAATTAACACTAAAAAGATGAAAATTCCTATTGTAGTCACTAATCACTCCATACCGGTTAGTTAAGGCATTGATTGTGGCCCAAATTCCATCCACCGGAAGAAAACCATAATGGGGTCATTTCTAGATGTCCGCAATGGATCTTTTGTTTGTAATGGGATATTTTATCTTATGTAGAAACCCTAGAGAGTAAGAGGCAACACCTTGCATTAATTTTTTTTAAATGTTTGGTATGTTTTATAAAGTCATATTCATTATAATACAAAATACATGAATATGACTATTCAATCCTAAAATTTATTAAATTGTAATAATTGGATTGAAATGAGTTTCATAATCCTATATTTGTTCGCACATGGACTACTTCTCTAATTAATAACTCTCCTAGAGAACCCCCAAAGATATATAGAGTTGAGATTGAAAAGATCTTTAGTTTCAACCATTAGAAGAAAAATGGACCCTCGGGAGGTCTGTGAGTTCCCGGATAGCAGGGAATGCTGTTCGGATAAACAAAAAAAAATTTGAATTCTTTTTTTCTTTTTTTTTTGCCAGCGAACGGGGGGCCTGTTCAGGACAGCGAACTGGCGGGACAGTGCAATAAAACAATTTAAAAAATATTAAAATAATATTAATATTAAATTAAATGCAGAATTTCAGAATTCACAAATCTGATGTGGCCGAAATTTTCCTCGTCAACCAGAATCATTATTTTATTTTTATTTTTATTTTTATTATTATATTATTAATATTTTTTTTTAAATTTATTATATTTTTAAATTTTTAAATATTTTAAATATTTTTTTATTGTGGCCACTATTCATCAATGATGATGAATAGTGGCCATTATCCCCCAAAGGGACTGTGAGTTCCATTGCGGGGAACTCACAGCCCCTTTACAAAAAGAAGGAGCCCTCCCGAGGGCCCATTTTTCTTCTATTGAATACATCTCTTGACTTCTACTTTATTACTCCATCATCACTTTGTATTCTTCTTGTAATCTATAATCACTCTTTTCTACTTATTCAAGGACTATTCTCTCTTTTCTTGAGATCTTATTTTTATACATCTTGAAAAGCTCTATTCTATTTTAAGCCCCAACGTGCTCGTAATAGTTATCCATAAAAACTTTGAAATTCAATATCTTTTGCCTTATGAGTTGGAATGATTGTAAACAAAAATTTGTATGGAAAATTTCATTAAAACGGTGGTATTCCATGTGAATTTTCAGACGAGTTTACATTACTAACATCTAGGTCAGTTACAGATTTTAGAAATCTCTAACTATTATAGATATTAGACCACACAGTCTAAAAAATCTAGAACTAGTATAGATTTCAAATATCTAGGATTGGTATAGACAAAAGAATTAAGATTGTGCGGTTTGAACTAATAAAAGAGCCAAAATTAACTAAATACAGCCATTTCAATGAAATTTGCCATATTGTACACATTTCTTTGCAAAGACCTTTCTAATGACACCAACCATTGAACGATCATCTATTTTTCTTTTTGTGTCCAAGAAAACTTTGAAATTGAATATCGTTTGCCTTGTGAGTCAAGAAGGTTCGAAACAAGGTTTGTACATGCATCCTTGCCAAGCCTTTTTGATTGTACCAAGAGTGCCCTTGTCGGCCAAATGGTCTAGGAGATGTCAAACACATGTCACCAAAAAAAAAAAAAAAAATTGTCTTAACAATATACATATAGATAGATAAATTCTATTTCAAAAAATAAAATTTAAAATAAATATAATAAATAAAGTTGAAATAAAAATTGAAGTCAAATAAAAATTCAAGAATAAAAATTAAAAATAAAAATAAAACATAAAGATTTCTTGAAAATAAATTTTACATCTTTAAAATCCGAAGAAATCCAATTAAAATTAGCAATTTTAGTCCAATCAATACAAAACTTGCCATAGATGCAAATTTTTAAATTTGTAGGATTCTAATTACATGTCAATTTATTTATTTTAAATTGAAAAACTTTGAGATATTCTTGTAGTCCTAATCCCAAAATCCTTGAATGCATTTGTTTTAGAGTTTTATTGACATATATTGAAGACATTAAAACAACACATTAGAAGAGATTTGGGGGCATTGGAGCAAGGCTTTTTTTTTGGACCAGTGTCCCCCTCTCTGGCTTCACAGCAGAGGCCAGTATTTGGAGGGAGGGACAAACATAGGCCAAAATTCTAACAATCTGGCACTATGGTGCCAAAAAAAAAAGCCCTGCATTGGAGGGCCGTTTCAGGCCCGTTCCCAGATCTGTTCTCGATGCAGGAAGGGAGCGTCGGGCTGCTATCAGACCCTAATTACCCAAAAAAAAAAAAAAAAAAATGTTTTTTTTGCTTCTGAAATTTAAAAAAAAAACAGTAAGGAAAAAAAAAAAATCGAAAAATCCAACGTGGCACTCTCTCGACCACGTCAGCCTACGCGTGTGGCAGAGTTCCCAGGCAGGGAACTGCTTGATAACTCGCGGGCTCTTAGAGCCCTCAAATCTCTTCTAATGCATAAATTTGAAAATCCTAGCATTTCAATATTTTACAACATCATGTCAAACTTTTAATCAACATGTAAGGTGTGAAAGTGAAAGATAATATTAAATTTTAGATTTTTAAATTTATCCCCCCAAAATTTCTAACATGATAAAGTTGCTAAAATCTTGATGTTTTGCAATTTGCCAGGGAATTTGTTAGAGTCCACTTTATCAAATTGAAACCATCTATATTATTTGAGAGGTCTTCAATCAATCATGATGTTTCAATCTTGAAAATTAGAAGACTTGAAGTGTTAGTTGATTTGCAAGTTAGAATTTTAAATTATTACAATTTGTATACTCTCTAAAAATTTTAATGTCATCAATTTATTTATATTTGTTAAATTTAATACAATTGTGTAACAATTGAATGAAATTTCATTTTGAATTAGTTATTTAGATAGTTTGGTACCAAGGGAGTTTTGAAAGTGAGAATCTCTACCAAAAGAATTTGGTATTCAAAGAATATTATTTAGAAGCAATTTACTCATGTATTTGAAAAATTGAAAGTACGTTCTTTAGATCATAACTTTTCCAAAGTAAATAATAATTTTCTATAAGCAATATTTTTTCAAATAATAATTATAAATGAAATATTGAATTTGTGTTTTATATATTTACATTCTATTAATTTTCCAACAATCTTCCATTTTTATTTTGTTTTAAACTTCCACCTTGCATACAAAAATCAAATGTGATATGACATTTGATATTATTTAAATTATACAAGATTTAAAACTTGAAAGTGTGGAATTATAATTATTCTAAATTCAAATCATCAAACCTCAATTTCACATTATTTTTTTGGCTAGTGTGGAATTACTAATTACCTTTTTCAAGATTTGTAGATTGTACTAATGATATAATAAAGTATAAAAAAATAATTGATTTTTTGAAAATTGATTCTTTTGTATACTTATTATAATTCATGATGCTTTTGCTTTCATAAAAGCAAATTCTCATAAATTTATGTTAAGCATGAAGATTCTAAAAATCATAATATTAGTTTTATTATTTATTTATAATTTTTAATATAAAAATTCATTGCTTATGGAAGTTTAGGATTGAAATGGCAAAAGAAGCAAATACCATTCTTGTTCCTAGTTCAAGTTTTGATGATGAAGTTGATGTATATTTTGGTATAGAAGCATTAGCTAAATTTGAATCTTTAATTGAAAAATTCAATTTTCCAAAAGGCATATTTCCACTAATTAATGTAGAAGAATTTGGAATTGATCTAAAGATAAATTCTTGGTGGTTGAAACTCAAAGAAAAATGTGAACATGAATTTCAAGGTGCAAAGCAAATAGTCATATACATGAAAAATGTATCTGGAAAAATTCAGAAGGGTAAACTATTTGATATAAAAGGATTAAAGATTAAACGTATAGAAAATAAAGAAATGTTTCTCCCTTTGTCTACTAAAGAAATTTTTTTAGATGATCCTCCTTCAAATAAAATTCATTTTAAAAATGCACAAGGAATTGTAGAATCGTTTCCATTGTTTGATTTTTAAAAACTATATTCATTTTATACCTTTTCAATGGTATTGATTTTTATTGAATCAAAATATGACAAATATAATCTAATAAAAGTACATAGATGATACATTAGATAATTAGCTTGGGTACAATAGTATATACTTTAAAATCGTAATTGCAAGAATGAATAAACATTTTAGTTTTTCGTTTGATGTTGCATCAAAACAAGGTTACTATCAATATTAGGCACCATAAGAATTATTTTTCATACCTTTTTATAAATTCAATTTAGTTTACAAAACATAATAGATGAATTTTTCATTTGAATAATATTATAAAAAAGATGAAATTTCAAGGCAAATTAAATAAAAAATTTGCACTAATGTTTCTAAATGATTGTGTCAATATAAAATACATGCATTTATTGATGCATTTGAAACAAATATTTTTTTGAAAATCAAAATTTATATTGAATAGTAAAGAATATTTTTGAAACATACATTCAAATTAAAAGTGTAGGCGTATTTTTGTCTACAATTATTAAAATTTTTTTAAACATTGAAATTGGATTGAATTTTGTTTGATAAATAGTTCATAAGATTGTAGTCATGCCAAACTATGATAAGTGGATCCCTAGTGTATAGTATTTAGATAACAATTATTCTTTGCATCATTAAATGAAGAATATATATTTAATGCAATCCATCATTTACACTAAAGAAGTATAGTATGCTTTGATTTTTATTATTATTTCAAAATTAAAGTGAAATAATTAAAATAACAAAATAATTTTTTTAATATAATAATAAAATAAGATAATATTAAGAATTATTTTATTTGACCTCATTTTAAAAATGAATCTAAACAGTAACACACCAATTTGTTTTTGAAGTTCAAAAATTTATTAGTGATATTTGATCTACTAGTTTGTAGTATCATACAAACCTATATTGTGGTTCAAGTTTTTTTTAATCATATAACTATGAAAAAGTGATTTTGCAAAATTATCTTAGTCTTATTTATCAATAATATCAGACACTAATGTAGTACTAAAAGTATTGTTCTTTCAACAAGATAATTTTGAAATAAAGAATCAATTTGAATAATATTTTATTAATAAAATATTAAATGTTTATTTTTTTTTAAAAATTGTATAAACTTTTATTGATAAATATATTAATTAAATATAAAAAAATAGATCCAAATATATAGATATGATTTTAAGATCGTTTCTATAATAAAAAATTGAAGATAAATATTGAATTGTTATTCTATACTAAATTTTACATTACATCTTGAAATTTGGACTACCTTTGGTCTTTAAAAAGTTAACTTCCCTTGTTAAAGACACATGCTCTCTCCATTTTTGAGGGCTTGCAAAAGTTGCTATAAGTTCAATATGGGAATGTTTTGGAGTCATCTACGGAGTTTAAAATAAAGTTACAGATTTTGAATTTTAAATATTATCTATATTATTTTATCTAACATATAAAAATTATCAATATTTTGATATAGCACTTGAAGTCTCAATTCTAAAATTCTTTCCAAGTTTGATTTGGAAATTTATTATGAGTTCTTAGTGAAATTTGTTGAAACAGATTAAAAAATTGATGCTTTCACAATGGTATTCATTCCTTGAAATTTGTTGTTTAAATCTATGAAACTTTTTCTTCAATTCTACAGCCATTAACAAAATTGAGAGCAAATCTAAAATGTTTTCATTCAAACGACTATACCATAAACATCAATGGACAAAGTCCAAAAGTGGATATACAAAAGTTGTAGTGAGTGACATACTTCACATTACCATGGAAGTTTGAAGAAAAATTAGTTGTGATTTGGCAAAAAATTAATTTCAAAATTAGCTATGACTAAAACTTGGTTTTGTTCACCATGATTTCAATTTATTTTATCTTTTGTCAATTTTTTCTTAGAACTCCAAAAAAACTTATAGTGCTTTGGCATGTTTGTATACATCATTTCATATTGTCGTTCACAAGAATTAAAGGAAATTGGCATTTATAGAATTTAAAATATCAACAATTTGACAAACATGCAAATGATGTTCGTTCTCACAATATTTGGATTTTTTTTTTGAATTGAGAGCATAGGATTGCATTAGCCATTGTAGAAAGAGTATAGGTTGCAACATGGACCATTGTTATAGCTTAATGCCCTTGCATTTGAAGTATTTGTTGAATAGGGCAATACAATTTAACTTATATTTTACAATTGTGTAATGCATTTTTAGGATCAGATTTTTTGTTTGAAGACTAGAATTCATGATGTAAATGGTCCAAAAAATCCAATTCTTTTTATCATTCTCAATTTCATAAAAAATCCTGCCAATTTCATAAAGATTAGTATAATTTTTGGAAATTGGCAGTTTTTTGATGAAATTGAGAATGATAAAGTTTTTTTGGATTTTTTGGGCCATTTATATGCATCATGAACTCTACTCTTCAAATAAAAAAATTGATCCTAAAAACGCATTACACAGTTGTAAAATATAAATTAAATTGTATTGCCCTATTCAACAAATACTTCAACTAAATTTTTCAACATATAATTTTTCTGTTTAAGTATTTTTCTATTCGTAGTGAAAAAATAGTAAAATAAGACTATTCAAGATATTATAATAATGTAGTCACAAAAGGTGCATCAAATATTGTTTTCTCCATGGAGTGCGGATGCAAAAATCTTGTAATATATGTAGTCAAAGTTTCTAAAATTTCTTCTATATATTTTTATACTAGTTAAGTGGAAGATTCTATAGATGAATACACAAAAAATATAATTTTTGAAGTTTTTGCTCTTTGCAATTGAAATGGTAGTCTTTAGTGGTTTTTGATTTCAAGAAAACCTCGGGATTTGGGAAATGGGGAACTACAATGTGTACCAAAATGATTAAAGAAACAACAATTAAAAAAATGAATGCAATATTAGTGAACTTTCAGACCAATTGGGACATCAAAGAAATATAGAAAGTTGAAAATGAATGCCAACAATCAATTATCTTGGTTTACAATTTATTAAATTTAAGGTTATAACATTTTTGAAAACTCTTTGTTTGCCTATATTAATATTAATAAAAATTAGAATGCAAATTGCAATAATGATGTAACAAAGAATAAGTCAATAACTTCTATAGTGCAAAAAATGCAAAACATTCCTCTAACTAAAATGGTGATGTAATGATGCAAGTTGTATAATATGTAAGCATCTACTGGATGTTGAAATGCACTACGATATGCCTAGTGAAATTAAATGGTCTAGTGTATCTGAACTAAATTATGGACATGTTCAAGTTATGCATGCATTATGAACATGAATTGTTTTTCGAGAAATAATACAATAAAAAGCATTAATTGTTTTATGGATAAACATAACCTTTTTTTTCAATGGATGAGTTGCTAGAGAAATTGCAGATGATATCACTATTTGAGGATGAAAGAAATGAATAGTTGACTATATTTTAGATATTACATTTGTGTTTGTAATGTAAATACAAATAATATAGATGATGATAGCATTGTACATTGCCAAAAAGGAAATAGTAGAAATAAATGAATTAAGGTAGATGCATCCATTCCCATCCATGTACTCTCGCTTGTATTATAAAATTCCCTTATAGTGCCCCTAAATGTACCTTGAAACCATTCCCATGCTCAATAATTGTGGTTGGTGGGCTCTAATTTTTTTAGATTTTGATATTAGAACCATGGTAGCTTTACTATAGTGCAGTTTAGAATGCCTTAGAGAGTTCTACTTTAAAAATTCATAGAAATTAGATGCCTCATTAGGGTTTTCTTACTTTCTTTTGAAAATATATGTTTTTCAATTGCTAGTATTGCAAAAATAATTTTCTAGAAAAAGGTGCCTCGAACTATGTTGAATTGTCTAAATGGACGGTTATAGATGCTCCCATGTTACAACAACCAACTTCCATGCAACTCTCAAACCCTCAACTCTTGTGCTTTCATAGATTTTGGTGTTAGAACCAAGGTAGCTTTACTATAGTGCAATTTCGGGGGCCCTAGTGAGTTCTGCTTCGAAAATTCATAGAAATTAGATGCCTTATCCAAAAATTATATTTTTAAAATTAAAATTAAAATTCAATTGGTAATATTGTAAAAATATTTTTTTGCCTCCAACTACGCTGAATTGCTTAAATGGACGGTTATAGATGCTCCCACCTTACAACAACCAACTTCCATACAACTCTCCGACTCTCAACTCTTTGCACTTTCATACCAGGTTTTTTTTTTTCATTCTGACAGTGCACCATGCAAGAAATGGAAGACGTTCCCTTCAGATATAGGCCACTGTGCCTGTGCCACGACATTGGAGTCTGGCCTCATGAGGCCTAAAATAAAAACCCTGCTTTCATACTAATGTGCCCGCTAATGTGCCCGCTAATGTGCCCGCTAATGGCATTGACCCTCCAACCCTAATGCCGAGCCTACTTCTAACCTCTTGAAGCGATACACCGGGAAACGGAGGTGTTCTGAAGGACGACACAGGAATACTCGTTGGGTTTCCGTGTGAGCTCACTTGGAATTGAGAATAAGCTCCGTGTGAGAACGAGCTCTTCCATGGGTTTCAATAAAAAGAAAAAAAGAAAACGAGCTCTTCCATTTTATTTCGTGATTTTTTAAGTGCGTTCTTAACTGCATTTTTTTGGCATTTTTTTTTGGGTTTCCTTGTTCAAAAACTCTGTAAGAATTCGTAAAAGATACGAAAATGTTAAACCACGTTCAAATTATTTCTGATTGAACAAGAATTCGGAGAGCGGAGTGAATCGGAGAATCGGTTTTATTCCATTTTCCAGTAATTAATTGTGGATGGATCCATGACTACAGTGTTCTGTTTAGAGAAAATGCTATTTAATCATATCTGGCTGAACAGAACTTGACGCAGTCGTGGCTGCAGGTTTACTGTAGACGACAGGCGATCTCCTGGTAAACAATGTCGGCGCGGCAACGTGCAGCAATCGGTAAGTTAAGTCGGATTCGTCCTCCATTCATCCTCAGCATCGAATTAGAAAATGAGAAAGTTAGATCGCGACAGTATAAGTTAGCTTCGTTGAGGCTCGGATGCCGTGAGCAACAATGTAGCATGGAAGCTTGAAATGATGATGACGAGCCCGGGCGGAAACCTCCTGGAATTAATCGAGTTGATTAATTGCCATGTAAGTTAACTGAGACGTTGCTGCCTATTTTAATGTCGAAGAAGAAAAGGAGAGATTCGATTCGAAGACGGTGACTGTTCGTGACTGCTCGTTGATATGAATAGCTAGCCAGTCCCATTTATTGCTGTTCTAAAAAGAATTTGGTCACGATCAAATTGAATTGGACCAGCGTGAAGTAGAAGTATCCATTTGAATTGTGTAGCTTAAAATATCTTCTGATCGAATTCTTACATTTTTACTGCAAAAATTGCTCAGAACTATGAGGAAAAGATGCGCACCAGTCCTGGAAGAACATTATGATTTAATTTTTCACAGTACATATATGCCTTGTAGGGATGTGCAGAATTTCTTATCCCCTCGTTTGCATCCTTTGCTAGATGCCATAGGCACGCTCTTTACTTCATTGTTCTCAAATCTTCACAACAGAATCCCACCATCATGAACTAAACTTACATCGACCTTCTGTTTCTAATCGTGAAGCTGTTCTATTGCGATTGCCAGACCACGTGTACACGAGCATGTTATTCTCCTGATGCTCTTTGCAGCTAGCGAGGACAGCAAAGAGAGTCAAGCTCTGGCAACGGAAACCTAATAATCCATATCCTTGCAGAAGCTCTTCAACTGCATCCATGTCTTATCGACAGTTACTAGCATCAATCAATGAAGTAACAGTAGCATGCCTAGGAAATCACATGTCCATTACCTAATCGGTTAACACCATCCGAGAAGGAGATTTTATTATTGGAAAGAATGCAAGTATACAAGAAACTCGTCCGAAAAACTCTCACTACAATGGCCGATGAAGCCTTTAGATACACTATCACTCACAAAAACGGTCTCTGAGCCTCCACATTCATAGTAAAGACTTTAAGGACTTCGCTTTTACAAATCGTCGACGCTTGTGATCAGGCAGCTCGTTTTCGGAATCAATCGTTTTAGCGTTCAGAGTCTTCTCTGGGGCGCTGACAGCTTTCGCAACTTCTTTCGATGTAGGGTTTGAAGGCCTCACAGCCGGATGGACAGGGCTCCCAGAAGGACTGGCAGAACTCTGCGGCTTCTTTGATTTATTCCGCGCCTTCCTCCGACGAATTTCGGCCCTACGGATTTGGTCCCGGTGATACTGGCACAAAGAAAACCCTGCTTCCGCCATCCGAACACATCGCCAGCCTTTGCCATCGTCCCGATTGCACCGCGGGCCGGACTGGTCCGGCGACGAAGGACTCGCCTTCTGTGATGTGGACGGCGGCTCTACTTTCCCCCTGCTGCTGTTCGATTTGCTTCTCAATGCCACCGCCCAGTGATCTGCCCCAGATTTGTTCGTAAGTCCCACTTTGGGCTCTACACTAATCGGCTCCTGCAATTTTTGCAGCTGCTTTGCAGCTTCTATGATTGTTTCGAATTCCGACTCAGCGCTCTTCGGTTCAACCGTGGCCTCCTCACGCTTACTGTCTGCCGTTTGAAAGTTCTCCCACGCATCCAGGTCCGACGACTCCTGCATAAAGTACCGCCCACGCTCCTCGCGCTCGACGAATGCAGAGGAGCTACGGAATGCCTTCGCGACCTGGACGATCAGTCTCTCACCGCCGTCAATCAAACCGGGTAATCGCTGCTCCTGGATTTTAGCGACGGCTTCTTTCGCTGTCAGTCCGCTGCTCACAGCTTCGCAGCAGACACGCTTCAAAGACTGAAACAAAAGAGTGGGCTGATCTACGGTTTTCATTGCTGGGCTGCAGTCCATCGAAGGGCTCCTGGCGACCGGGGAGGAAAATGATTCATCAATGAGGAGTTCGGCCTTCGCCGACTTCGTACCTGGATACACAAACGGTTCAAATTGAATCTGCCGTACTGCTCAAGCGGCATGAGTTATCCTCCCATCCCGTCGGTGATTCTTTGCACTCGCCGTGTCGTGCAATTTAAGCACACATTACAAAACCCTGGACTGGTGAGAAGCACCAGTCCAAGCTCGCCCTAATAACTATTTCCCGAGAGACTCTCGATCACGCAAGCTACCGGACCTAGGGTGAGATGGACTGTACCAACCAAGAAAGCGTCGCTTATCAAGCAAAACAGTTCAAGGTCTTAAGTTATCGCGACGGAACTGCACCTTCTTGCTCAATACGCAACGAAATGAGTATGTGTGGGCGAAATTTTATCTTACCCGCTTGTATGATAGAGCTGATGGAGATGATACCAGGGCCTTCGGCGATCGCGCCCCGGGTGCGGCGCTTTCGGGAATATCCATCAGCTGACAACCTGCTAGTTTCCAATACTGTCAGACGTCAGAACCAGGACTGATTTCGGACAAAGTCCTGCAGCGGCGTTTCAATCAGTAGGGACGGAAGTATCCTGAGAGCTTGAGGCAACATCACCTCGACGTTTCTGATTCCGGTTGGTTTTCAAATTCCACACGGTAGAAATAAAATCTCGCCCTGGCTGGCGCCAACATTCGACAAGAAAAACAACAGCTAGCCATCAATGTCGAAAGATCTGCTGCAGTGAAGGGACTAACCTCTTCCGCTGCACTCGATCAACTTCTAGGCGCTCCATCGTCCCCGACGACGACGACGCGGCGCGGTGGTCCTGCCACGGCATGCCGCCAGTCATGTCAGTCAGAGATACACACTTCCCTCCCCGGCCCGAAGCCCCGAACATACATACATGGACTCCCTCCAAAGCAAACCAACTTCCCACAGCAACAATGCTTCATCCTCGCCCTTGCATGTAAGACTACCCTCAATTCATTCAACTCGATTCATTTCGCAATGCAGTCAATTCGAGACAAACATCAGATCCCTCGCCCGATCACGAAACAAATCCCCCACGAAACGTGCGAACAGTGATGTATATAAATAACGACGACCATGAGCTCACAGTAATTCATTCGAAACCGCTAGGGACTGTCCAAAACAACATTGCTCCACGCCCCTCACGTGACACTGCTGCAACTACATATAATCCCCAAACCGGGCTCCAAACCAGCAGCAGTATAGTACTACCAGGCAGTCGTGACCCCCACTGGTAGCTGCAACTGATGCAGCAGCACCACTACCACCACGCGCCTCGACCGCGGCGTCCCCGTTGCGCTGCTTCTCATCATCCTCGCGTCGAGCATTATTGTGCTCCCCTGGCGCAAACCCCTTGAGCAAGAACGAGCGATCCGCAGCGCCGGGCGCCAGCGGCACACAGCAGCGCGGCCCTTTCCGGATCCTCATTCTGCCCAAAGAGCGAGAACCGAACACCCCTTCACTGACCCACCCCCCAAAGGAAAGGAGGGAGAAGCGAGAAAGCTCGATTGCTGCAGGCGCGGACTGGACGTTTTGAGCTATGGAGGCCTGGAGCAATAAACTCACGGCACAACTGCGACGACGCCCGACAGACGACGCTGGCTGGAGAGACGAGTACCAAGCTTCAGTCGAGGGGGCCGGCCATAGACAGCGTAGAGTTGGGAAAGAGGACACGGGGGGCTTTCATTTCCTGTGTTCCGCCGGATGGATGAAACTCACTCAGTCTCATCCTGCCTGCCACATTCGTGCATCCGGAGGGGGTCTGGATGAATGAAATCGGGATTCATCCGTCCTCCCGTGGTCATGCATCCTTGCTTCATTCATCCTCCCGTCTGCCACAAGCACCAGAAGCACAGCCCGTGGGTTGGTCTCGGGACCAGCGCTCCCCTTCCTCCCTTCAGTGAACTTATTCCCTTTCCAATCCTACTCGGGTGCATCATTTGCCAGTACTTGCAACTACTCAAAATCTGCATGTTGGCAGTTATTTATGCCCTTTAATTCTTCTTCCACGGTATATTTTTCGTATTTGAATTTGGTGTGCAAGATGGTTTTCCTCTTTTTTTTTTGTTTGTTGTGTATTTCTCAATGGCTCAAAAGTGCAGGAAAGTTGTGGTGCCCAATGAAAATGAAGCATGATGTGTTCAAGAAATAGCACTTGGAGAAAGCATGTCTTAGGGCATCAAGCTTCAAGACAGGCCCATACGGACATTAGTTTGGTGTTGAATTGGGCCAACTAAACCATTAGCATTGAGCTTTGGTATTGTAGCTTGGTGCCATGCAACCTCTTTTCTACAAGATGTAATAGATTTTTGGGATTCATTGCTCCCAAAGAATGAATGTCTTTGAGTTTTGTTCAATAGATTTGTGAGATGCAATTATAAGAATACCTATCCGAGATTGTTGAAATGGAATTTTGAGTTTTTGAATCAATGAGGAATTTACAAGGTATTCAAAACATTTGTGAACATAATGGTTGATCCTTTTGTAAAGCAAAGTGCCAAATGTAGAACAATATAGTGTTTTATATATATAAGTTATGATTTTTTTTATCAAATTTGTAAATATGGTAGCTTTGAACTTTGGTATCTCTATCAAAATTGTAACAAATATTTCACTCACAAACTAAACATTAAACTAAATTTAAAATATAAAAAATTCAATTTTATCACACCAAATGAATTTCACTATCACCTCCATTCAGAGCATCTACAATGCAGATGCACGATACAAGCCCAACAATATAAAATGGACGGCATGAAACAATGCTTGTAACTAGTATGATTCCATAACTAATTTGATTCTTTTGCTATGATGTGAATAGTCCAAATTTGAGATTCTTGATCATACTTTTTGTCCTTCTAGAAAAGCTTTTGCCTTTTGGGAATCCAGAAGTTTGGATCTCCATGGCCATGGTCAACGAATCTTTTGTTGAGAGCATAGTTGTCGGTTCTTTGCATCTTACCAAAGGGCCTAAATACAGAGCCTACAAGTTTGGAACAACCACTTGTAGTCACCTTTCAATATCGGACTACACAACTATTCTGTAACTAGTGGATCTTGTAACGGTTCCATAGTGGATGCTTGAATCAAGTTGTACGCTCAATCATCTTAACCCCTAAAAGAAGTAGCATGCATCTGTCTTGGCATAAATATCTTTATCTATACACATTGAAATGCATACATTCTATTAAAATGTCATGGGAAAATGGGAATTTTTTTCACTCTCAAGAGGCCATACTTAGAGGTTTTGTATATTTTCAATTTTTAATAACAATGTAATTGCTACATAAAATATAAAAATACTTTATAATTGCTTAAAATAATAAAAAATTACATACATATTGTGTTTCTGAAACTTCTGACCCGTTCCTTGTGCTAAAATCACTTGTCAAATTTTTCCATAACTCAGAGATGAGCTTTGACTGGAATACAATATGACTTCACATTACAAAATCACAAACAAGAATCAACAAAATTTCAACTATGCAATTGATTCCTTTTCTTGTGCAATGAATTTGCAAACGGATATTATAAAGGAAATGGTAGTTAATTACATTGGTGAGTCTTCCCAATGATTTATGCTAGCTCTAACTAGAGACACCTCCTAATAATAATTTCAAAAACACATACATACACATACGGGGGTATTAATTTTTTTATAGTTGAATGATCAAATCTCTATTATTAGCTAATATTCTAACATGTCCTATCCTATGAGACCCAATGAATAGTTTAAATAATTTTGAAGCATTTTATTTCAAGGCCTATGTTAGTAATAACTTTTTTTATGACAATATATATACTTTAGAAAATGAAGCCCTCTCAATATGTAAAACCTTCAAACCTATAAGGCTTTACTATTTCAATACATCTATACTATTTATAAGAAGATTCTAGCAAGATATTGACACAAAATGTGTAATAGAATTTATGAATACAAAGGAATGGGTCAAAAGTATACACCTTCATGTGCTATATTAGACCTAATAATATTCTAAAACAAATTTTTTGAAACTACCTTAAGTTAAATATGATATCAACACACCTATATTCTATATTCCTTTTCATGGGTAACTAGTTTACTAAATTTTAAAAATGAGACTATATGTTTGTACTTATGTAGTTTCTAACATTCGGGAGGTGTCTTCTCCTAAGTGTTAACCAAAGGCACAAGAGAATTATATACAACAATTACCTTCTAAAGCATCTAATTGCTTGATTTTGGATAATGTCCTCAATCATATATCCTACCCATGCACAAAGTATGGAACAACAAGGATTTTTTTTTTTTTTTTTTTTGATAACAATTGGAAACACAACAAGGATTTAGAGCAACATCTCATTGAATGATTTTCCTTTGTTCTAGTACACTTTGGTTAGATATAGATCATGTCATGTCCCACATTATATAAATTATGCCAACATTTTTTAAGTGAATATGGACCACTTATCTCTTGTGATCAACATATCTGATATCAATATAATAAACATTCACTACAAGAGAAAGGGGTGTTTTAAGTATAGTCCTAGAGATAAGATTTTAAGTAATGACCTTTTTAGGAGATTTTAAGTAAGAAATACGCATCTTTCTAGTAAAATTTATTAGAAAGACGTGTATTTCTTACTTAAAATCTCCTAAAAAGGTCATTACTTAAAATCTTATCTCTAGGACTATACTTAAAACACCCCTTTCTCTTGTAGTGATTGGACAAGGATTTTATGAAAATGAACTCACTTTATACTTTCTGTATGAATAAATGATGGAGATTTTTGTTATGTAATTTATGCTTATGAATCAAAATGCAAAAGGCTATATACTTAAAATCTTGAAGACCTAATGAATTGTTCATATAATATTTAAGCTGAAGGTTGAAAGAAGCCGCAAATGTAACCTAGATGAATCTAAAATTTGATGTAATGTATATTATAAAAGGAAGTTCATGGTATCAAACTTTTTTACAATCAAGAAGTAAAATATATAATAACTTCAATACAAAAATGTCCCATCACTTAGTTGCCGCCTCTACAATACTCTAGATGGACACATTAATTACCAAAAATGATTTTGACTCCACCAAATTATTAATATTGTCTTCCTACCACTTATCTTGTTTTGTGTTGTATTTGTTCATTTTCCATCCAAAAATGGGATTGAAATTTGTAAAGGTTAATTCTACGCTTAATCTGTACACTTGATCCTTACATAACTATACATTTGATCTTCAAAAATTTTGGTTGTTTTTATTTACTGAACTATTGATTTCCACTTAATTCAAGATTTAAAATTCAAAAGAGCTCAATCTAAAAAGTTTAAATTCAATTTCTTTTTGATGAGTCAATTTTGAAATCTCTAAAAATAAAAATTTATAGAATTATTTTTATTTTTATAATTACTATAATATTTTAAAAAATATCATTTTGAATACCATTCAAATTTAAATTTTACATCTAAATTTATGAAAAATTTAATTCAAATAATTAAAATTTTATAATAAATAGATAAAACTTTAGGATTTATTTAATATAATATAATAGGTTCAATTAATGAAATTTGATCCAATATATGTAGCTTAAAACCAAAAGTATTAAAGTAAATTTATATTTTCAAATAACTTTTTTGCTGTAATCAACAATCATGGCTTTCTACTAATTCTCTTATTTGTGTAAAATGATATGACCAACCTACTTTATACTATATACATTAAGAATTCATCCAAATTCTCTAAGATTCTTTACGAAAAATTCCTCTCGTTTATATAATACGGATTTTAATGCCTACTACACTTTGTTTTATAATTTAATATATAGAAGTGCATTTCACTTTAAAAATTGACTTCTTTGGTTCAAATCCATGCCCTTAAAAAATGATTTCAAAACAATATTGAATCTAAAAAGCTTTAGAAAATCACCATGTTTGAAATAATAAAATTTAAATTATCATCAAAAAATAAATCTTATAAGAATCACTACCATTCAATTCACTAATCACTATCAATTTTAGTAGCAATTTCTAAAGTCATTAAACTATTGCTTTTAAATTGCATTTCATATGAAATCTTCACACTTTTGAAATTTGGACAACCACAAGGACGTTTAGAGATTAAAGATACAAAAATAAATTAAATAAAAAGGCAACAATTGATTGAATTTTTTTTAAATTCCTTTTCCAATCCTACTTGGGTGCATCATTTACCAGTCCTTGCAACTAAGGTAGGAGGCTCAAAAACAACTCATCTAAGGGTTGGTCTGCCTTTTTCATGTATTTTCTTGGATGGAAATATTTTTAACTCATTTTTCAAAGAAAAGAAAATAGATGAGGAATCTAACACAAGTGGTTTCATTTTTTTGAAGTATTATTGAATTACTTATGAATTTTCAAACAAGTTGTGTTGTAGGCACCTATTTATGACCCTAGGTCTTTTATAAACCGTTCACTTGCTACTTCTAAAGAAAGATGGGGAAAGCAAAGAGAATGATTGGTTCTTGCAATTATTAATGCTTTTTTCCTCAATTCATTCAATATAACTATGGTGGTCAATTTAAGAACTACCTCATGTCCATTTTGTAGCTATTTATAGGGGCAATTCTTAACCCCTATAGGCCCAAGGCATTTTCTGGCTCCGAAACCACTGAAAACTGCCAATTCTGATGCGATCATTCCCTAAACCCAAAAAAGATTTTTTTTTAGAATCTAACCATTAGATCTTGTACTTCACTTGTTTCAAATTATGTGGTAAAAATTTCATGAAGTTTGACAATACAGATTGGAAGATATTAGCATTTGAAGTTGAAAAAAGAAGTTCTTTTGAACTATAGCCTACAATTTCAGATGACTTTGATGGCCATTTGTGGATTTTTTTTTGCACTACACATCATAAAGTTAAAAATTTTAATGTTGAAAATTTGAGTTAAGAATTGCAAAAAAAAATTCAAAATGTCAAAACTTGATTTTCACATATAAAAAAAATTGTTAAGTAGAAGTAGGTTCAAAATTGAATGAAACACTAAATCGTTAATAGCTCTTAGGTGGAATTAAAACACCATAATCCCAATGGTGAAATTTTTCTTGCAAAAAAATTTAACCTTGTCAAAAAAAAAATTGAAAAAAATTGAAAATTGCATTAAAAAATGAATTCTATAAGTTGTTTTTTTGAAGAAAATGCTTAGATTGCCCAAAAAACAAGATTGTCTATAACTTTCTCATTCTAAGTCCAAATAGAGTGAATCAAAGCTTCAAATGTAGACAAAAACATGATCTTTGAGAAGAAGAAAAATTTAAAATTTAAAATTTAAAGTTTTTTTTTTTGCCCGACGAATTGCTTTTAAGACTCCGGATGGCATAACTTTTGCTCCCGGGCACCGATTGGAAAAAAAATTACATTTTTAAAAGCTAATGTGATTCCCTATCTTCAAAAAAAGTTTCAAAAAATCAGGTCAAATTTCAGGTCACACGAGACTATCCGAAATCCCAAGTGTCCCTTGAGGGGACTTTGGGCCTTTAGGTTAATGCTCGTGCAATTTTAGTGCCTCCTACCTCACTCAAAATCTGCATGTTGGAAGTTTTTTATGCCCTTTAATTCTTCTTCCATAATTTATTTTTCCTTTATGAATTTAGTGTGCAAAATGGTTTTCTTTTTCTTTTTCTTTGTTTGTTGTCTATCTCTCAATGGTTCAAAAGTGCATAAAAGTTGTGGTGCCCAATGAAAATGAGACATGATGTTTTCAAAAAATAGCACTTGGAGAAAGTAAGCCTTAGGGCATCAAGCTACATGACAAAGGCCCCATATGGACACTAGCTTGGTGTCCAATTGGGCCAACCATTAGCATCAAGCTTTGGTATTGTAGCTTGGTGCCATGAGATCTCTTTTCTAATAGATGTAATAGGATTTTTGGAACTCATTGTGCTAAAGAATGAATGTCTTGAGCTTTGTTTAGTAGATTTGTAATATGCAATTACAAGAATGCCAATATGATATTGTTTAAATCAACTTATGAGTTTTTGAATCAATGAGGAATTTACAAGGTATTCAAAACATTTGTGAACATGATGGTTGGTTGGTTCCTTCTATATTGGGACAATTACAGATGGAATAATTTCATCTATATTTCTAGTGTACATATTGAGAGATTCAAAACTTTAAAGGATTGAAGATCTTTCAAGAAGGAGGCAATAATGAGTTGGAGGCAAAAACAATCAACCTATAAAGTTCAAAACTGTTAATAGGTCGTACAAAAGATATTTGGAAAGCAAGAGAAATATGAAAGTTTATGACATTTTTAGTTGGAATAGAAACACTTCTGATTGAAAGTTTTTTCAATTTTCAATTGTCATTTGCTCCTATTATCAAATTTTGGAATAGTAGTATTCAAATTTGGATTAATTTGTTTTGTGGCAGTGTAGAAAATTTGACACAAAGTAAATTTTATTTTCCAAAATTACTATGTGATTTTTTAAAATTGATCAACATCTACAAATGAATAAATGATGTCAAAATAAAAATTTGTCAAGCAAAGTGCCAAATGTGGAACACTTCAATGTTTTATGTATGTATGAGTTTTGATTTTTTTTTATCAAAATTCTACAAAGTTGTGAATATAAATATGGTAGCTTCAAGATTTGGTATCTATATGAAAATTGAAACTTTGCTCCAAATTAAATTTTAAATAAAAAATTCAACTTTGCCACACCAAATGAATTTTATTGCCACCTTCTTAAAGAGCATCCATAATATGCAAATACGGAATATGGGTCCATCAATGCAAAATGACGGGCATGTAACATAAAATGTGTTACATTGGACATCAGTTGACATAAAAACACAGGTTTGTTACATTGAATGTCTTCAAAATTTTGTCAACTTAGACACGAGTTCCTTATAGTGCCAGAAAAATGTTAGAGAAGTACCATGGCATGAGACTAGGGCGAGAAGCTGCTTAAGTATTTGCCCTACCTCTTTTGAGCATTGCAATGCAAATTTTGCGGAGGTATAAATTACTCTACCAATGCTGCCCCATGTCCATAGAAAACGTCATTTTTACCCATAATTCCTTATGGTCACATCTGATTGTAAAAAAAATTGGTGAAGCAGCAAGGTACTCCTCGTTCCGACATCCAAAAAAATTCAAAAAATATAGTAAATTTTTTTGTTTGTAATGAATTGCCTAAAATCGCTACAGTTGCCAAAAAACGCAGCTTGGTCCTTGAACCCCTAATGCCCAAGGCCTTTTTTGAGCTTCTTGAATTTTGCTCGAAATTGAACAAAAAGCCAACATTTAGATAAGTCATATCAGATTTTTTTGAATTGTAACCGTACAAATTCAAACTAGACATGTTAAAGATCACATAGAAAAAGAAAACACAACAATATCAATTATTGATTGAAAGATTATAATGTTTGATTATGAGGGTGTTAAAACTAAGATTTTCTTAAAATCCTTTTTTCACAAGTCAAATCTCAAAATTTGGTCACCAAAAAAATATGAGGTTAAAGGGCCTAACATGCATAACTCCAAACAATTTACATCTTCTCAAAATCTACTCTACAAATTTTTTAAATGAATTTTTAGTGTGATTTTTTTCCAAGATCTAGTGTATTTGAGGCTCATTTCCAAGAGCCCTCAAATACGGAAAGTCAAGATTACAATGGGTACCCTTGCACAAAATCTTGAATAGAAAAATCATAATCAATCGTTTTCAAACTCGGATTTTTGATGCTAAAACTAAACTTCAAAAATAATTTCTCAAAAATATAAACTACTAAAAATAGAAATTTGGTTAGGTATTATTTAACTTCAAAGTATTGTCGACCCCCAAATTGGGTGCCTTAGGCATTTAGGGGTTAAGAGTTAAATATGATAGGAAGCGCATGGCAAAGAAAGATATACCAATCTATAGGGTCAAAACGGGAGGTCACTATGTAGCAACACAATGTAAGCACAAGAATAATATGTGCTTGTGTGCTGCTTGTTTGTGAGCCTTTGATTTGTCACTTGGAACTCATAATTTTTTTTCTTTCTAATTTTATATTTTGAATTAATTTTTATACCACAAAATCCCCTAAATGAGTGTTAAACTAAAATAAGTGTTGTACATATGAAAGTAGTATATAATCTAGTTCAATCTATAATAGAGCTGAATACTTAAAATATCTCAAAATCCCGCATTTATGTAGGTTAGAAAACTAAAATAAACAACAATTTAGAATACTTTGTAAATATCTCTTGGAATGCCTAATCCTAACAAATACATGATAACTCATGGCTAAAATAGCCCAAAGGAACCCCAATGGGATCTTTAATCCCTAAAGTTCTATGACTATGTTTTCATTGAAAATGCTCAAAAACTGCCACTACAAGAAAATGGGGGTAATCGTGACTACAAAAAATGACTGTTTTAGAGTCATTCTGGACAAAAATGACTTCGGCGCGACTTCAGGCCCCGAAGTCATAGTGGACAAGTCACGATTGCCGTGACTGCAATTCTATTATCACCATCCACTTTGGCCGTGGATGAAAAAGGGTTGAGCAGGTCTACGTGGCTTAGTGAGGTGGACTACTAAATTTTTGGGAAAGGCCGGGCAGTTGCCCATTTCGGCTGATATTTTGAAAATTTCAGGTTCGGCCCGAACCACTGGGAAGTCACGACTTAGTCATGGCGCAGTCGGGAGGGAGTTCCACTACCCAATGAGAGTGTGACACATGTCTAGTCATTCTTCAATTACGATTGCGATTTAGGTCCTTAGCGGACGAGTGAGGTTCTGGCACGTGGCAAGTCATTTTGCAGTCATATATAGGGTGCGCTTTTGACTTCACCGAGTCATTTGTGAGTGACGCACGTAGTTATTCTAAAGTGACATAGATTTAGGATTCAAGTCACTCTCCAAAGACACAAAGAGTCATTCTCTTATTATTTTCAATTTGTGGTGATGTGTGCAAAAAGGAGTGTAATTTTAATTGCACAGGAAGTAGTCATTCTACAGTCACATATGAGTACATTCAAAGTTCTACAACAATATAACAATACACCATACACAATATACCATATACAATTCACCATACACAATACTTCATACACAATACAACATACACCATATTTGGCATATGTCTCACATGGCTTCCAAAGCCATTTAGTATGCAAGTATGAAGAGATGAAATGACAAGCCTTTTATAGAAGTGGGGTAGTAGTAGGCAAGACAAACCATGTGGGATATGTAAAACACAAGAATTGTATTACAAGTAATACTTAAGACCTCATTGAGGCATAGTAAATCAACCTTTTTCAAAAAGCTTTGAAGTAATAAAAGTTAGGAAATCAATCTGATTCACTTTCATCTCCAAAAATTTGTTTCAGATTTCAAGCCTCAAATGAAAAGATTGGCACATAAAGAGTACTTGGGTCACCTATTTGACTTTCCCAAAACATGGATGTATGTAGTTGTCCTTGGTTTCCTCACTTCATGCACGGAAAATATGATGATGACTGCACATGATGTCTACAAATTGCACAATGAATCACAATATACAACGCACCAAAGCAGTAATAGAATAGGTACACAATATTCTAGAACTATCGAATGTGCAATCTGTGGGGATACTGGGCTGGATGTTTGAGTGTCAGTAGTGCAAAAGTCATTTGTTAGTCATTTATGAGTCGTTTTCATAGTGCTGCAATCCTTCACCGCGACTTTCAAATGACTACAACGAAGTCATATTGAAGTTACAGGATTCCAAGCTACAAAGTAGCGTTCAAGGAGTCATCTAAAAGTATTGTATTGCATGTGAGCCTTGTCCTTCTTATCCCGGAGGTTGCTTATAGTTAGCAATGTTTTTGGGTCCAGGAAGTGAACCACAGAAGAAAAGTAGGCGCCATCAAGTTGTCAGCAAAAGAGAATCCTAAACAAAAAAGTGCATAATGAACGTGATCCTGTTTTCTAGGAGCCATCAGAGAATGTGGGTGAATCGTCGGTCAACTACGTAGGAGTTTTGAGGGACATACTAGAGTTGGACTACGGTGCCCTACACACGTACATCGTACTATTGCGATATGAGTGGGTGAAGCCCTTGGATAACCGTGGGAATCCAACGTATACTGGTGACGATGCTGGATTCCTTGTTGTGAACTTCCACCACATACTGCCTCGCATGGCGGAGCCTTTCATCTTCCCTAGCCAAGCCACTCAGGTCTTCTTCTTAGATGTTATAGGTAGACCAGGTTTGAAAGTTGTATTACACAAAGACGCAAGAGCACAACGTGAAGTAGTGGACACAACGGACGCCTTCATCAGCACTACTACGGAGACCACAGGGCTGATCGCTCCCCAACGCATGCTAGTCCCAGCAGCGATAGTTAATCTCGTTGGTGCTATTTAATTGTCCCCAAAAGAGAACCTATTAGCTCAAGAAGAGTATTAGAGTGTGATAGGTATAATATTACACACCTTAGAATTAGATATAGTGACCACAGTGGTCCAGACGTTCTTACGGAGTCCCCCCACAGTCAAGTGAAGTCATTCCCTAGTGACATCCGTGACTGCGGTAAACCCGCCATGTCAGCGACACACTTCGCATAGAACCTGTCACTTTGAATTTTTGTCCCACATTTTTTCACTCGCTGGATTCATGTTGTAACCAATTTGGCGACTTCAGTCATTTGGCAGTTGCAGTGGAGTGCAATGTGTTGGAAAACTTGAATTTTGTCAACTGTGACTACCATGTATTTTTCTACCCTGTCCCTGAAGACCGCCAACCTGCCCGATTGCGTCCGGGCAGAGGCCCGCGACAAGAAAAAAAGGACACAACTCCTCAGCTAACTTTGAGTCACTTCAATGTCATTTTTTAGTCACATAGAAGTAAAGCTCAGTCGGGCGTATGACTGAAATACGACTAGGAAATGACTAAACCTTCCACGTTGGATTTCTGCCAGGAAGGTGACGACGCAGTCAACGAGAACGTCGGTCTTCGAGCCGGACTCCGTCAACTGTTCATCCGGCAGTCGCAGCCCCAACTCCAAAATGACTGGGGACAGGCAATAGGAATGCAGGTGGTGCAATTACAGAGGGCGCAGTCACTTTCTAGTCATTCCGGACCTGCAGTCACGATTAGGCCCATTTTCTTGTAGTGTGCCATTTCTAATACAAGTACCAAATTTTAGAAAAAAAACTTTTTTTTGACACATGTAACCGTAAGGCCTTGTAGTATGTTAGCTTGAAAACACGTGGTAAAAATTTCAGAAATTTCCACCACATGGATTGTAAGATATAAGCATTCAAATCTATTGAAATCATTCTTTTGGCCCTACAAAAAATAGCACAGCCGCACTTCGCAAGCTCATATTTCTATGAAAAAATGTCCAAAATGGTGGTGCTTTTTTGAATTCATTTTCCTAGACAAGTTGGCTACATGCTTAAAAAATTTTACATCATTTGAAATTGCACAACAGATAGGAAAAAAATAGTAAATAGAAAGAAGTTGAGAATGATTCAAAATACAAAATTGTTAAGAATTTAGTTACGGAATTGAAAAATTCCAATCCCAATGGTTGCAATATTGTAATAAACAATCTTCATCCTTTATTTTTTTCAAAAAATATTGAAAATTGAATATGGTAAAGGACTTCAAAGTTTATTTTAGAGTAGAGAACCTATAACTCCTTGCAAACAAAAACTTCTCATAACTTTTGACTTATTGATTGATATGGAATGATTTAAAGCTTTCCACGTATATATAACTCTAAAAAATCAATTTCAAATTTTTGTTTGAAAAAAGTGATTGTTTAATCTGCCCGAATTGCCTGGCCAGGGAAAAAAAGAACATATTAGGCCATAACTATTGATTCATATTTTCAAATGTCATGAAATTCAGTGCGTATGAAAAATATTCCTCATCCCCACCTTCTATTAAAATTTTAGCCTAAAATATGCAAATCTCTAGTCATATGTACCTGCCCAAAATTTCTATGTTGCCAAACAATGCATGCCAGTCTTTTAGGGGTTAAATCATTCTCCAGAGATAGGGTTTAGTTTCTTAGTTGTCATGAGAAAAGTAGAATTCCCTATTGTTAGTCTATAGATTTTAAAAAATGACTAATAATACGACATACCAGAAAAGAGCATTCAAAGCGGAAGTAGGGGATTCTAGGGTTGAAATCATGCCAGAAATTCAATGGTAAAATTGGTTTGCTAAGATTTTTTTGTATTAAAGATTCTTTGAACACTTGTAAGTAAAGGAGATAACAAGATTTCAATCTCCTTCTTTCAAGATGCAAAATAAAAATAATTAGCATGTACATCTTTTTTGGGATTCTATAAAATTACTAGATTCTTCTGTCCTATAGAAGATCCTCTTTTGGACGGTCAACCACTTAGACCAACAATGGAAATTTTTTAGAAATTACCCAGGTTGCAATAAAATCTCACTAAAAATTAAAATGGCTTTTTTTATGCTAATAATGCAGCTCTACAAGTTTCAAGGCGTTCTAACACCGACATGTACATGAACCGGAGAGATTTCCCAATTCTCGCAAAATTGAAAAATATATGTAGAGTTGATCGATGTTTTGGAAACATGTGAAGTTGGAATGAGGTCATAGCAAGGGGGGGCTTGCTTCCACACTCATTCCAAATAATAGAGGCTAGTCAAATTCTTCGAAAAAGGTAACTTCCAATATTTAGATATTTATTCCATTTTTGATTAAACTTTGCGCTAGCTTTTTGTGACTATTTTGTGACAAAAAAGGAAATAAATATCTTATACAATAAAATGGACTTCTAAAGCCAATGGCTAAATCCATTTATGATTCAAAAAAATTCTCCATAAAATAGAAGTTTGAACCAGCATAGAAATAGAAAATCACAAAAAACTAAATAAAAACTCGTAGAACTTACTAGGTAAGAGAGGGGGGTGTTCTTGGAGAAATTATTCAAGGGTACTCTTTTCCCTTTCAAACCACCCATTTTTTTATATTGAACTGCTTGGATTCATTTCTTAGTGGATTTTTATTTTTGCCAAACTTTGCCAACCAGATGTTTTTGGAGCAATTTTTGCTTCATTGTTGTGTTTCTGTGAAGCTTGTTTTGAAAGACATTGGAGTCCCTTCAAACCTTGCATTCTCCTTGTAAATCAAGTGTTTTTTTATACAAACTACTCTTTGTACTAACCATTGTATAAACAAGATGTATTATTCAATACTTCAAACTTTACTTAACACTTTCTTGAAAAACATTATTGAAAAAAATAAAAAATAAAATTTTGGCTTTTTTTAAAAATCTATTATTTCTAAATTCCTAGACTATTGTAAAACTATGACAAATCACCTCTAAAATCCCTTTTCCCTCTACATCCTTTATATCCTTTTAAATACTTGTTTGGTTCCAATCCAAGTATGGACTTTATAGACCTTTATTCCTTTAAGGATTTAAAGTTCAAATTTCAAACATTGGATGATAAAATGTAAACATATTTTAAGCAAGTATACAAAATTATTTTTTCATCCATCTAAATATTTGCGGGTTCTTGTGTTCGTTCTCTTACATTTGCACAATGTATTGGATTTGTCAATATGATGTTCCAAGGCTCAATGAAGTCCTTTCCACCTTGTTAAACGAATTATTATGCACGCTAAAATTTTATCCAGAGATTCAAGATTTAGAACTTGAGGGAGTAATTCAAGACATGTTCAACTTGCTTTCACCTTTGTTAGGACTCTTTGTTTGTTTTCCACCCTTCTTTCTAAGACACATCCTTAAAAGTTCTTCAAAAGCCTAGGAAAGAAAAAGTGTATGTAAATTTAAGGCCATTGTACATCCCATATACTTAACAAATACAAATTTCAAAATCTATGGAATCCTTTACTTTACAGCAAGCCCTAGACCATTTCCATCTTTTAATTTTTTTGGCGAGTTTGGGCTAATGGGCAAAAACCTCCAAGGAAGTGTCAATGCTAAAATGCAAGCAAACTCCTCAAATTCCATTTGCAAATTCAACACCAATTTCATTTACTTGGAGTGTGCTTGAAATTTGCATAGGCGCGGACCTTGAAGTTCAACATTTTAAGAAAAGAATGGTTGTCTTTGAGATTAGTACTCAAGCAACTTTATTTCTTGGAGTGAGTTGGATTAGGGTGTTAGCTCATGGTCTAAGACACTTGAAATTCCAGAAAAAGGGCCAAGACTCACTATCTCTCCAAGTTGCACTTAGAAAGCTTGTCAAATGAGCTTTAGTAGGTTTGAGTTGAAGTAGAATAGTGGAGATGTTTTTACACTCTAATTGAGATACATTAGTGGAAAACCTTTCAAGATCCAAGTCTTGTGTTTGAAAGGTTGACTATTAAAGATTACGTCCTTAAAAGAGGTAGAGTCAAGTGATAAGAGGTTACAACAAGAACTATCTAAATTCTTTATATGTTTTTTTAAAGATGGCACTTTACAACATAGATTCTTTTAAACTCTTGGCTATGATCATTTTTGAATAGAGGTCTGCAAATTTGCATCAGCACCACTTTTTTTGATGAATTTGAAACATATTCTAGAGGACTTAAAAAATTTTCAACATTTATTGCCACCAAAACAAAAGTGTTTTTCATATTATCTTTTCTTTTAGAGAATGATCCTTTAAATCGTAAATTTCAAATGTGAAGTGAAATTCTTTGGATTTCTTAATGTTTGAAGCTTTATTGCTTGAAATTTGCTATCCAAAGCGTCTTACTTCTAGTGTAAAGAAGGCCACTAAGGTTAAGGTAGAAAATGAAAGCATACTATTATCTACCAAGTTTTTCAATTTTAAATTACTATTAAAAAATATATATTTTGTTAGATGCCAAAAATTCATCCAATAGCTTAAAATTGAAAATATAAAAAATTGATGAGTTAAGATAATAAAAAAAAATCAAAGACAAAATCAACAATGAGTTGAGTGGCATCTCGACAAAATTGCTAAACAATAATACTACTGAATCTCCATTAAGTCATTAATATGTCAAGAGTGAAGTAATTATAGTCACTTTGTCAATATTAGGATACTTTGTTAAAAAAATATAATTTTAATTGCTTTCCATATTTCTCACCTTTGTCTTTATGTGGAGTTTTTGATTTTTTAATTTCAACAATGCCAACAAGGCAAACCAGTCATTTTGCTTATGATGAGTTGGATTACCTTACTTGTCTATAACCAAAAGGTCTGATAGGAGCTTCCAGTTGGCAAGCTTACATTTGGCTATAGTAGAATACTATTACTAAGGTAGTTTGCTCTAAAAGCGACGACTTGCACAAAGGTACATTTTGCTTTCTTCAATATAGCAACAATCTACATTTCAAGAGGTGGTCGCTTTTAGTGACCACTACGTTTTGACTTCAAAAATTTGTAACTAATTCCACAAAGGTCTAAAAAAATACTACCTCCGTCCCAAAATGATCTTCTTGTTGGACAAAATATTCTAGATTAAGGCAAAAAATAACATTTTAAAAACCTGTGTTGTGTTGTAAGTAGAGTTTGGTGTACACCTAGCATCCTAGAAACTTTGAGTTTCAAAGTCCTTTCTGAAATGTAGTTTTTGGAATATTGAAAAGTAGATTTTTTTGGACATTTTCAAAGATCACCAGTGGTCAATTAATTGTTGAGAGTGAGGTCATCATTTTGTAGGCATTTAGTATATGCCTAAGCCCATGTGTGGTCCTTTATTCCAGCTCCAAAAGCTTCATCTCCTTCAATTGGGCAATATTCAAAGAGATGCAAAAAATACAAACAAATAGTGTTGACTGACCCCATTATTCATTTTATTTATCTTTTGACTAATGATTGCGTGAATGGAGGGGGAACTACTACTCAAAGTTGTTTTGTTGGTCTCCAATAGCAATCGAAAGTCAAATTTGACCAATTCGCAAGTCACAAATTGCAACAGGAAGATCATTCTGGGACAAAAAATGAAGGCCAACAAGAAGATCATTTTGGGACGGAGGGAGTATGAAACAACCTCGGTTAGATGCCAATTCAATATTTCTTCCTACAAAAATTTATTGAAAATTGTTTCAAGGAGTTTAGCTTCCTTTGAAAGGCAATCAGTTCTTATAAAGTTTCTTTAAGAGCAGACCAAGCTTACCTTAATGTGCCCCGTTTTTGTGTTTGCTGAACTTTGTTTGTAGTGCCAGAAGTTTCAAAATCCATCTGCCTGGCACTCAATTTCTTTGAGGTTGCCGAACTGCTCAACTTGGTTCATGGACCAAGAGCCACAAAAAGTTTAAACGCGCTCTCCTTGCCGCCCTTGCTCATATTTGCTGATCTCTCTTCGCTTGTTGCCTCTGTCTCAAAGTTTATTATTCTTGAGACTGACAGAGTACAGAGTACAGACTACAAGCTTGCAGGAAGACCAAGAAGGAGATTGGAAATTGGTGTGGCCGATGCAAAAAATTTGGTGTGTCAGGAAGCTAGCTCCCTGATGTAATGTTTCAGATTATGAGCCTAGTGAATTCATCTTGACAATCGTATTGTCAACATTGAAGGAAGCAACTTCCAGCCTCGCACCTAAGCTTACTTGCCCAAATTCAATCCCCATCAGAAGAACTGAAGTGTTGCAGGAACTTAATATATAAAGTCTTAAATTCTTGCAAGATATGCTTGATGAATGAGGACAAGTGCTTCAGCTTGTTCAGTACCAAAAGCTCATGTTGCAAGCTGTATCTGGAACTCTGTTTATCAGCAGCCTTGTTGCCATGGCTACAACCATAGCATGAATTGGTGTACAGTAATCTGTAACTTTATATTGAAGACTAGAAAACTTTGTGAAATAATTTCATGAATCATGACAAGAAATTTGACCATAGATGTGTTCATGTGTGGTTGAGGTTTTTTCGCCAAATAATCCAATCTTTGTTTCACCTTTTGTTGTCTTCTGGGATAGAAAGGTTCAATGCCCTTGGGGCCTTGAATTGTTGCAACACAACAGGTTGCCAAATCCTTGCGGGTGCTCTCAATCTGCTAAAATCTAGTTCAACCTTCTTCATTTGATTCTATGTGAAATACATTTCTGTAAAAGAGGCAAACTTGATGTTTCTACTGTAATAGAACTCTCGAGTAATTTTGAAGAAGAACCCAGTTGCCTTGTGTTACGCCAGAAAAGGAGGAATGAAAAAATATGCTCGTATTTTGTTCTTGGGATAGTAATGGTAAATACTTGTCCCTGTATTCTGCTCTTAGCACTACAAGAGAAAGGGGTGTTTTAAGTGAGTTTTTAAGTAGTGTCCTAGATACATGATTTTAAGTAATGACCTTTAAGGAGATTTTTAGCAAAATTTGACTTAAAACACATGTTTTTAAGTCAAATTTTGCTAAAAATCTCCTTAAAGGTCATTACTTAAAATCATGTGTCTAGGACACTACTTAAAAACTCACTTAAAACACCCCTTTCTCTTGTAGTGTAGTTTGATGATTAAGAACATTCCCACCAGTGCCCGCTCAGTCTGACGCGCCAAAACAAATTGAGCGGGCCCTGGCGCAGCGAAGGCCGGAGGGTGGAGCAGGGATCCCCACCGTTCCTCCCTCTACTCCCACTTCCGAACTTGTTTTCTACCTTTTCAGGCTAAGTGTGGCTTCTGCACAGGATTCTTGCTTGTGGTCTTTACTGCGTGTTTCCAAAATATCGCGCAATGCCACACTTAAACAAACTCTGACAATTAGATTCTCCACAATTTGTGGTCTTGAGTCATTGAAGAGGCTTGCTACTCTTGAGTGGCCAGGTGCATTTTGGACGTGGCCACTCTCGAAGTTGCTTGTGCAAGAATCACAGTGGGTGAAAAACAAGCAAGGGCCCGCAGGGAGACGGTGCGGCCGCACCCAGCGCGTCACGGTGGGAATGTTCTAAATTTGTATTTCATGGCTTCTCCTAAGGTAAGAGGTGCTAATTCTGCCCATGCTCCAAGAACTTGCTCCTATAAGTGCACTATGAATTGTCACTGTAAGAATGAAAAATGGCCCATTGATGAATTGGTGCCAATTTGGAATTCTCATTGCATAATTTTAGGAATGGTTGGAGATTGAGTTTGATTTGGAAGTAGACAAAATTTTAGTATATATAATGTGGAGTTATGAGTGGTGGGAGAATTTGTGTCATCCTAGGCAGTTACATGCACCATGTTGTTGCAGTTTAAGGTTAGCACACCTTCATTTTTGGACTCCATTTGCACCATTAAAAAACAAGTGTTTGACATTTCATGGCTGTAACTATGAACTCAAATAGCGCCCTACTATTGTAATCTTTAGAAAATCATATCTAATTCATTTTAATTCTATAAATTATGAAGCGAATTGTGATGGATGTGTTTCCCTCTCTTCTTTTTCTAGAAATTTGCTAGAAAATGCTCTAATCATCATAGAAGACATACTAGGATAAAATGCTCTTAAATGGGCAATACTTGCACCTCCTACTTTACATAGTATGCAGTCTTTGATTTCAAATTTGAATTCAAAATTTTCCAAATTTGACCATCCATGAATTTTTTATAATTTCTATGGAGATGAAAGAAGGGGGCAACAAAGAAGTTAGTTATTCTTGGAACCAAGTTCTCTTTGCAAATATTTGTCCCCTACATTTTGTTCTTAGTTTGCTGATTAACTTTGTATTTTACAGCTTCTCCTTTAGGATTTGATCATCCATGATCAAAGTCGTTGATTTCAAATATGAATTCAAATTTTCCAAATTTGATCATCCATGAAATTTTTATGATTTCCAAGGAGGTGAAAGAAGGGGCAACAAGGACATTAGAGGAGATTTGAGCCTCTAGAAGACCGTTTCAGGGTTGTTTCCAATGTTGGGAACCAGCATTGTCAGAAAAAAGAAATTATTAAGAAAAAAATTATTATTAAAATGTTAAAAGAATACTAAAAAAAATTCAATTTTAAAAAAAAAATGACGTGGCAGTCGCTTGGCCACGTCAGACTGGTCATGCGGCAGCATCCCAGCAATCCTGTAGAGTTCCCACAGTCCAGGAATTCACGGGCTCTTAGAAGCTCAAATCTCCTCTAATGGGTTACTTATTCTCGGCTCCTCATTGCCCCATCTAAGTTCTCCTTGGTATATATATATATATATATATATATATATATATATATATATATATATATATATATATATATTCATACATTTGCAATTGGTTGATTTTGTATTTGTTGACCTCTCCTAGCTAATTTGGGGCCTTTGATTCCTATTATGCATTCAAAATTTTTAAAATTTTATCATTGGAGATAACTAATAAATTTCAATGTTTTTCCTAAGAGGTGAAAAACAAGCAAGAAATTAATGGGGGGTGGGGATGGGGTGGGGTAGGGTGGAAGGAGGAAGGTACCTTAGCCCTATTTAGTGCTTGTTTTTAATTCATCATTAGAGGGTTTTTAAAGTGTTTCTTACACTAATAAGGATACGGCCATGACTATTGTAGGGTGACATTTGTTGAGATTTGAGAGGTATGCATATATTTAGTGGATGATTGCACAAAATACTTGTACTATTTTTTCACACGTTGTGTGCTAATTAGTTTTTTGGCCATAACCTTTGCGTTTTGACTCAAAATGACTCAAAATTCATAGACAAGGTACTTATGACTGTTTTTTTTAATTATTGTTTAATAATAGCCCCTAATTTTATATCACACTTGCTAATCTTGTGTTTTTGAACAAAGTAGTACTCGAAGAAACAAATTTGGAGTTGAAATTTGGAGGGAATGGTCTTGTAGTATACTTCTAGCTACTACTCCAAGGATTTCTAAAACTAATTAACTATAAGTCATGTAGAAGTCTACAAAGTGAACTTCTTTCTACTTGCATTTTGAAACATATGAAAGTTTATTTTGGTGGGTTTTTTGGTGAATGACCATCCCTGTAGAGTTGCTATAAATGGCGAGTTCTTTTTTAAAGTTTTTAAAGTTTTTTTCTATTTTTAATTTATTAAAACATTGAAATATCTATTTTCTTAAGATTTGGCATTTTTCTAGTTCTCCTACTTAGATAATTTTTTAATGAATTTCCTTCAATGGTTACCTTCATCTTAAAGGTGCATACATTGGCTATATTTTTTAATTAATACAGGTGTTTCATGCAATCACCCAAGTGTATTTTGTAAATAGAATTGGTAGAATTTAATTTCTTGGCTTGGATTGTAATTTCTAAAAGCAAGAATTAATAATATATATTTGAAGCACAAAAATAGAGACTACTTCAAAAATACATTTGGAATGCAAAAATATGCATAAAAAAAGTAAAAATTATTAATAAATACAAAACAATTCATCCATGTTATCCCCTCAAAGACAATTGTCCACCAAGTAAACAATTGGAAGCTCAAGTAGGTTATAATGAAGTCACTTTTTGATGTCCAAATCATTTTGAAATTTTGATACATATACTTACTTTGCCTGGACCAAGAGTTATACTAACCTAAATTTTTAGTAGTGTGGGCAAAAGGTGCAAACTTTCCTTTTTTCTTCCAAAATTTAGCAAGTATGTAACTAACATGATATAACATGCAAATGTCAAAAAAATATCTATGCATAGTGCAAAAATCGTAGTCTAGAAGGAGTTAACCTCTAAAGGACCAAGTGTCCGTTCAACGTACGCAAGAAATCTCGGGTAGGTTCCTATGAAGTCATTTCTGGTCAGATGTTCCTGAAATTTGGACACAATGTACATCTATGTGCCTCCTTCATGAAAATCTAATTTTTTTTCCTATCGGGTGCCCGGATCAAAAGTTATGCTGCCTTGAACTTTGGGGGCAGCTCGGGCAATTTGAGAATCTTTGAAGAATCTTTTGCGAAAAAGCTCATCAACTTTTGAAATTTGGCATGTATGTAACTAATAAAATATGGCATACAATTGTCCAAAAAAAACGAATTTTAATACTCAAATCACATTCTAAGAGTAGTCAAACTTTGTTAGCTATGTCGGGGCGGTTTCAAAAAAAAACATTTTCTTCTAACTTCAAACGTTAAAATCTTTCAATCCGTGCGGTCAAATGGGCTGAAATTTTTTCCACACTTTGGTAATATACTTTACTTCAATTTTGTACGGTTGAAGTTTCAAAAAAAAGTTTCAATTTTCAGTTTTGAATAACGTACCAAAAAACCGCAGTTTTTGACAATGTCTCCCTGAATACCCCCCTCGGTCCTTTAGGGGTTAAAATCCATTAGCCTTATCATGTAGGGGCGCAAAATGTTTTTTTCTTCAAACATTATAGTCTTTCGGTTTGTAAAATCAAAGTTTCTAAAAAACATTCTATACATTTCCATACTTAGTGGACAATTAGTACAAATTTGTAAAGTTGAGTTTACTCTTAAAATATTTTATTTCCATTTTATCCTCAATTTCCTAAACTAGTGGTAGTTTTCACAATTTCTACCTAAAATTTGTCATTGTCCTTTAGGATTTAATTTTTAATGTTTTTTCAAAACTTGTACCTATTATAATTCAATAGAATACATTATTTAGCGAAGAACTAGGAATTTCGTTGGAAGTGAATTTGGATTATAATAACTTTTAATTTGGTATGCATTTAATCAAGATCCACCCTATTCTAGTTTTTTTGCTCTTCTTTTACCATGGTCTCACTACAAGAGAATTATGTCAATTCAAACATTTTTTTGTCAATTTTTTGTCAATACAGATACAATTAGTCAATTTGGACATGTCACTCCGGACACTATTTTCTTGTAGTGTCTAAAGTATTTGAAACCTATAAAACCAAAAAAAATTATCCTTGAATTTCTAGCTTGTAATCTTTTCATTGCATGTGAACTTTATTACAATTAGCTAAAATTTCATCTTACATTGATTAGCAAAAAATTGGTATAAGATTAAATTATGAAAAAATCACTACTTTTTTCTTAAAAGTAAATTTGACACCCCCTTAATACTTTACACCTATATTCATTTCTTTATAACAAAAATTAAGAAGAGCAGTATCCTTGTATAATACACCTATTCAAACACAAATGCGTTTAGGCGAGATAAGAAAGAAAATGAGCACTCTTAAATAGTGACAATTAGTCCAAAGTGGCAAGGTCATTTGCTTGCAATTTTTTCTTCTTTCAATTTGCAATCTGTGTTCTTCCTTCAATTTGAGAACCATTTTCTTTTGGCTTTTGATCTGTGAGTCCTTTCATTCTGTTGTTCCGCAAAATTGAGCTGCTATGACATGATGAATTGTTTTTTCTTATGGTTGCTACTTAAATAAGTTATTATCTGGAGCGCTTGTGCAGATGAGTACTAGAGAGAGCGGACAACGCTTCTTGAAAGACGCAAAGGATACAACACGAAGTTGGCAAGTAAGTAAAGGGGCTATGCTCATAGTTGTTACAACTGTCTATCCAAACCGTTTAGGGTCTAAATGAGGTATTAGGAGCCACTCGCAACATGCTTTGTAGTGCTTATTGGATTGCTTTGGTTGAAATTTGAATTTTTATTTTTGTTCATTTAGCTCTTAGAATGCCTAAACATTCATGTATGGCTTCATTTATCTATTTATTGTCCATGAACGTCATTAAAGTGGTTATTTTACATCAAATTGAGTATGATTTTCATCTTTTTTATTTTCATTAAGCACTGGTTACATGCTTAATTTGGAGGGATTTTGTACTTAATTTAGATGAAATAATGATATCAAAGACTATACATAATTCAAATGTGACACTATAACATTTATGAAACATGAAGTATATTCATTTTGGAGAGATCTAAAAAATTTGAGCTACACAATCAATAATGGTCCAAACAAAGCAATGGTTATGGTCCAAGTTGGCTCCTAATACTTCATTTTGACCCTTTAATATGTCCGCATAGCCAGGACGTCTAGTTACCCTAATCCGCCTAATATAACTACTCTGAAGTGGTCACATTGTTTGTTTGGTCCGTCCAAATTGTCCGCTTGTCCGAGACATCTAGTGATCCTAAGTTGCCCACTATGAAAACGATGGCTATGCTAGTGATTTCATATGATTCATGTTCCCAATACATATAAGAAATCACAATAGATCCAGAATATAGAAACCATTATTTTCAAGAAGATGATTAGATCATTCCTGAAAGAAATAAGAAATCAATTACTAGAGTGTTCAGTAGAAGTTTGTTAGACTATGGTGAAAATGTATGGGATTTTGTTTGTGCATTGCGGTGATCATTCATCAAAATGATGAAAGTGTTCTACCATACTTTGAAGAGGAGTCGGGTAGTTGACACTGTAAAGATACATCAACAATCAATAGGGGCAATAGCTACAACAATTTAGAAGTCCGGGAACGAAAGCATGAAATAGAACAACCATGTTGTAGCATATAGTACATCTGCAAATGCATTTGTCGCTATAACCATTGGCGTGGGAAGTTATGTGACCGATTGGTGATGCCACCATTACTGATGCTAAGCCAACCCGTGTGGCCACAAGTATTGATACCAATAAGGTCTCAAAAATGAAGATCAAGCTACTTGCTATGAATGCTAGAGTGACAAAGATCAAAAGCCAAGTGTCAAAGATTGATTGCAAATATCATGTGCCATACATCTGGAATTTCCTTAAATGGAATTATTGCAGGGTGTAACCACCAATTGAATGCCACAACTATTGTATTCCATAGTTTGGCAAGGACTCATTGGACTTGTTTGAAACATTATTTGATGATTGTCTATAATTGTTTGCTCATGTAATTGTCTGTACAAATTACCATGCATTAGGCTTTAAACCTATATTGGGCTCTTCTGCTTATTGTTAACAAAGCTTAGGTTGGAGGAGAAACATTACAGAAAATTTCAGCCCTCTTAAAGGCTGCTCCAGAGTAACAAACCAAGCTATTTCAAAGCTTGGTCTGTCACTCTAGAAAGGTGCCACAGTGAGCAGTCAGCCAAGCTGAATCTCACCAAAACAGTCAGATTTCACGTTTTTTTATTTTTTATTTTTTAATAATTTTTAAAGATTAATTAATTAATTAATTTTAAATAAATTTTTAACTCTTAAAACTTGGTTCCTGCGCCACTACCATTGCAATTTCACGTCGACAGGAATAGGGAGAAATTGATTTTTTCAATCTCAAAAAAACAAATTTCAAGGTATTTTGGAGGGCTGTGGAGCAGTCCTCCGGAGGCCTAAATTTTTTTCTAATGAGATTGTTGCAATTGCACCGTCTTAAAGTCTTGTGGACTTGCAATTGATTGGCCTCAACCGCATTTGTATTCTCATGGTCTCTTAGATCTTGAGCAGTAGGTAGATGATTTGGTGTGAGTTTGTTGGGTTTATCTTTCTATTTGGGAGGCAGGGGGCATTTCATTGACAATGTTTTGGTGATGGACGCAAGAATGAGATTGTTGGAACTATAATCCAGAGAAGTAATCGACAGTGTTGCTGCTTTGTATGTCCAGCTGCGAGTACTCAGTGAGTTAGTGAGTGAGAAATGCATTTTTCCTTTTTTTCTTTCTCTCATCGTGTCTCTCGGGAGGGTAATGTTGAAACTTCTTGATAGAAGAGTTTGTCTTTGGATACTTCTTGTTCGTTTTAGCCCTTTCTGATGTAAAGCAAGTACACCTATTGGCAACCTATTCTCAATTGTAAGTTTGTTTGATCTTGCTTCCAATAAGGCAATGTGAGCATGAAAATCTAAAGTCAATAGAGTTGATTTTGATTACACTTATAATGTGCAACTTTAGTAGTTTATAGTTTGACTAAATTACTTACAAAAAACAAATTCTAACTTCTATTGGGATTGGGATGCATAGCTGCTTTTTAATCCAAACTACCTAGACATACAAAGCATTGTCATCGTTATTAACCCCTAAAGGACCGAGGCCTTTTTTCTGCCAAAAAACAGTGAAAATTGCCATTTCTATAGCAAACAGTAAAAAAAATTGAAAAATGTTTTTTTTGCAAATCTAACCGTAGGATCTTACACCTAACTAGTATGAGAATGTGTGGAAAAAATTTCAGAATTTTTGACCGCACAGATTGCAAGATATTTGTGTTTAAAGTGAAAAAAACAAGTTTTTCAGCACATTGCGGGACTAGATTTTTTGACTTTAAACATTTAAAATTTAAAATTTTTGCACTACAGAGTTTTGAGCTTTAAATCTTCATAGAGAAGAATTGAGTTGAGAGTCTAGGAAAAAAAAAGAAATTCAAAAAAACTTAATTATCATTCTTAAAAAAATTGTTAAGTAGAAGTAAGTACAAGATAGAAGGAAAATCTAAAATATTAATATCTCTTAGATGGAATTAAAATTCACTAATCTCAATGGTGAGATTGTTCTAGCAACTAAACTAAACCATGCAAAAAAAAAAAATTGAAAAATTTGAAAGATTGCATTCAGAAATGAATCCTACAAGTTATTTTTTTCAAGAAGATGCTCTAACTACCCGAAAAACAAGAATGTCCATAACTTTCTCATAACATATCCAAATGAAATGAATCAAAGCTTTCCGAATAGACAAAAATATAATCTATGAGAAAAAAAATATTAAAAAAAAAAATTCAAATTTTTGTCCATTTTTTTTTTGCTGCCCAGGCTGCCCGCCGTCCCCTGTTTTCAGCTTATTTGGTCATAAATTTTTTTCCCGGGCACCGATTGTGAAAAAAATTATATTCCCACAAAGCTTATCAGTTTTTCTATCTCCAAAAAAAGTTTCAAAAAATCACAAGAAAATTTCAGCCCGTAGGTACCTGCCCGAAAACGCATTTGTCCCCCGAAGGGACAACGGTCCTTTAGGGGTTAAACACTAGCAGAACAGAACTCATGCAAGCCCAATCCAGTAGTGCCACCTAGGAGCTCAAATACAAATTTCAAGTTTTATCGAAGGCTAGAATGGTGGCAATCGATCTTTGAATTTCTGATCTTTGGGTCTTGTAGGGTGTTCATTGCCTAGTGATGGTTGGACGAAGCAAGCTAAGTTGCAGTAGCTGGGCTTGACGTTGTATCAGACGACCTATGTATGTGATACCTTTCTCAAATTTTTCAATGTCTCAAATGATGTAATTGTTTCAATGAAATATGTCAAGTATGCTTGAAATGCTTATCGATGCCCTATATGGTACAGCCGTACAGCACATGAAGTCCTCAAAGCATAGCTTCGTAGGATTGGAACTGCTTCAATAATATTTGTAAAAAAGCATGCGTTTGTGTCTCAAGTTCATTCTATAGCACACACCGCTAGGTCTATCTCTTGCCTTTCAGACTTTTTCCCTACTGTAGAAATTTTCCCCGACTTGGTCAGGAATTGTGCTGTAGATCATGCCACGGCAAAGTCTCTACCTTCATTGACTGACCATTTTACCGTCAATCCTGAGAGTGTTAAGGTTTTCAATTTCATTTATTTTAGATAATGCAAAAAGCGATCTTCAATGGAGTGACAAAGACATGTATAGTTAGGTCCAATTCATTTACGAATCTAGGTGGGTGTAGCAATTGTTTGTAGATTGGACATGTACCCTTAATTTGCATTTAAATATATACTTCAATTTGACTGTGTTTTTTGAGCATTTTGATGGAAGTTTTTCTGGCATCTAATTGATAATTTTATTTATTTGTGTCATGTGGATTATCTTAGCTTTTGTGATTTGAGTGAGCAGAGCTCAATGGGTCTTGGAAGACAAATACAAGATATTTCTTAGTCATAGTAGAGCACAAAAAACTTTTGTTATGCAATTAAATGAAGATTTCAAAGCATGTGACCAATACCCTTCTTCGACATGGAAGACTATAGCTTGCCTATAGGAGAGAGTTTCCACCTCACATCTTTGACGTCATTTGACAATGTCATATTGGAGTGGTAGTTCTGTCGAAGGAGTTCTTTACTCGTTCCCATTGGCCAATGACAGAGTTGGTAGAAATAGTGAAGTTTAAGAAAAAAATTGTGCTTATATTTCTAAGTGTATCACCAAGAAGACCTTAAGAAGAAAGACACCCTTACTCTCAATGGGAGGCATGGAAGAAGTCTAATGATAGATTAGATGTTGGAAAATGGAAGGAGTTTTGAAAGAATTGAAAAAAGATGAGCAGGCTTGTATACAAGCATGTAGAAGATGTAACTAAGTTTCGGAGGGAGATTGTGAAAGCAATCAATAAGATTGTTTCGGCATGGTCAAGGTAGGATGATACTCATGTTTAAAGGAGGTTGCCTCTATGCAAGGTAAATTTCCCAACTTGAATTTTTTTTTCCTTGACAAATCTTCAAATTTCATTTGTATAAGGTTTTGATATTTAATGAGTATCTTATAATTTTTTTGTCATTCATCTATTGATGTCTTGAGCTTTCATTGATTTCTATTTTTGATTATTTTGCAAAATATGCTATTTGGGATAAGGTATTGGTTATGGAGGTAGGTTGCAACAAGTTGTTAGCTTATATGGTGTTGGTGGTATTGGAAAAATCACAACTTGTATGTGTATGGCCAATGAATTGTTTGACAAATTTGATGGGAGAGTATGCCATATATGTTGAATCCAACAACAAAAGCACTTGTAAGAATAAAATGCAAGAAGTACTGAGAGGCTCACAAATTTGAATCGCAAGGTTTTGAAAAGCATGAGCAAAGATGAGGTATGATCCTTTCTTCTTTGAGAATTTTCTCTTCTTATACAAATCTTGGTGACAATTGTTGGAAACATCATGTTGCACTACAAAGACATAATAGGAAACAGTGTATGAATCATAAACCATGTGAATCTCTTTATTGACATGTTCACTGTTGTAAAAATATGCAATTTGAGAAATTATTTTTGACCATTGACAATATGTTGTGCGATGCAAAAGTGAAGGAAGAGGTCTTGAACTATCTTAGAGCAAACTCTATCATCATGGTAGCATTGTATTGGTGATAGCTCACTCCCTTGATGAGCTTGTGGAATTGAAGATCAATGTGGATCATTGTCTGGCAATGAATGAGTAGAAGAAAAATGAAGTTATTGCTTTATATCTCAAGCATGTAGCATAGGCTATGAATAATGCAAATAATTTAGATGCGCGGGAGCTTTTCAATGGTTGTGTACAATGATATTGCTTCAACAAGGGTGATAGCAGTGGAACTTCTCAGTATCATCCTTAGCATTGAAGGTTTTTGGTGATCAACTTGGAAAAAGAGATTCAAAAGAATGGGCTTTGCTAATTGAAGATAATGTTGTATTCAACCTTAGGTGAGAACAAGAAGACCCTGTATTTTTCATTTTGAGGAGTAGCTTTGATGCACTACCCACAAAGGATTAGCCTTTGTTTATGGATGTGGCTCTATTTGATAGTGACGAAATTCAGCTTAACTATGTTGGAGGGCGGGAGTTTGAAGCGGATGGCTTTAAGAAGCATGAAAATTTTAATGAGAAGTTGAGCTTCTTCCAATGGATTGTTTTGGTTTGTGATGGATTCAACACTAACAACAATGGGATGAGAATGGTAGTGATTAATTTAGGCAACAACTGAATGTGATTTTTCCAATTTCTCTTGGTTTAGTTATCTTGCTATTAGATTTGTGTTGGTGTAGTGTATTTATGTTTAACCCCTAAAGATTCAAACATTCAAAATGTTAACAATGGATGAAAGCAACATATCCCAAGCCTAGAAAGTCTTGTTTTTTTTCATCCATCTAAATGTTTGTAGATTCTTGTGTTGCTGCTCTTGTATTTCTACAACATAGATTCTCAAAAGTTTTCTTTACAAATATTCAATAGTTCAAGGAATATAGGTATGTTTGACCTTAAAAAATAACTTTCAATAAATGACTTTTAAAAGTAAGTGGAATATATCACCATGATTAAAACTAAACATTTTGCAATTCAAGAAAAAGAGACTCTTGTGAATTAAGATACATATTCAATCTACAATCTATTTTAGAAGAAATTTTCAATTTTTGGTTTCAAAGTTAATTGAAAATTATTGGTTACTATAGTAGTATAAGGTAGTATGGCCTAAAAGCGACCATTTAAGGACTGATCTGCCTTTTTCATGGGTTTCCTTGAACAGAAATATTTTTGGATCATTTTTCAGAGAAAGAAAAATGGATGCGGAACGTTACACAAGTGGTTTCATATTTTTTGAATTGTTTTTGAATTACTTATGAATTTAAAAAAAAATTGTTGTAGGCACCTATTTGTGACCCTAGGTCTTCCAAAATCTGACCACTTGCAACTTCTAAAATGATTTGAGTAAATGAAGGTCAATGATTGACTCTTGCAATAAATTAAACTTTTCTCTCGATTCTCTCAATGGCTTGAGAGGTCCATTTAAAGATCACCTAATATCCATTTCAGTCCCAGATATAGGGTCGATTTGAAGAGGCCGCTCGCTTTTAGAGCACACTACCTTATCTAACTGTATAGATATGATCTATGAATCACATTTCACAACTTCTGTTTGAAAATTGTCATTAAGATATTTGTCCAAGTTGCATTTTAAATTACCTCTTCATAATTTTGGAGATGTGAAAGACACCCCTGGTTGGCTGGTTCTTATGGGGTTAAGATAATTGGTTTAATATCAAGATATGTTTTTATTAGGCACAACTTTTACAAGTTATAGATTCAAGAGAGTGCTGTAGTAATGCATTGAGTCCATTAATATGTGTCGTGGTTGTTCCTATTGTAGCTGGAGAGTTTCAAAACAAAGGAAGAGATCGGTGATGGGAAATCCCAAATGGGGATGCATGACTTGTGGCGTGAGTTCGCCCTCAAAGAAACTAAAACGTGGTGAACTCCAAAAACGGCGTCGGGTGTATGAAATTGTGGGAGGTGAAGCTCTTGATTCGATCTTATCTGACGGTGGATGGAAGAAGCATTTGTTTGATGGGGGAATCAGACAATGGAAACATCCAGGCATCTCTGAAGTGCTTGAACTTCAGCAATTGTAAAAATGTGACTGTCTTGAGGTTGGTCGATGTGGTAGTGGAGGACGACGCAGTGCTTGATTTTGAGTTGGAAATTCTTGCCCTCAATTGTGTCCCTGTGTGAGTGCGTGGCTTTGGAAAGCTGAAGAATCTGAAAATTCTAGTGTGCGTGAACATCGAGGCCGAGTCTTTTGGCTCTTTTGAAGAAATCTCCCACTTGAGAAACCTCCGAGTCTTGCACTTGGTCACCATAGCACGGGGTCTTTCAACAACACTAGACTTGAGTGAACTAAGGTGGTTGGAGTATCTGAGACTTGAATTCCAGGATGAGGTCACGATTTCAGGCCTGAGTTCCAAAATGGCCACCTTACGCATCGTAGATTTGTGGTCCAGTAGGAGATTACGGAGGTGCCCTGGGGTAGGGACTGTCGCTAACTTGGAAGTCCTTTCACTACACGAATGCGAAGATCTTGAACCCTTACCCGATCTTCAGAAGCTCTCAAAGTTGCGAAAATTGGATGTATCATATTGCAAGTCTCTGAAAACCATCGTGGGGTTAGGGCACTTTCAGATTGCGCGCGTTGGAGGAACTTTGTGCTGAACACTGCGAGGAGCTGAATGGGGTTCCAGATTTGGACTCGATTTGTGGTATTGTGAGTAAGTGCACCACATTCCTGGCCTACGGTAAGCAATCTCGTGGCGTTGCAGGAGTTGCATGCCAGCAGTGAGTTTTTGGATACTTGGCCTGAGCATCAAAAGCTAACGAACTTGCAGAGTGTGACGATTGGATTGTGGGATGGGAATCAGCTTCGAGACGACGAAGATCATGAACTTGATCTTCAAGAGTTCCAGCGTGACTTGGACTTGGCGGTGCTGGAATCCATTTTATCACTGAACATGTGGGGAGTGCAGGATCTCGTCATCCATGAGTGCAGATTCAAGGCATTGCATGGTTTGAACGACATGAGTGCATTGAAGACTCTGGAACTCACGAACTCCAGCTTAGAAAGCTTACCTGATATCGGACAACTGACGAGCTTGGAATCGCTTGTCATATCCAATTGCAAGTTGACGAGGTTGACCAGCAGTGGGCCATTACCAGCTATTCTCCATGTTTCGGCGAGCAAGGATTTCGTGGTGTGGCCCAATGTCAGTCTCTTACCAGGCCTACGAGATTTGAGGTTGGACTGGTGTGATGTAAAATTGAACGTGTTGGAAGTGGAGAACCTCAAGGTGAGGTGCCATAATCTTTATGTGCTTGAATTGTCATTGGACTTTGACTCTCTGAGACCATCGACTTGAGCAGGCGAGAAAGGGAAGCTCAATTCAATGCAAATGAAGCTCTTCCTGATGGCCAACACCAAGAATGCCTTGATGGTCCGTCATTTTCGGATTTCAGCCTAGCTCTGCAGGATGATTCCATTCCGTACAACGAACCAGAGTTCGGAGTATCCAGGAAGCGTAAACTAGGAATTGATTAGATTATTTGACCCTCGGAGAATTGGAAATGGCCGTTAGATGAGAAAACTTGGGTCTATAATGGGCCTTGGATAACTTATATGCTGCTTGAATTCATCTCTCTATGCGCCGAGGTGTAAGGATTAGGGTTAGGATTTATGAGTAAACACAGAGAACAGTACTAATACCTTTAGAGAGAGTTTATGGAAGTCAGAATTCTTCAAGTCGATTGCCGAGCAATGTAAGACGGGGTTTAGAATGAGCAAATACTGATGTTTTGTACGCATAATCTTGCTAATAATAAGGGCTGTTTACGAGCTTGGTATAAGTTATCAAGTTGATTTGTCATACATTGATTTGATTTTAAAAATAAAGTTCTAAGTTGACATATTGTGTTTTGCCTGCCAGTCCATTGAATTGACGTGCAAGACCCCAAATTGACTGCTTTCCAGTAGATTTAAAGCCATGGCTAAATTTCACAAGTACCAGGCAGCACTTTCTATTGGGTTTTTTAACGTACCTCTCCAAGATATTGATGTCATATATACATACAGTAGTGGGTTCTTTTGAAAATACTGCCGGGCTTTTCAATTATTGGCCATCAATTCACAGAATTTTCAATGTATTCATTATGATTTTTCCTTACTATTTGATGAGTGATGGGTTAAAAGCTTTTCTGTAAAATCATGTGACCCAAAGTGCTGAAGCTAGTCAAAGAGAATCTGGAACATATATATTTTGTGCAGAAGCAAACTAAAACTTGACACATTCAAAAGTCGAAGGATGTGTTCAGAAAGACAAATTTCAATGTGAACCATTATGGTCTCTTGCTGTCAATATGCAAATGATCAGTCTTCACCAACTCTTTTCCTTCCCTTCATGTATTATTGCTGTATTAAGAGTCATTGTTGGCTGGAAGGTTGGACAAGCAAGCTTCTTAACAAGTGAGCAATGCTAAAAGCATGGACACTTTACTAAGGGACGCTTTACAACTAGAGGCTAGGACAATTTGTTGTGTAAGAGGCCCAGAATCCTCACTTGTGATTGGATGAAAGGCTGAAATTTGTGCAATCGTATTCAAGGGGAATGGCCCAACCTCTAGGTGTAGAGCGTTCCTAAATTGAACCTTGAAACAGCATAGGGTCAACGTGGCCGTTGGACATGCAATCATTCATTAATTGGATGAGTATGTTCATTTGTTTGTTCTATAGAAAAGCTTAAAGTCATTTTGTAGGATACTTTTGACCCTTGGTGTTTATAGCCTCTTAACATTCCAAAGTCCATATCCTTGATGATAATTAGAGTGCTTTTTGAACATTGTTTTGCCTAAATAACTTCTCATTCATTCAAACAATATTTGATCTAAGAGGTAACATTCTTTTATTACCAAATGAATGAAATTGAGCTAAGTAATATACTTGTTCAAAGATATAAGCTAAATGTCCAAAATTTCCAAAAATAATTCAATTGTTAAAGGGTTAAGAATTTAATTTTTACTAGATATGAATTATTTGGAAATAAATATACATAATTTGCAGTTGGGTTTGTTTGAAAGGAGAGGACAATCTATTCAATCAAAAAGTAAAGCACTTTGGTTTACAACTTTAGACAATTTCAAATACGCCATTTTATGATAATAGAAAGAGGTGAGAGAGAGATGAACCCCAATTATGTTTTAAGACTTTTATGTAGTAAGAATTTATTCACATAAAATTCTGTGAGTGATTTCAATAGAAATAGGTCACATTTGATAAAAATTGTTGTGACAATTTTCAATAAAATCCTCAAGAGGATTTGTATTACAATCTACCAAGGTGGGTGTGAAAACTAATATCTTTTAGTAATGGACTCAATCCTAATGGTTTCTACTATTCAAACTGCCTTAATTAATGTCCTCTTCAACTTTAGAAATTTATAACTAACTATTTACAAATCAAAATTTAATGAAACAAGCGGTCAAAGAAAGAAGAAGAAAAATATCTAAGAAAAATATCAAATGGGGAATTTGAGATTGTCACCATTCCACCACTTTAATATTCTACTCAACTTTAGAGCTTCACAATTCAATAAAACGAATGTTCAAAGGAAGGAAGAAAAAAAAGATTTATCTAGAAAAAATACTAGATGGAGAGGAGGTTAACAAGGGCCTAGTAGAGAGGAACTAGGATAGAAAGAGGAAAAGAGAACAAATGAAGCTCTAAAGGAAAAAAAGCCAAAAAGCCAAAAATCATAGCACTAACCCTTAGTCTTCATCCACCTAGTCTTCAACCTCCTCCTAGTCTTGATTCACTTAGTCTTTGTCTTTCACCTAGTCTTCATTTGACTAATCTTTATCTTCTATCTTTTACTAATGTCTATTCATCACCTTCGAAAATAATAATTTGTATTTTTTAGCACTTCATTATCTAACTTCAGTTACCATGCCATATTCCCTCTAACCATAAATTTTCTAAAATCTCTACTATTAATATTAATCTAATCCTAATTTATAATTCTAAGTATTAAGTGAGCCTTAAGCCAAATTGAAGATGTTTTAAAAGTCTCACAATTGTTAATATGATTCAAGTAAAATACATATATTGATTTAAGCCAAAATAGGAACCAAGATACGAACCCAAATTTGCTTCTAAATTCTTAGATTTTTTATTTTTAATAAAATATATTATAAGAAAGAATATCAAATAAAGTCTTCTTTATGTACTCATTTTAGACATATCATGCTTATCAGATATCTGTAGCAAAAAATCATGTAAAAATAGTTTCTTTTAAGGGATTTGATTTGTTTTTTGACCTATTTCTGTTAAAAAAATACATGTGGATTATAAGACTTTGAATATAAAATTACAGCTTAAGAATTTACATTGAAACCTTGAGTTACTTTTTGTATATTTTTTTGGACAATTTTTAGAGTAGTCTTTTGTATAACTTTTTTTGTTGAAATTTTTAACCCCTAAAGGACTAAGTATTTGTTCAACAAACACTTGAAAATGGGGTAGGATTATACAAAGTCAATTTTTAATGGATGATCTCAAAATTTCAACACAAGATAGGAACCACGTCATGAGAATTTTAAAAAATCCAACTAGAAGCCCAATATGATTTTCAAAAGTTATGTCATTCAAAAAAAAATCCAACCAATTTAGGCAATTTGGGCATCTTTTGCTAAATTCCTCATCTACTTATGAAATATGGCATGTATATAATCAACATTATATATTATGTAATTATAAAAAATCTACTACATTTAGCACATAATCTCATTCCAGTAGGAGTCAAATCCTACTAATCTTGTTGTTTAAATTTGAAAAAAATATCATTTATTTCTAACTTCAAATGCTATTATCTTGAGATCTTTGATTTCAAAGTTGATTTCTTGAAATTTTTCCAACACATTTCTATAGTAGTGTAGTACACTATTGTAAGGTTGTAGTTTTACAAAAAGGTTTTAATTTTTAATTTTGGTCAATGCACTAAAAAGTGGTAGTTAAATCTCTATTTGAGAAGGTAAAAATGCTACTAATTTTACATCTATATTTCATAATTCTACAAGAAATAAGAAATTATTCTTTGATATTTACAAAAGCCTCCTGAATGTACTAACAATGAATACAATAATTTGAATAGTGAAAGACCTCCTTACACAAATTTGAATGAATTTAAGATGAATGTGGTATAATTGGTTCAACCATTTGGATGGATTTTTACAGGAAATTTGGATGACAATCACCCTATTTGAGATGGTATGAAAATAGTATAGATCTCATTGTACTAATTTTATCTAAAAGATTATAAACTTTCAAAATGAACGTGCTATGCAAATTTTCATAATTTCCAAATTCAGTTTGCAAGTTTGTATTATTACAGTGGAGTATACAAATTGAATGAACTTTTGCAATATTGAGGATTCAAATATTTCAACTTCGAAGTTTTTTTATTTTGCTAAAATAGCACTAAAATTCTAGATGACTTAAGTAGACATCCCATTGGGAGGTATTAACTCCTAAAGTCTTAAGGCTTTTTTCCATCAAAATACACTCAAAATTGCCATTTCTAATAGAATAAGAACTTTTAAAAAAATTTCTTTATGCATATTTTGAATTCATGATCTTTTACTAAACTAGTATACAAATGTGTAGAAGAAATTTTAGAAACTTTGGCTTAGTAGATTGCAAGATATTTGTTGTTTAAAATGAACAAAATATTTCTTTTGCACTGTACTTGACTAGATTTTGAATCTTTTTAGTTTAAAATTTTTGCACTACATATTTTGATTTTTAAATTTGTGATGTTGAAGACTTGAGAGTCTAGGAAAAATTCAAAAATAAAACTTGATTTTCATTATTTAAAAAGTTATTGAATAGAAGAAGGGACAATATTAAAAAAAACCTAAATTGATAACAGCTCTAAATTAGAATTGAAATATAATAATCTGATGGTGAGATTTTTCTAGCAAGCAACTTAAACCCTGTGGAACCTTTTCTTGGGGGGTGGGGGAATTGTGAAAACTAAGTTCAAAAACAAATTCAATACATTATATTTTCAAGAAAATGTCATGATTGCCAACAAAGAAGATTTTCTATAATTTTCACATCCAAATAATCCAATTACAATGAATCAAATCTTTCTATACAGACAAAAGTATAATCTATAAAAAACAATTTTACAAAAAATTATTTCAAGTTCTTGTAGGGATTTTGGACTTAGGGTGGCATAAATTTTGCTCTTGTGCACCAATTGATATATATCTATATATATATATATATATATATATATATATATGGAGTATGGAGTATATACATAGAAAGCTAAGATGTTTTCTTATCTTCATAAAAAGTTTCAAAAAATCAAGCCAAATATTGAAATCTTAGGAACCTGTCCAAATTTTCAAGTGTCCCTCGAGGAGGCACGGATTATAGGATTTATAAATAGAAAATTATTTTAAAAATAAATAAAAATCATACTCAAAGAATAGAGTATTCTTGTGTATCTTTGTCACATTTTTGGGTCATTTGGAGGTAAAATACAAAAATTTGACCCCGAAACCACCCCTTCACAAGTAATGGACTTAAATTAGTATATATACTTTTTGTGCAAATCACCCCTATGTGGACACCACCCAAAACGCACGTTGTCTAAAATTGCCATGATCATAAATTTGTCTTCATCTCCATAATCAATATGTACCTATGTGGAAGAAAAGATTTAAATCATCCACCAGAAAAAACTTTGATCCATTATAACTTTTGCATACATGTACAATATCCAAATGTTGTGATCTTTGATGCATTGGAACCTCTTTTCACTTACCAACAAGAAAATATGAAAATTTGTTTAATTTAATAATATTAACTATACAAAATTGTAACAAAGAAGTGATGTTTTTCAGGGATGCCTACCATAAACAAAAACTATCACTTCTAAAGAATGATTACCCCCAACATGCCACCGTTCCTTTTTCACACATCTCTTGTTTTCAATAGACTCTTATTACGTTTGAACTTTTCAACCATTGCAGTTGTCATTTCTTCAAACCTTGTACTAGATTCATCAACTCATTTAGGCCAAGGAGGATTGACCTGTAATTGCCCTGTGTTTTATCCCTAGAGAAAACACTAGAATTTTTTATTTGCTACACATGATAAAAATTGCAAGTTTTGAATTCATATTTGCAAGCAATGGCCCAAAATTAGTTTAGAGGTGAAAAAATACAAAATTTACGTCACACAAAATAGGGGGCAATTTTCACACTTGTCCTGGGTTGGGGGAATAAGGGGGTCAATCTTCCCTGGTCGTTGGCTTCATTTAACCTTTGAACGCCGGGCTGGTGATCGTGGAAATCCGCCCTTTTGGCATCAGATGACATCATCTTCTTTGAAAAACCCAAAATTGTTGAGTGGAGGTCAAACTACTATTCATGATCTTCCCTTTTTACACAAAATTTGGAAGATGATCGAATAGTTGCACTTCTGTCTTATATAGGAGATTCTCTTGTCATTCATCAGCCGCAAAACGTCCACTTCGACGTTTAAGGGTTAAGTGAAAGGAACTTGCACTCATTCAATCTCAACGATTCCAATTGCCATGACTCTAAAGAACGTCATGACATCATTGATTTGCAACAAAGTGACATCCACACAGTCAAAAGTGAATGCTTGGTCCTGGAGGAGCCAGTGCATGTGATAATGTAGATGGCACTGAAGTGTTGCAGAACCATCGAAATTGCGAGATTGTCTAAATAAGAACACAGCCGAAAGTAAGTTAACAACTGATAATGTCCACCTCCATCAATCCAAGCCACTGCAAGCCATTGCAAGCTTCAAAGGAAGACTCCCTGAAGCACCATGTTGTTGTGCTTCTAGAGTTTACAAAGTCAAAATTGGTTGCACAGCCTCAAAACTCTGCCGAGCTTTGCAAGATCAAATACAAAGCAAAGGAAATTCAGTACCTCCATAACATTATTCAACAAGTGAACACTGCTGGGAGTCCCTTTTTTCCTCCCCAGAAAGCGGGAGCCTCCAGGGTTCACTTGCATCACATCTTCCCAGAGAGCCAATGACTCTTTGCAGCTTCCCAGTTAGTCCAATGATATCAATGTTGCAACTTCTCATCCAACCAATGACTTTTTGCAATTTTTTGCAACTTCCTAGTTAGCCAGCGATACCAATGTTGCAACTTATCATCCAGACAATGACTTTTTGCAATTTTTTGCAACTTCCTAGTTAGCCAGTGATACCAATGTTGCAACTTCTCATCCAGCCAATGACCTTTTGCAATTTTTTGCAACTTCCTAGTTAGTCAATGATACCAATGTTGCAACTTCTCGTCCAGCCAATGACTTTCAACAACTTTCCAATTAGTCAATGATACCACTGTTGCAATTTCTCATCCATCAACTTCTGAATTAGCCAATGATACCAATGTTGCAACTTCTCATCCAACCCATGATTCTTTGCAACTTCTCAACCAGCCAATGACTCTCCGCAACTTCTTAGTGAGCCAATGCCACAGTAGTGTTGCAACTTCTCAGCCAACCAATGACATTAGTAAGAAAACTGCAAGTATCTATAAATATTTAGAAGAATGACACAAGAATTTACAAATATTTAGATGAATGAAAAACTGAAGATTTGAGTGCTCGGGACATATTTGCATTCATTCATTGTTTGAGATTTGAACATCTAGTTCTATAGGGTTTAAGAATTAAACTACTAGAGTTTTTTTATTGGAGCTTATTGGGAGTAAAAAAGGAATTCCAAATTTCTCAACATTAATGTTTTTGACATTGCATGAATAAACTACAAATGTTCAAAGTGCTTAAACAAGTTCACTCATAATTGATCCTAGGTTCAAGGATGAAAGCATAAAATACTTGTATTGTTTGTTGCGTTAGGAACATTACAAGGAGTATATTGAGCTTTGGAGTGAAGTACATGAAAATACAAATAATATAAAAAATTAGTTGAATATTGCAAATATTGTATTTGCAAATTTTTATATCTAAATAAGTTTTCTTCCAAAGTTATGTACAGAAAGAGTTAATGAAAAAATCACAAAAGAATATATCTTGATGTTATTTTGTTAGAAAATAGTAAATGCATTTCCAAAAATGAAACAAATTAAACCATTCTTAACCTCCTAAAGTTTTTCAATGATTAGAGGCCTCAAAATACTTCAAAATATTTGTCCTAAAGTAAGTCTAAAATATTTATTTATTTATTTATTTAACAATTTATTTATTTATTTTGGAGTACATTTTTAGCTGCCCCAATTTGACATTGAAATTAAAAAAATCCTTCTAACTTTTGCAAAATTTATTGGAACAGCCTTAAACAAAGTTTTACACGTAGATTAGAATTATAGTAACTAGCATTCATCCTAAAAAATTTAAATTATGATGTAAATGGAGCCTTCATGAATTAAAAAGAAAAGAAAAAGAAGACTCCTTAAATAGACCTTTAGAGATTGATAATTAGATAAAGATGAGATTCTACTATGAAATTGATGGAATTTTGCTTTCTAAATTTCCTAAAATACATGCAAGAGATTTCTCTTTACACCCATAGTGGTAAACGTAAAATTCTCTATTTTTCTAAGCTTTCTACACTATACATGTAGATTTAACATTGAAATAAACTCAAAAAAGAGCCTCTAGATTTGTAACCCCTGGGATATTAATTAGTCATTAAATGACCTATTGGAAATTTAGGTAGTATCCTACAAAGTCAATTTTAAATGACTCTTTCTAAAGTTTTTGACAGAACATGTGGACTTGTAATTCCCTTTGCAAGAATATAGCTTTCTTTTTGACTGGGTGGTAGGATCAAAAGTTATGCAATTTAGGCAATTTAGGGTAGCATGTGCAAAACTCTTCCTTTACTTTTGAAATGAGGCAACTATATAACTAACATGATATAGGATGAAACTATCAAACAAATTAATCTTTTGAAGTTCATAGATATCACTCTAAAAGGAATTAAAGTCTGATGATCCTTTGGGCATGGTTGAAAGAAATCTTTATCTTTTAACTTCAAATTCTATAATCTTTTAATCTATTCTATCAAAGCTTTTGATGTATTTTTTATACATTTCCATAGTAGTCTTGTACATATTTGCACCGTTGAAATTCAAATAAACCTTTTATAATTTCATTTTTTATCACTACCTTAAAAAGTGACAGATTTTGACAATGTTTGCTGAAAATGTATTTTGGTCCATTAGTCATGAAAGTCCTAAAATGAATGATCATCCCAAATGCAACAAATTAAAAAGATTATTGCGTAAATGGTAAATTGATTTGCGCCATAGTGTTTAAAACTATAGTGTAAATCTATAGAGAAAATTCCGTATTCTTTAAACATATGTACTCCGTATTCTATTTAATGTGAAATTTTTTATTTTTTATAGAAAATTTTACAATAATTTTAAATTCTCAAACCAAAAAAATTGAAATGTTTAACAACAATTTACAGAAGACATAATTATGATTGCATCTCCAAAAAGTAAATGCATAAAAGATTTCTTTCTTATATGGTTGCAAAATGGGAGCATACTAAAATCTTAGCAAAATGGGAGTATCCTAGTATATGAAGTCGTAAAGGTCAGATTCAACATTTAAATTAAGTCATTTTTGTAAAAAATATCAGTCACATGTCATCTTGTAAATGGTATGAGGTGACTTAGACCCTCCCTGAGAATCCAACAAAGAAATTCAATTGTGACACAGGAGTGCCAAATCAAACCATCAAGTACAATATAATTAAGGTGGGTAGCCCCAAATGCCTCATTGATTCTAAATTGCCATCTCAGTCACTCTCTGTACATCTCTAAAATGAATTATGTATCTATCATGTGTGGAAGAAATTGGTTTCCACTTGCACTTTTGTTCCTTCCTAACTTTTGCATACGATATCCAAATGTCATGTTCTTTGGTGCATTGAAACCTCCTTTCAAGTGCCAACAAGGAAACCAATGAAAATTTGCCCATTCTAATAATAGCAACCAGTCACCTTATTCCCTTCCTGGTCCTCGAGGTGTGCAAGAGTGGTCCTGCCAAGTAGCAAGCCGTCCTTTCATGAGGGATCCCCAACACATGCAAGCGGCAGTTGCGAGGCATCTACGGTGCCTGGGGATCCGTGAGGGCCCTGTGCTGGGGATATAAGAGAGGGGGTTCCTTCCTTCCTTCCGTAGCTTCTAGAAGCGTACCCGCGGGTACTCCTCTGGAGTGTGAGTGTTGCCAAAGCGGCCCTCCCTGCACGGGCGGCCATGACGGCATGGATGGTTTGGGATGAATTTGGAAGTTTCTGCAGAAGAGACCAGACTGACAGTGAGAACTGAGGAAAGGCTTTGTGCTGTTGTGCATTCGGAGGAAAGGAGACCAGTGGATTTGCTTGGTATGGTATGGGGGGCACTTGGGGACTGACAACTGGATGTTCGGCTGCACTCCTGCCTCACTCGCGCTGGCCCTGAACTGCTCAACTCCTGCCGCGTTGACAAGGAAGAAGGGAGGAGAGTCTCCCTGGAGGCACCAAACTGGAGGCACGAGAAACGAAGTCAAAGTGGGCCCCGACACTCACTCCGGGAGGGAGTCTCAGCTTATAAGGTGGAAGCACCCAAAACCGTCAAAATAAGGAATTCAGCATGCTTGCAGGCACCATTTCAAGAAATTAATATTTTTGTGGTGTTAGCGAGAGAAAATCATGAATTTTCAAAAAAAAAATTAGATTTTTCGGATGTGATATGTAATTTCAGTGATTTTTCAAAGTTGCGGGTCTCTAGACCACTGGATCTGTCCTATAGGTGCACCCAAATCTGAAACCTGCAAAAATCAGCTCTTAACAAATCAGAATTCATAATGTGTCTCTTAAATGCGTCAGCCAATGAGAATCAAACATTTAGAGGACACATTCATGAAGATCTAGGGACACTTTAAGGGCACTCTAGGGACATGGGCAAGGTACAGGGATGGTTTTAGATGTTTCTACCTTAGTTGTGCAACAAGCCTCCTGTTGAGGCCGTTTTGCCCCCCCCCCTTGTTTTACCCCTGGGGAAAACGCAGGAAATTTTTATTTGCAAGGCATGATAAAATTTGCAAATTCTGAGTTCATATTTGCAATCAAAGGCCCCAAATAAGATAGGAGAGGTCTTAAACATACTCTAAAGACTGCACAAAATAGGGGGTAGGTTTTTTTACATTGACCCCTGGCTTTACCTCCGCAAGAGGCTCGTTGCACAACTATAAGCTCAACCGGCTCGACGGGTCACTAATGACCAGTCGCTGGGATCAGTCAGCCTTCGGCTGGGGATATTGTGGAGGATTACCAGCTGCTATTTTCCTTTAATTCCCATATTGAATTTTTTTTAAAGTAAAATAGACGTACCTAAAAGTAGTACTAATTCAAAATCTGCAGATCTTGAGGGTACATGGAGAATAAAATGATGTGCGCTTGTTAGAAAATGGTTTAGGAAACCAACAAAATTGGTTTTGTATTTTTCTAAGCTTGTATGAAACAAATGCGCACATGCACCTATTGTGGACCGTAGACTAACACGTAAGTGGTCACGGAAACACCCAAAAGTAACACACCCTAACCTTGTATCACGTGCAGGAGATTGGCCAACGCAAAATTTGCCCTCATGACCGTGACAACTTTTGGGAACCCCACCTATTTTACTTTGCACCTAGCTTTGCTTGGATTTAGGCCGTTTTTTAGATGTCACTAAACGAGTCTTGTTACTTTTAGGTACATCTATACCTTACCGAGTCCGTATTTTTTTTCTCTATTTTGTACTTCAACTGAAAATTTTATAGATTTTTTCAATGATGTTTTCAAATTGAACCATTTATTTTCCTAATTCCACCAGCTAACAATGAACTAACTAACGATTATCCCGAAACGTTGACTAGGATTGTAGGGCCATGAACAATGTAATTTTTTTGGAGTTTTACATATTGCCAATGTGACAATCAATTGTAGGATGAAGAAGTCTATTTTTTTTTTCTATTTCAAACTCCTTAGATTTTGAGTAATCCATTTGAGTTATGTAATTCAATTAATAAAAAAAAATTATCGAAATCTTAAATCAAGCTTGGATGAAATTGGCAAAAAAATGCTTCAAAAAAACTCAAATTTCCTTTAGCATTGTTGTTGGGCTCTGATCCACGTCAACTTCTGCAACAAATTACTAAAAATATTTATATTGACCATGAGTGTCAAATTGAAAAGTTGTCCTTTTCACTTGCTATGAAACTTTGTATTGAAAAGAAAAGAAAAACTTAAAAGACTTCATTATCACATTTCTAGGGAGTTTTTTGTTAATGCAGAAAGGACGGGCCTATGACTGCTTTTTCAGATCTTGAAGTTTTTTTCTTTGTATTTTCCCATTATACATCTATATATGAACAAAATTTTGTTGTATTTATTTTGCAAAGATGAAATTATAAGTCTTCTATAAGTTACATAAGTTTCAATTTTTTGTGAAAAATGAAGTTATTGTAAATTTTTGAATACAAAGTAGAACAATTCATTTCACATACAAATATGCTTTAAAAATCTAAAAACTTCTCTGTAGATTTATATTTTACTTTACAACACCATGGAGCAAATTTTTTGGGGTGCAATTCTTAAATTAGAATATCAACATTCTATAGTAAGAGGCCTAAAGTTCATATTGTAATAAAACATTCAAATTTAGTAAATTTCAAAATTTCAAATTGGTATAAAAACTATAGCTGATATGCCAACGGTGCTAATACGTGAGCCCAAGAATACGAGCTTGTGAGCATTGAGCCTACAATATAGGTACCTATAATATAGATACCACACACTATAGAAGGTGTATGTATCATAAACACCTATAATATGGGCATTTGTAACATATATATCCTATAATCATAGACAATTTCTATAGTATATACACTTATAACATAGGTGTGTACTCGGGTGTGTAGTATTTTAGGCTCATGAGCTCACACACCTGTGCTCACATAATAGCAAGCCTCACTGATATGCTTCATTTCATGAGTTGGTCTTAAAAAGAATTAAAATAATTTTTATGACTTAAATTTATATTTTTTTAAAAGAGCAAAAATTGCCATAATACACTACAAGGTGATCCATAAATTTGCCATCTTCTTATGTAGGAAAGTCAAAACATGTCACAATGACAATGAAGGATTGAACATCCAACAACCTTGATTGGAATTCAGCTCAAGCAACTATCCCACAAAAAATAGACAAAAAAATGTTTTTTTTTCCATCTTAGAGGCCTTTCCAAAATCATCCAAAGAATATATACAATACAAAACATCCATTCAAGTATTTGTTGAATAAAAGGAAATTCAAAAAGTAGATTTGATTGAATAATCTACCCTGATGTATTTTGTTGGGTTAAAAACTTTGAGAGCATTTCTCATAAAAAGAAAGGAAAATTAGATTATAAAATAGGAAGAGTGGCCTAAAGTAAGTTTGCCAATCACCGCAAAGTAGATCCTTCTCCACATATAGAGACTTGCATGCTTTGAAATTTGGCATGATTATTAAATGTCGTGTTAAAATTCACCTTCAAAAAACATAATGCAAAAAGATTTCTTCCTACAAATTTTATTGCAATTTACAGGCGATAAAGCTTAAATGTAGTTAAAAATTCTTTGCACTGTATAATGTGTAGTCATTGGGTGGTGATACACAATTTTGTTCTTATTGCAATTGAATTGGTAGTTGAATCATGTAGTTTTTGTACGGTAAATGGCAACGGTTGTTGTCCGATTTTTGGATCTGTGCGGTAATTGGCAGGTTTACTATAGTAGAAATGCCCCACTCTCCCTATCTTACTGTGCCTACCAAGACTCTCTTTGCCATTCAAATATTGCTTTACAAATTGAATAAACTTTAAATATGCTTCAAGTTCTAGATAAGAAATACTATGCTCCCGACTAAAATACTATGTTTAACCTTGTAATGATGGCAAGGACTAAAAATGTCTTGTAAATGATTTAAATTTTTTTTATAGAGACAATGAATGCATCTATTCATCTAAAAGAATTAAATTTTTTTGGCTTAATACTACTTTGATGATAGAGTTGTATCCTTCTAGGGTTAAGACTAAGTGAAATGTCACCATGAAATAAACCAGACCTTACTTGTTTAGAAATTTATACATTATATTGCTTTAAAATATTTTTAAAATTCTTTTAAGTCTCTTCCAATTTTTTGTAATTACTTTATTGTTTTACAATCTTCACCAATTAATATTTGTTTTCATTTAAATGCCATATTTAACTACTTCTGGACTTTCAATAGTCCAGAAGTAAAGAGGCGGTGAAATCCCCTGATGTTTTTCTATGGATCTGGAGATCTCCTGAAATAGGAACGCTTTGCATGCATCCAATTCAGCACCCACAAGTATGTCGGGGAGTGCTTCATGTGCTTGGAAATGAAAGAAATCGTGTAGTTGTAACATAGCGGATCCGTGGTAGAGTTCACATGATTGTATTGGGAGATCTGTGGACCGGGTTTCCGTAGTTTAGGCATCCAATTTACAGCACAACTGAAGTCTCAGAACCTATTGAGAGATCCCCCGATGACCACTAGTTGTTGCAAACATGGCCCCCATCCCATATTAATCCCTCAGTGAGCGCTGATCTTCACATAATTCTATCGGGAGATCCCCTGACGGGGGTGTAGAATATGAGTCGGCTTCACTGACAATCTTGGTGTCGAAGTGGGGTACAATTTGATTTTTGTGCTAAAGTGCAAGTGATATCCGAGTTCATCAAGAATGATTCACAATAAGGCACGAGGGGGGCGATTCTTTCAAAGATATATGGTATCCCGAGAGTTCAAAGGAAGTACACACAAGTGGATTTGAAATTCAAACATCAGTTGACAATTACCAAATGAGCAATTGCTCTTGGGAATAAGGAGTCCGGTTCTAGGATTCACCGGGAGATCTCCCGACGGACTGCTAACATAGTGGAGCTAAGGTAGTCAGGATATGACGAAGTGACAGGGGCATATCACAGTAACTTACTCACAGTGACATTTGAAGAACTGTAGACCACTGAGTCACAGGTGCTCAGACGTTCAACATACATCTGAAGATGTATAACGGCTAAGTAAACATAATATTCCATCCAAAATAATGACAGTAGTTTCAGTTTGTGAAAGAACATCAAGGTTCTTTCACTGCAAAAAATAGTAAAATTCGTACTTAGTTGAATGTCCGCTATATAATTGTGAAGATGCAAAACCTAGAAGACTAGAATTCCAACAGTGTAACTGCGAGAGAAAAGAAATGCATTATTCAGACTCATTTGAGTGCATGTGTGACCCGAGCAATGTATTCTGTTCCGGACACAAACATAAACCACTTCCATTTCAGGAGACGAGAGGAAGAAAGAGATCCCGCGCTTCTGCTATCAAGTCGTTGCCCCCGTGCCGCACGCAAAGAATAGAAATCATAAACATATTAATATATTCATACAGATTTATTTTACATATACAAGTCACAAAAAGCAGCTCTGAAAAACTAATCGAAGAACAGTCCTACTGACTCAACGGACTGTACTTCGAAACCCCCACTTGCGGTTGCGCTTACTGGATGTAGAATGCGTCGTGCGATATCACGATGGCAGTCGCGCCCCGCAGAATGCATCGTGACATCTCACGATTGCCACGACGACCGACACAGTGCGTCGGGAGTTCCCACGATGGCAGTAGCGACCCCGGACTAGGCACTCAATCATGGGTCCACCACGTTTGCCCGATTCAAATTCACTAAGGCAGCCTCCCTACTCTTCTGAGGAATCGTCCGTGATTTTTGATCCACTCTCCTGGACCAATTCGCATACACTGCAGCACCCGCGTCCACCCAGGTGGGGGGACTTTTTTCAACGACCCATTTACCGTACCAGCAATTCCGATAAAGCAATTCCAGACTCGTTTCGGAGTTATCGGGTCGCCAGTACTGAAGCAAGAACTTCCCGTTATTCACATCTCCTTCCACTCTGCATACAGTAGACAATGCTCTTCCCTGCCAAACAGCACATGATTCCGGGACTTCCGGTCTGACAAGTACCCAACAGCCTGGTCGTATGTCTAGCCATGGATTAAAGCTTTCCCTTGGCGCTTCATTTGCAGGGCCGCAGTAAGGCTCCGGCTCCTCTTCTTCCTCCGGAATCACGTCCATGGGATTCACCGTCGATCCTGGGCGAGGGACTCCATTACGCGCCATCCTCCAATCGTGTTGTGGCCAGAAGCCTTCCACCAACTCCGAAGGACACTCGGGTAATGGTTCCTTCAGCTCATCGAGAACACACTTCCAGTAATCCACGTATGGACCGAACGCAGTTGCAAATCCTTCGCATCTAGAAATACCGTATTGCCAGTACTGAATGTATTTCTCGAGTCCTACCAGCATGAAACCCTTGTTCAAGGTAGCTTTCCGCGCCGCTTCCCTTGCCTTCTCTTGATTTCCATGCGGTATCGGAACCTCGCTGCCCCACATGGGCTTAAACGGAACAGGCTTAGGACAGCCGTGAGGGAGCATGGGCCGACCATTGCTGTCTGTCTTCCAAATGCGTTCAGAAGGTTTCTTCGACGGCAACCAGTTCGAATCAACTGCTGACCTTTTGAAGTTCATGACGGGGACCCCGTCAGTGTCCACGTAGAACTTGAACAGGTGCATCTCCCCCAATCCAATTAATTTTTCCCCGCGATCGCATTGGTAACCCTCCACGAACGACTTGAAATCCCCCACCTCCTGTATGAACTCCGGCATAAATGACAGTTCTTGGGACTGCATGAAGGCTTTCATGAGGTCAGCAACGACAAAAGTGTTCTTGGTCTTCAGGGCCTTGGAAAGGTGGCTGAAATATGCATCGATGTCCTCGTGAGTGTGTCCGACTAGTAGAAACCCAACCTGAATTTCCTTGAAGACACCTCGTGCAGTGAGCAAGGATAAGAACGCCATCAGATATTTGTTCTTGTTATCCTTGGCAGAGTTGTCAAGCTGAAGATATAAATTTTCAGGAAGAGGGGTACTTCCAACCCGAGCTCCAGGTTCGGTGAGGGTTAGGCTGTCCATACATCTAGACTTTCCTCTAAGCAGTGCCTCGAACAATGAGTTAGCCGGCGGATATGGAAAGAGGTCGCCTGCCTCTCGAATAGGTGGACCCTCCAGCCGGCGCAACAACCTCGCCAAAGACGAAATGGTGAAGTTGGAGTCCGCCGGCCAGCAAGATGGAGCATAATGGGCGTAAGCACCGTCACCATGGCCATGAGCTACCATTCCAGTAACGCTCATCGGAAGCTGCCCCAGACCGGCCGTGGCCTTCGTTGTCACCCGGAGTCTGGGTAGAGCCGTCTTGGATGTATCCATCTTGTCGTGAATTATACATAAAATTCTTCGAGGATCTCGTTTGGATTCCTCACGCCAAGACGCATACAAACGACGGCAAGAAGCTTGGTGATTCAGATGATGAGTCCGCTGCTTCACGAACTCCACGTACTCGGGGCTTCCTTTCGGAGACTTCAGAATAAACTGCTGTAGGTCGTCGCACGTAGTACATTTTGCAAACGAACTTCCGACAGGCTTAATGGAGACGTTGTTGAAGTTCTCCCGCTTGAGTCTACTAATAGTCGACTGGCTCACGGGCGGCAGACCGTAGTCGGCATTCAACTGCACATCCAGAATCGGTACGCTTAAGCATCGATACGAGCGAAGGGGAAGGAATGCAAATGACAAGCAATGCACCAGAACAGTGATCGTGATATCTCACGATCATTGATCTCGTCGGGAGATCTCACGATCAATAAAGCAGTGACAGGAGATAAGGGGCACTACCTCGTTGGCATCTGCTCGGACTCGTTTCCAATTTCTTCCGGGAGGAAGGAATTTTAGAGTGTCCGTTCTTCCGTTCCCGATGCCGCGCATTTGGTGGGGCATTTGATCCGCATTCTCGTCAATAATGGCTTTCATAGTCCCAGCGACCTGAACAGTCCGAGCCCGCGGGCGCTTAACCCCTGTGTTTCCGTGCGTCCCTGATACGACGCCGTCGTTGTACATCTCGATGTAACTGTGGTAAGTGGACTTCGGGATGCCGTGAATTATGTGCCACGCCTTGCCACAAACATCAACTCCCTCTAGCGTGACGTATTTCCGCTTCCGCTCCCCGTACCTTTCGTGTAGTTGTCCTCCCACTCCAATCCCATATTCACGGCACTCGTCAAACGACTTCAAGTAGTACTTCTGCCTTACTAACAGCGTGAACTCCTGGTTATAATGCTGACAACACAGACGTCTGCAGCACTTCTCCGAGCTGACTTTCCGAATCTCCTCGTCTGCCGTTTTGCGGGAGTACTGCGATTCCTTCAGTTCCAGATTGGGTTTGCGAACTATAAACCGATATGGTGCTTTCATTCTACCTCCGAGGTAAGCGAGAGGGTCGTCCATATCGGGAATGGCAGCAAAATGATCCACTGTCTCCTTCAACGAACGACCGTTGGGAAACCAACACTCCGAAATTGGCCACCTGTCGTGAGACATTATGGCTTCGGTGTCACCCACAAAAACATCGAGGACTGTCACACCTAGGAAACCTTCACCAAGTGTCTCCTCTTGGAAATGATCCTCCGGACTCCAGCAAATGATACGACCCGAGGAAACGAGGAGTCCGTCGGCGTCCTTCCGATGCACATCAAGTCCAAACCAGGCTCCTTGACGAATATACGGACATGGATCCATCGGGGGATCCCCCGACGCTCTAACAACGTCGGCGGCTCTCCACAACACTACATTCTCTTGAACATCCTCTAATGTGTTCATACCCCTCTGACAAGGAAAGCATTTCAAATCCTGGAATTCTAATTTGACAGAATGAGGTCGCACCAGAATGTAAATCCAAGGCTCAACAGGTATGGGCACACCCAGCCACTGGCCCTGGGGACGAACCTCTTTAACGATTCCTGATCCAACTTCACCGAATCCAGGCACAAACAGCTTAACCCAATCACCATTCACAAACGCTTCACATCCACCGGTGGAATCCTGTGATTCACCCTCTACATGCGTTCCGTCCACATACGGAACTATCGCGTCAGCAGCAGACTCACAGAATGAATCCATTGTCAGAGTGAGCTTTATCGAATCCCGTGGACGAGATTAAAACGATCCGTAAAACCTGTACATCATACATTCAAGGAGTTAGGCATGTCTACAGAAGAGCGCTGCATTCATGGCATTGTAACCTCACGACATGAAGGACAGAAGCATCAACGTCTGTACAGTCGTGGGAACTCACGATCACACGGCAACGCAACATGAACAAGTGAATCTAGTTACTGTCAACAAGAAGTTCGAAAGCCCAGACGCGATAGTGCGATCTCAAGAAGGCCGTCCCAGAACCACTGGGAAGAAGCCAAGGCATCCAGGAAAACGTCGCAGAAGTTTAGAAGACATTAACCAAAGAACGTTCAGTACATCGTGGGATCCCACGACACTGATGGCGCTTAATCACTTAAACCAGAGATCGCGGTATTCCAAGATCCTCCTAAGGGATCACATAGACCGCTACAGAAATATAAATGAAGTACTGGGTCAAACTGAATCACTCTGATGAGTCCCCGACATATTATCAATCAATCGTGGGATCCCACGAGTTCGGTATCCTGTAAAATCCGGAAGAGTGTTTGTGAACCCCCCCGAGTAGGAGAACCTGGTGCCAACCGGAAATGTGATCGTGAGATCCCACGATGCTTATACAAGATCGACGAGGAGTATGACGGTCATCGAAAAGTAAGGCACCTAGACGTACACCAGGAAGGCCACAGCCAAGGTTCAATCGATCGTGGGATCCCACGACGAAATGATAGAACATCCCTCGACTACCAGACCGCGATATCTCTATACTCGAAGACTGAGAGGTCTCGCCCACGCTCAATAAGCGGAGATCGTGGGATCCCACGATGCTTACGTATGTTGGATATATACACGTATTCTACTGTCGTAGACTAACGTATCTACAGATGATCGTGAAATTAGGTTTCCTGTCACTGGTTTCATGACATTCGACACTCTATAACTATTCTCAGTTACTGTACAAAAATTCTCTACTTTTCAAGTGGATTTTGTTGTAATTCAGACTCCTGAACCTCCATGGGTACAATAAGAAACGTTCTTAGAAGTAGTTGAATTTGATGGCTGGGTTTTCCTCATGTAAGTTTGCCTAATTCCTAGCGCAACCTAATTTCACTACTTTGTGAAGACGTTCTGACCGGTTGTCATCCACGTACAAGGTTCTCATATCAACTTGCCCTCAGGGCAGTGCCGTCCCGCGATTCAAAAGGAACCTCGGTGTCACCACAGCATGGTGATCCCTTAAGCACGTGAGTTTTTCGCAAAATGAGTACAATGCGCGAAGAAAATTATCGCAGAATCCGTTTCACTTTCAATCTACGACATCCTCAGTTTGTGACAGAGTGCAGTGGCGTCAATTCGACTACAAAATCCTCGACATTGGGAATCGCATAACACTTGCAAGGGATGCATTCTTACCTTGCAGCAACTGGCTCGGTCAGAACTTCGTGCGCCTCCACGCCCACTGTGTCGCCAACGCCGGCAGACACCCACTCGCCACTCCGCAGCCTGCTCCGCCTGTTCACGTGTGCAGACAAAAAGAGCAAGCTCCAGGTTCTTTTCGGGTTATGAACCAGGTGGCTGGTTCGAATTCTTCAGCTCTGAATTCCCGCCGCGAATTTTGAAATCACCAAGCGATCCTTGATTTCGAATGTTGGATGCGTTCTTGAATGTCGTGCCACAATCAACAACGGCCTGGGGGTACGTGCGGTCCTTCACTTCGGAAGTTGATTGCATTCTCGAATTCCGCGCATCTCTGACTACAAGGAGGGAGGGCGTGAGGCTCTTGACTTTCTGACTGGAACTTCGCAAATCCAGGCTTCACTGAAATTCCGATTCTTCACTGACATTTTGAAATTCGCCGCATTCAAGGATGGTATCGTTGCACCGTTTTCTAGGAGTCAATGATGCTTTGACCAAAGCGGATCAAACTCTGAAGACTTTCACTTGACAGAATGTCACACGCTTCCCCGATCAATACTCGGAATTCTTCCCCTACACGACCTGATTATACGTATCCTACAGAAACGAACTGTACCAAATCTCGTGAACCCAAAAGCTTGAGCACCTGAAACATGTGGAACACCTCACTTACAAAAAGAATCAACAAAATGTTTGAACTCCCGAATGTTCATATTTGTTATTTTCTATTCCAATGAATGCAATCTTAGGGTCTAGGGTCCACAGTCATAGGGTCTACAGTCCACGGTCATAGGGTTTAGGGTACATGTTGTAGTGTATTGTTCACGGTTTCAAGGTCATGGTTCTTGGTTTCAGGGTTCAGGGTTTCAGGGTTTAATAGGGTTTAGGGTATACAATGGCAGCGCTTTACATTAACGTTTTCAGGGTCTGCAGTTCATGGTTTACGGCTTTTAGGGTTTAGGGTATTATGAAAAATGAAAATGACGCTGATTATTTGTTTCCAATTTTTTCCTCAATTAAGTTTACGTCATCTCAGACTGGGAACATATAAACTTAAAATTCAATCTAACTCAATATTGCTAATTAAAAATGTCAGTTAACAGATTGATTTCATATATAATTCTTGTTATGTAGTACAACATCCTATGGTTTAATATGGGACTTTACGGATTAAACAATGATTGACACAATTTTTATTTCATCTACGAATTTTTAAATAAAGCACCAGGGGCTTTTTTGCGTTTCCCTCTCTCATTTTTTCCTGCGTAAACGGCAATCCATGACTTCTCGTTGTGTCACAATCCGTTGACACAATGAAAAGTCATAAGATTGTTGTTTACATAGGGGAAAGTGAGAGAGGGAAACGCAAAAAAGCTCCTTGTGAAGGACTTTGGATGTGCAATCATGATGGAACAAAGAACAAACTAAACCATTTATTTATTTTGTATTTTAAATCTCAGTCTGAATGATTTAATGAGTTAAATGCTTTCAAATTTGTTAATGCACTTTGACGGGTGATGAATGCTTAAACCTGGAATCATGTCATTCATGAGAATATTGTAGGTCATGCAATCTTCCTCTGGATTTTTGAAATGATCGAACGTGGTATACATCTACATCATTATTTGACAACGATGTACGTAATATTGTTATTTGTTTTTGTTATTTGAACAATCTCCACCGATGTGAAACAAAAAATCGGGAATGAAATGCATGATGGCTTGAAACGGCTTAAATCATATTTAAAAAGTCATGAAATTTCATACATGCATGCATAAAATTTGATTTAGAAAAATGTAATTGCTCCAACCTTAAATTCCACCACTATTTTCTAGTCTTGCCCGTTGAAAAATTCTAATTCACATGAAAATAAAAAAATTGGGAATGAAACGGGCCCTGCCATTGAACTATGGCTTCATTTTAAAAATGTCATGGAATTTCACACGTGCATGCATAAAATTCTACTATGAAAGTTGGAATTGCTCTCAGGATTTAGATTCCACCACTATATTCACTTCTTGCCCCTTGCAAAATTCTAATTCACGTGAAGAAAAAAAAATTGGGAATGAAACAGTTAGGCCCTGCCATGGAATGGCTTCATTTTAAAAACGTCATGGATGGTTCATACATGCATGCATAAAATTCTATCGTGGAAGTTGGAATTGCTCTCAGAATTTAGATTCCACCACTATTTTTACTTCTTGCCCGTTGAAAAATCCATCTTAACGTGAATTAAAATAAATGGGGAATAAAAATATTGGGCCCTGCCATGAAATGGCTTCATTTTAAAAATGTCATGGATGGTTCATACATGCATGCATAAAATTCTATCGTGGAAGTTGGAATTGCTCTTAGGATTTAGATTCCACCACTATAATTATTCGCTTCTTGCCCATTGCAAAATTCTAATTCACGTGAAGTAAAAAAAATTGGGAATGAAACGGGCCCTCCCATGGAATGGCTTCATTTTAAAAATGTCATGGATGGTTCATACATGCATGCATAAAATTCTATCGTGGAAGTTGGAATTGCTCTCAGGATTTAGATTCCACCACTATTTTTACTTCTTGCCCGTTGAAAAATCCATCTTAACGTGAATTAAAATAAATGGGGAATAAAAATATTGGGCCCTGCCATGAAATGGCTTCATTTTGAAAATGTCATGGATGGTTCATACATGCATGCATAAAATTCTATTGTGGAAGTTGGAATTGCTCTTAGGATTTAGATTCCACCACTATAATTATTCACTTCTTGCCCATTGCAAAATTCTAATTCACGTGAAGTAAAAAAAATTGGGAATGAAACGGGCCCTCCCATGGAATGGTTTCGTTTTAAAAATGTCTGGCAATTTCATGCATAAGACAGTGCATGTCGATATGGAAAAAAAGGTACAAGTTCAAAATACTCCGCTCATGAAGTGAAGAGGCATGAGTGGGAGAAGTCCAATCATGCTACATTTTTACGAACTTACCACGTAACCTAAAAAGGTCCTCCTCCGCCTGCGGTTCATTCAAAGAACTCTCATTCCATAAATCATACATAAACAGTACATGTCGGTATCAAAAAAAGAATGTATAAATTCTTAATCTTCCGCTCATGAAGTCATGAGCAAGAAAAGTCCATGGATTGGTACGTTTTCCAAAATTGCGATACATATTACATGTCGATTTAAAAACAAAAAATTGAAGTTGTAACTTAATATTAATTTTTTTTTCATAAATTGAAGATCATTTCTGAACGTCCTTTGTTTGACATTTTTTTTTAATTTCCATTTTTTGCAAGTAATTCCAAGATCATGGGCGGCTGGGCTTGGTCACGTACTTTGGAGAACTGTCTCCAGATATGCTCCAAAACACAAGTAAATTAAATAGATTAACACCTAGTATGCCCCTAAAACCGCGAGCAATCACGCTCTTGTCCACATCTATTCAATGATCATTGGAAGACAATTTATATAGAAGACAATAAGATAATTTAGATATTATTTCTTCATTACACATTTGCCAATCATGTTGATTGTGTACATGAAAATGATTGCAAAGGAGATGAATGAGAAAGAATTATATAGGAAAATCATCAACAATGTTCCCTGTACTTATGTAATCGTTACAGTCATTTCTATTTAATTAAATAATTTGGACTAATCATTTTCTAGAAAAATGACAGAAGTGCAAACTAGAAATCAAAGTTCAATATGTTAAAGGCATTTTTAGCGGCTTGTAAAAAAATAATAATCATCGAAACCAAAGGTTAAACCTAGAAATCAATGTAGCAATCTATGAAATTAAACCGCTCATGATTCGTAACTAATGTTTGCATGGGCAGAGTATTTAAAATAGTAAAACTACATTTTTTTTTGTTAAAATTAACTCGTACAACATCATGCATGATTTATGGAATGAAGGGTCTTTGAACCGCAAGACCGAGGTTTTTTTTTTAGATTACGTGGTAAGTTTGGAAAAACGTAGCATGGACTTTTTCCGCTCAATCATGACTCTTCACTTCATGAGCGGAGTATTTACAACTTGTACATTTTTTTCCCATACCGACATTTAAAATAGTATAACTAGGTTGCCTTATTTCAACAAAGTTACTTTACAAGCCATCAAAGTAAATAAACGTTTCTACAATTATTTTTATTTGTAGACATGGAGTTTCGAGAGTTCCAATAGCAACAATACTTAAATAACAAATAGTGCATTCTTATAGAGAAACAAAAAAAATGTATGTGGTAATTATCGAATGTCACGAAATTAGTGAGGTGCAAGTGTGCGACCTAATTTCAGCATTTTGTGTAATGAGTGATTATTTAGCTTAAGACTTCTATTCAAGCCCTCCTCATGATGTCAGTAATCATGAGGAGGGTGGGCAGTCATGACCTCCGCCGTCTTGCACCTGACAGCGCCACGTCAGCAGACTCCCCCGCCGATTTCCTCTCCTCCTGGTCTCCTTTCCTCCCCACGACGTCTGCTTGCCACCCTTTTCTCCCGACGTCGTGTGCTTCTCCGTCTTCCTGATTTCATGCGCTTCTCCGCTTTCCTTCCTCGCGATTTCATTCTGGTTGTTGCAGTCCGTTAGTTTGGTTGTCTGAAGCTTGGCATTTGGAGTGAGTTGGGTTGTGTGGAGTTTCTTTGGTTGGCGGGGCGTTGAACTTCTGTTTGCGGAGTCGAGCGCGGCGAGGGACATTAGAGGAGCGTATAATTCAAATTTTGCTGGCGGAGTGTGTGTGCGCGGAGAACGAATTTTTGTGGCGGAGTGCGGTAGTGCGTGAAGCATTTCCTGGCGAAGGCGGTGCGCAAGCGTCCGGACCTGTGCGCGAGAAAAACAACACGGTGCTGGACTTCACCCACCTCATTGAACAGGTTAGTTCATTGTAGTCCAACCTCAAAACCTACATTTTGATTTTGTAGTTCTCTGGCGGTGAGGTTCATTATTTGACTTCTTTGTTGTAGAATTGTGATCGCATGGAGGTGTGCGTTTGCTCTGGAGTTTAGCTTCTAGGCTTGGAAAGAATTGATCCCATTCAAGCTTGTCAAATGAATCTAGTACATGGATACAATGGCTGTATGGCACTCGCCCTCCTTGCAGGTGTAGGCTCTCCTCACGCATTGTAGTTCACGGTTCATCACTGTAGACCCTAGAATGGTAACCTGGATGTTATTCACGAACTAGAGTTCAATGTGTATGGACTGCTGTGAGTGTTTGAATTGAAGCAAAGTGAAGTAAGGAATGGGAATGTTGCTCCCAAAGAGGAATGGAGCGAAGAGTTCATTGTATATTATTTAGTTAGACAGTACTCGTTTGTGAATGATATTAGGAACATGGTTTGTGCAGGGATTTTATGACTATGATCAGACACGCTTGTTTTCTGTGCGATAGGCTACTTAGTCCGTCGCTTTAGAATGATTTAAGTTTACCTTCTCTTCAATTAAATTCACTTCGCTAGTCATGAAGAAACAAGTTAAGAGTTTGTGATTCTCAGTGAATGATTGAAGCTACAATTTCTTCTGCATTTGAATTTCATGCCACAGTCTTTCGAAGAGCGGAAGGGCATTTCTGTAGTAGCTGAAAACAAGGCCGGACCCGTGCAAGCGGAAGCTACGATGGCAGCAGCTCCATCCCAGCGTACAGCAGACCTCCCAGTTTGGAAGGACCCGTAAGTTACTTTGAACTATATTCTCATTACTTTCCGTTTCTTGCTTGCAATGTCTACGTTATAAACAATACCAATAATTAGGGTATGGCTGTTTGCAATTGCATTGGTACGCACTCTGCTGAAAACGAGGGTAGTAGAGCCTCTGTCATAGTCGCTGTTATAAACATGGCCGAGAAATACGGTAGTACATATGCCGAGAAGAACACACGGTAATGAGTACGTGACTCTGTTACCACGGATAGTGACCCTAAAACCGTGCATCGTGGGATCCCACGACAGGGCAGTCCCTGTGTAGATTCGAGCATCGTAGGATCCCTGACTTGAAACCCTAGCCGCCCACCACTGCGCGTCCACACGAGTTTTAGGGTTTGTGGCCCATCGTGGGATCCCCCGATGATAAGATGTGAAGACGCAATCTAAACCCAGACCACAGGTTAGGCACAGACCAGGCAATGGATTAGTAACCCATCGTGGGATCCCCCGATGGAGGATAGTAAGGACCGCGTCTGACCCAGACTTAACAATTAGAAGGCCACCTACATAGAGCATTCAAGTACTAAACCGTCGTGGGAAATCACGACGAGAGAGTCTAGCGTGGGTAGAGAAATTGAGATGCAGGCAGGTTAACAAATAGCGTTGATTATGTGAACAATCAATCGTGGGATCCCACGACAGACAGTAGTTTCACAGATCATCACCGATCACCTTCTAAGATATTCCAATATCCATTCTATATTATTTGGTGCCGTCGTCATATGCCGGGACGCCTTCAGTTAGTGAGTTGAGATGCAGTAACCACCTGCCCACTACTGTCCGTGAATGTAACCGATCGTGATATCCCACGACAACGGTAATTTGTGAAACCAGATCATCAAAATGATCACGAAACCATTCCTTCGCTTTCATAACATCCGTCGTGGGATCTCACGACTAAGGATAAAAATTAAAGTTAGAACGAGAATAATATCGCACCACCATCTGCTCTATCGGACAATGTAGAAACTAACATCTCTTTCTACCATACTGCAGTGCAATGCAAGTCGACGAAGGTCCAGAAGAACTGACACCAAGGAAGCTTGGTACCTTCATCGACTGCTACATTACGTCTTTGGAGTACACAGGTCCACATCCACCACAAGCCTTTTTCCGATGCGACGAGCAGATTACGCATTGGGGAATCGCCTGGAAAGCAGAGAGTGACAGCTCCGCCACTATTCTTCCCACGCTGGTGAATGGGACAATGGGGCACCCAACTGCCGGACTGAAGGTACTAGAAATGAAGGGGCTTGACGACGACATAGCGCTCCTAGTTGTAGAGGAGAAGGTTCCCCTTTCCGGGGAGATCATAACGTTTGGGCTGATCCTTGACTACGCGAAGTTCAGCCTCACTCTTTGCGAGTCTGTGACTGCAAGATCACATCTGATGTGCAAGGACACGTCTAAGCCTCGGTGGAAGCCTAAGGAGCTGAAGAACCAGTGGGACATAATCCTGGAAGACTTAAGAGATACAAACGCTCCCCCGCAAGCCGTGACAGCGGTTGCTCCCACGCCGTCCCCCAAAAAGAAGACCAGGAAGAGGAAGTCTGCAGTTGGAGCTCCCGGGGACGAAGTTGAAGCCGCAGCTGGGACATCCGGAAAGAAGAAAAAACCGGATACCCCGCTTCCGCTTCACAGGGCTGTGGCTCTAGGGGAGGCAGACGTGAAGAAGATGACACCGGAAGAGATGAATGCGATGAGGACCCTGTACGAGAACTCTTTTGGTGGCCTGTACAAATGGGGCAGGAAACCAGTCTGTGACAGCAAAGGAGAGCTCATCCGCGTGCACTACGACTATCTCCACCAGGCACCTGTAGCACTGCTCGTGTACAGGGGAATTCAGGCAGAGCGGCTTGATTTGCTGACGAGGAAGGCACGAATCACACCTGATTATGAGTCGGAGAACAGAGTCATAACAGTGCTTCCCCTTAAAGCGGGACCTTACGGCCCGGCGAAGGTAGTGTCGTACTATGAGAAGCAAGCGCCGAAAAAGGAGATCTTTGAAAACCCCAAGACGCACTACTACATAATAGGGGGCCAACACACTGTCCAGGCATTCAAGGACCTGATTAGGCTTGGTGTGATTCCCGAGAAGGACAAGAAGCTCGCCTCCACCTTCAATATTTTACCTGTGTGGACGGACAAAGATCACCACGGAGACCTAGTGCACTTCTCACGGGCGCTGAACCAAGATGTCGTCGGCGAACAGAAGGAGCAGAACTTCACGAAGCAGCTGCTGAACGCAAGAATCAAGTGGCGGAGTATGGGAAGTCCACAGCCAGCAATATTGGGCAGATCGCACTCAGTAGAGTACAATGTAAGAATGCTGCTAGAGTTGACATATTTTTTTGGGGGGGTCATCAGAGTGCGCTCTACCTGACCATCGTGGGATCTCCCGATGGTCCTGCACTACATCTCAGACCTTCATTACGCTAGAACCTCGTCATCGTGGTATCCCACGACTAAGTCCTGGATTTGCGATAAGGGGTAGTTCTACGTTAGAGTGCAGCCATCGTGATATCCCACGACTTTAACATGTGAAATACCAGATAGCGCTAGTTTAGTTTTTTGTGCTGGCGGTTCAGTGCGTGGTGTTTTCAAATTGTGCATGTAGAAGATAGTGGCTCATCGTGATATCTCACGACTGCCTGTTGCCTAAACGACTTCCTCGTGGTAACTGACTGATCGTGGGATCGCACGACTGTTTATTGGACTTCTTGTGTTCACGTGGTCTGTCTACGGATCGCGTACTGACTGTTACTCCTTTGTTGGGCAGGCGTTTCAGCCGTCGGTGGCAACAATATTTGCGGGAGCAAAGGCGAAAGACATCGCCGAACTGAGAATCCCTCTACTCTTCCTGGAGAACGACGCTGATGTTGAGAGATGGATCAAGATAGAGGAGAGATTCATGGCAGGTCTCCTTCCCGACGCGGCGGGGCTGGTCGATGTATCGGGGAGTACGGATCGCAAACCGTTGGCGGCAAACGACTTCAAGCCCCTTTACGGACTTAGACCGGAGGACATCAATTTCCTTGCCGATCAAGTCGAAGCCCAGGTTATTAGCATGAAGACCTCCGTCGCAAAGTCGAAATCACAGAGAGGTGGAAAACGCATCATCTCTCTTGTAGACGCCGGCGCCAAAATTCGGTTGGTCAGGGCGATGAAGAACGAACTCTTGTCACACTACAAGGGTCATCTGCTGCCGGCGAGGAGGGTGGAGTACGAGCCTTACCCGGACTCTTTGTGGGTCGAGTTTGCGACGGAAAGGAACATTCAGCACGAGGATGTGGAGATGTGGGTCAACAAGGCAATGGAAACCCCTGCTGGAAAGAAGTGGTTGCAGGATCGGACGAAAAATCTCAACAGGACGTTCGACCCAGCTGACCTTCCGCAGTCGGTGATCCAAATGTGGGAGTCGTACTTCAAGCTGACGGCGGAGGAAGAATCGGTGCAGGCAAATGCACGTGGTTTTTCAGAGCACTATCTCTGTAAAACCATGGAGGAAAGCAGCTGGGACATCAGCGCCACCTTGGCGGCAGGGGACGTCATAGCGTGGAGGGGAAAGAAGAAGCAGCACCTCTACATCTGGTTCATGTTCGAGTCAACGTCCTGCGGGTGTCGCGCCAAAATTCTTGAAGAGCGGAAGTTGAAGAGACTCTTTGACGCTCTGGAGTACTATGATCCGCAGGACCAGACAATCGTAGCCCGCTCTGCCGCCGTTCTCCTCACAGATGCCGAAGGGTTCCACATGATTGTGGCTCACATAGAGAAACGAAGGATGGAAGTGAAAGCTAGGTTGTGGGACTGGCACGTTGTGAACTACATGGCAGGGCCCGAAGACTTCTTCCCTCAAGCTCCGGCCGGAGACGGGTACAATGTCTTTGTTGTCTTCATTTTTGGGCACAACGAAGAGCACGAGCGGCGGACTTGCTTCAAAAGCTTCTTCCCGGGATTGGACCGCCTGACTCAGGTGTACAAGGCGGAAGATATGCCGGACGACTACCCTTACTGGCGTCGGCAGCAGATGCCGTATCTGAAGATCAGCAGTGCGTTGATTCTATTCGAAGGACTAGCTTGCAGCGACTATGTCTTTGTGAATGTCAACGGGGGTCCGGAGTTCACATATCTGGGCTTGGTATGCACTACAACGATTGTCTTTTCTTTTGTTCTTTTGATAATCTCATTTCGATTTCGGGGATTTGAATGTCACTAATTTCCGGTTGTTGTATTTCAGTATTCGGAAGGTGGTAAAGTGCTGGAAGTTGTCGATTCAGCGGAAGCGAAGACGTTAAGTCAGGTCTTCGCCAAGCAGATTTGGGACGACAAACATGCGCAGGCGGCACCCCTTCCTCTTCCGGAGGCCGAACACGAGGACGAGGAAGTTGAGAGTGATGATGACGATGCTGTACTCGAAGACATCACCCAACACAGACCGGGTTCAGGAACAAGGTCGGTTGAGCACCCTAAGGTTAGTGTGCATTATTTGCTGAACCATCGTGATATCTCCGGACGTTGGGCAGCGTATATCTCTCGCATGCTAATCTGGGAGGGCAAACTGAGCTCAATTGTGGTGGGATATTGCCTTTCTCGCAGGCGAAATCTCCGACTCCCTCCCCCCGGCGAGAGCAGCTGATGGATGCGCCAAGTGGAGCAGAGGATGCAGACGATGTTCCCGAAGTTCATTCGGCGCAGGCGGAGCTGGCAGATCTGGCAGAGGAGCATGAGAGTACTCCAGAGCCGTCACCAGCTGAACGAATTGTAATTCCAATATCCAGCGGGTCGTCAGGCGAAGTGAATTCAGGTGTCCAATTAACGGACCCAAGGATATCCAAGAAGAAGCCGCTTAAGACGCCGGTCAAGGAACCCGACACCGCAATGGATACTGGGAGCACAAAGGCGGCCAAGCGAGCGCGGAAGACAGCACTCGAGAATCGGAAGGGGGGGTCCTCCAAGTGGACTCCAAGTAAGTCGTTGGTGCAGCGCAAACAGTCGCTAGCGAAGCCGACTGGGAGTCCCAATCCCGAAGCATCAGTCGTGGCAGAAGCGCTTCTGACTTGTGCCTTGGGACCGTTACCATCGAGGCCTGTGAAGTCGACTCAGCCGCAACAGGAGGATGCGCAGGCATCTCGTGCTTCAGGAGCTGACAGACAGCTTCCGGACCTCGACTTATTAACCCTGGAAGACACTCACCGACCAGCATCGGGGGATCCCACGATGACGAACGAGTCACTGGTCAAGAGCGGGGAGGATGCTGCCGACCTCAGCGAGGGGAGGAATGAGTCGAAGGGGGATGATGACCACCTCGGATCGGGGGATCCCACGACGGGCCATGCATTACCTGTGGAGACTGTGTTAGCTGTCTCTCGACGTGGTGCAGGGAGGGATGACCAAGGCCGAACACCGGGACCTGAAGGATCGGGGGATCCCACGATCGTTGAAGAGTCAGTGGTCTCAATTCATCATGGCGATCCGGCAGAGAGCGAGGGGGGTGAACATCAGGAAGGAGTGGTTGCATTGTCTTCGTCGGGGGATCCCATGACTGTGCGAGAGCGATTGCTCCCGCCGATGGGCATCACGGTTGCTGTACTGAACGACACCCTTGTTGACTTGGTCCCCCTGAGTCCCAAACCTGTTCCTGGAAGGAAGAGTAAACCTGTCATAGGGCGGGCGAGGATTGTCGACATTGCTTCACTGGCCTCCAGTGTTCCACTGGAGGTTGCAGGAGAGGTGGTTCCTGATGACGGTGAGTGCCATTCTGACGAAGTGCTAGAGGCCATACCTTACGAGGCCGAAGAAATAATGAAGTTCTGTCTTGTTGATCGTATGAGAGCATTTGGTCATTTACCGAGTCTAAACCACTATGGGAAGAAGCGTCTCGATAACAACAAGGATATTCATTTGGAATCCGTAAGGCGAGCGAACCGTTTCCTTTACAAGCCCGTCTTTAAATGGATATTTCAGGATGGTCCGCGTGCAGTGTATGATGGAGGGGATCCACTTGATGCAGACGAAGAGTGGGAGGCATTGGAAGGCGGCGTTAGAGGGAGGAGGGTGGTGGTGGCTTCGAGCGACGACGACCTTGAGCCGGGATCTTTCAGTGGTGACCAGGGGGAAAGAGGACCAGTGAGCGCCGACGAGAGAGGAAAGGGACAAATGCTCGTCGAGAGGAGAGGGGAAGGATCAGTGAGCGGTGGCGAGAGGGAAAGAGGACGATTGGGCGACGAAAGGAGGGCGGAAGGGTCGCCAGCTTGTAGCGTCCGAGCTCCCGCAGGTAACATGCCTACATTATTGTCAATGTACATACGAGATAACGAATCTTGAATTGGCCGGTCACTGACTCTGTGCTTCTCTTGTATTCTGCAGTTTTTCGAGTGCCTGCTGAACCGGTGGCGAAGTCGTCGAATCAGGTAGAAAAGCGGCGTTATTATGTGGTCTTCGACCTTAATGGAGTTCTTGTTCACAGGTCATTCAATGATTTGAACAGACGCGTCGTAACACTTCGACCGAATGTTGGTCATTTACTTGACTTTGTGCACAGACATGCAAACATTGCATTCTGGAGCAGTATGACACCGGCAAATGTGACGAAGGTATTGAATCAAATGCTGCCGGGGACGTCTGTTAAGGCAAAGGACGTGCCTGTTCTCACGCAGGAAGATTGCACAAAGTCGTCCTACAGAGACCCCAATCACCCGGACAGGCCCTTCTTCCTCAAGGATCTAAATCATTTCGCCACTAAGCTGGGTTTGAGGTCAACCGAGAATGTTCTCCTCGTTGATGACGATCCACTTAAGAACCTCCTGAATGATTGTCATAGCGCCATTTTCCCCCACAAATTTGATGGGGACTGGAGGGACCAGTACCTTGTGGGGGTGCTCAGTCCTTGGCTCGGAGGTCTGTTTAAGTCACAGGAAGCTGTGCCGGCGTATGTCAAGAAGCATCCGCTCCACAATGGTCTGCCACCGGCGGTCCCGTTGACCAGACCGGGCTCTGACATTTTGAGGGCAGTAGTTTAGTTTTGGTTTCTCTTCCTTGACGGACTTCATCGTGATATCTCACGATCTCCTTTTGGCGTGCATATTATTGCTTGTAGCTTAAAACTCTTGAACATACTGTAAATATTGTAAATGCATTTTCGAAATACTGGACATTCTTTGTTTGTAGGAGGCATTGATTCTGCCTCGTAGTAAATGTGAAAATAAATTTTTTTCCTAAATGCCTTTGATTAAGATAATTATGAGTTTGAAGGGATCACCTCGACCTTGACTATTAATCCGCGTGCATGCACATCTAGAGATCTAATGGTATACCGTGGAAGTGGATTCTATCGGTAGATCGGACTGTTCTGGGCATTTATCCTTGTCTTTTAAATCTAATGTGAATGCATTTCCGGAGCATGACCCTCACTTAGAATTGTTTTCTTACTCTTGGTTTGCAGCTTTAATCTAAATTTGGTTCTGAAATTGTTTATCATATTACTCGGAAGAGTGGAATTTTTTGAACACTTCACTAGATTTTAACACTGGGCGTCATCATCTTGCGCGGCAAGCTTCATCAGGAGATCGCACGATACGACGTGACGTGTGAACTTTGAAATGTTGTTTCCGTCCTTGTATTGTCTTGTGTTTTTGTACTTGTGGATGACAGTGAAGTTGTAGTTGTGCTTCTACTGTTTGTTTGGGAGTTCTCCTGCAGTTCCGGTTTGCTGAAGTACGGATTTGAAATTGATAATTTTGTCCTCTGTCTTCGGCTTGATCGGAAGATCTCACGATCATTTTCCCTTGCATTGAATTATTAGTCTTAGGCGGATTATGTAATGTCCATTTTTGTTGCTTCAATCGAATGCAATTGAATTTCTGCTGCGTAACTTCCTTTGCTTGAGTATTTTCGGTCTTCTAGTATGTCACCCTAAACCTTTTTTTGTATTTGACGCGAATTCTAAATCTGCATCCCTTGTTAGTGCTGTATTCTGGGCTGCAGTGACACCATAGAAGTATTGCTAATTTCCTTGCACTATGCAGCAAATAAGACATTCAGTCGCTGTTCTTCAAATAACTACCCATGCGTATTTTCAATTAACGGTTCTGTTGTATTGCATATTGGTCGGGGGATCTCACGATCAATTGACGTCGTTTCTGTATGTACATGTCTGCGTACTGAGGCTTACTTGGTCTTTACAGAAGGCGATGCTCTTAGTACTAACAGGGGATCTCTGCGTGAAGGGCGGTGTGGCGGATCTCCCACAGAATATCGAAATTCGGCCCGGCTTCCGTGGTCTTCTCCGACATTTCGTTCATGAAACTCACTGTGGTTTGTGGTCCGCAATGCAACCTTCAACACTGGCCGCTCTTGTTCGACGTATTCTACCGCCGGAAATTCTGTCAAGGTTTCTATTTTTTGCCGGGTCTGACAATCCACGGAAGAACCAGGTGTATCCCCATCGTCGTGCAATACTGAAGACTGTCTTGAACATTCCTCGGACGCGCAGGGTACTCTTGAATAACAGTGTTGTAATGCTTGTCCTAGATCCTCTTGATTGGGAACGTCCGCACTTGCTTCGACCGGCGTTGCATGTGAGGGATGATGTAGGTCCTGTAGAGTTAGATCGTCCGCACATTATAGCACCGCCTTTTGATTGGTCTTGGGCCCCAAAAAACATGTAGTTGGAAGTGGACTAGCTGGGTTATATATCACCTGTTTGTTGCATCCAAATGATTATGTAAGTGGCGAATCCACCTTTTCTATCTGACTGTGATTACACCTTACCAAATGTCTGTAATTGCATTATGTTGCTTCATCCATTCTTTTGTGTTATGTGATACTTTGGGAAGTATCTTCTGAGCTCTCCCGATCTGTGATGTCGCATATTAATGCAACCCCGGATACAAATGTACCGCTTACAGCAAATGTCGGAGTTGACATCATCTCAAATTCATTGATTTGTTCGAACACTCTATCCCGAAGGAGTATATTTCCTTGCACCGGGAAATCTCCAGACCACTTAGCATCCCAAAGCGATTTAAATCTCCTTTGAACGGCATTACGGACTCATTGTACATACCATCGGGAAGATCTCCCGATGGACAGGACCTTCACAAAGTCCAGAATTCCCCGTAAATTCCAGAAGTAGTTAAATATGGCATTTAATAGTGCCAAATAAACTCTAACATGATTTTTTTGTGTGAAAAAACATTCTTCTTTAAGATATATAAATCAATAAATGCACCCCAAATAATAACACAAACTTGCACTAAAATGGGAATTAGTAAGGTGCAGTGATTTAAACGTTTACAATATTTTGTTTAAAGTAACATAATTGTGTTTGTACTATTTTCATACTACCTCAAATAGTGTATCCAATTTGTGTGAAGAGGCTTGCACTATTCAAACTCTTACAATAATTAAATTATCATGAGTAAATTCATTAATTTGTTATGTTAATGAAAGTACAAATTTTAGTCATTTACAAATTTTCATTTTCATGAAAATTGGCACCATACAATAATATTTCAAATTGCTATAATTTAAAACGGCATGACATTGGTAACTTAATGTCACACTCTATTAGGACAAATTAGTGTAGCATTAGAATATTTTAACTCCTATGTATACTTCAAAAAGTAATTGATTAATGCCTAAGTGATTTTTAAGCCATCCAATGGTAGGACAATGAATGTTGTAAAAAGGGCACTAGCTTCATTCAATAAATGTTCATTGACAAAGCTTCAAGAAAAATCACGTATCATATGACTACAAAGAAGAAAGAAATGAATGCTCTACATGAACATATAATATAAATATTTTGGAAGAGTTTTCGATATTTTGTCTTAAATATAGTTTGAGCATTTACAATGATAAATTTAAGATACTATTATTCTTTTGTTAAGTGCTCAAACTACAATATATTTTGTAAATAATATCTAGTAAATGATATTTTGTTATAATTAATAGTTCAAGCACTTATGGATTAACCCTTAAAGGACCGTTGTCCCTTCGGAAGACAAATGCGTTTTTGGGCAGGTACATATGGGCTGAAATTTTCTCCTGAATTTTTGAAACTTTTTTGGAGGTAGAAAATCTAATTAGCTTCGTGGGAATATAATTTTTTTCACAATCGGTGCCCGGGAAAAAAAGTTATGACCAAATAAGCTCAAGCAAGGGGACGGCGGGCAGCCTGGGCAGCCAAAAAAAATGGACAAAAATTTGAATTTTTTTTAAAATATTTTTTTCTCATAGATTATATTTTTGTCTATCTGGAAAGTTTTAATTCATTTCATTTGGATATGTTATGAGAAAGTTATGGACATTCTTGTTGTTCGGGCAGTTAGAGCATCTTCTTGAAAAAAATAACTTGTAGGATGCATTTCTGAATGCAATTTTTCAAATTTTTCAATTTTTTTTTTGTATGGTCTGATTTACTTGTTAGAACAACCTCACCATTGGGATTAGTGCATTTTAATTCCATCTAAAATATATTAATATTTTAGATTTTCCTTCTATTTCATACCTACTTCTATTTAACAATTTTTTTAAGAATGATAATTAAGTTTTTTTGAATTTTTTTTCCTAGACTCTCAATTCAATTCTCCATTATAAAGATTCAAAGCTCAAAACTCTGTAATGCAAAAATTTTAAGTTAAAAATGTTCAAACTCAAAAAATCTAGTCCCGCAATGTACTGAAAAACTTGTTTTTTCTACTTTAAACGCAGATATCTTGCAATCTGTGTGGTCAAAAATTCTGAATTTTTTTTCACACACTCTCATACTAGTAAGGTGTAAGATCATACGGTTAGATGTGGAAAAAAAAAACAATTTTCAATTTTTTTTACTCTTTGCTATAGATATGGCAGTTCTGAGTGTTTTTTGGCAGAAAAAAGACCTTGGTCCTTTAGAGGTTAACAAAGAAAAATGATTTGATTATGGTATGTGATTTTCACGTCCATAATTTGGGTAAAAATCATGTGGTAATAAGCAATTGAATGAATATCATCCTGCAGCTGTATTCCTCCTGTGGAATAAGTCCAGAATTGAGACGGAAAACTGCATTCAGTTCGCTTCAATCAGTGAGTGCGGCATCCATGGATGAGGCAAGCAATTTCATTGGCTCTCATCCTAACAGATATCGTCCAAATATACCCGTTCAAAGGGCAAGGGGATTGGATGAGGATTTGCGGAGGCCAGAACGGGGTCATCCGTCCGTCCCGGTGTTGGGGAGTTGGGGCCAGCCAGGGCTCAGGTCTTGTGGTCTTTTTTCACGTGGGAAAATACATAAATTATTGTTTACTTGATCAAATTTGGGAAATTTTGAATTCATAATAGGAATCAAGAGACCAAGAGGTTAGGTATTACAAAATTAATTGCTCTAATTTAAGCTGCATCTCTTATATATGAGCTCTAGTCTAGTCATGGCTTGGTCTTTGTTGCGACTTGGATTGGCCAAATTGGTCAACTTCCCAAATCCCCCAACTTTGTGACCCTCTAAGCTCTTCATTCCTCATCTTGCAAAAAACATTGTTCTTCATATTATATTGAGTTCTCAACCCCAATGGTTTTAGATTTTTTGCACATTTTTGCACTAACACAAAAGTTGTGCTCACACTAATGGCTTCGTCACACGTACATAAGTGATGAATGACATCATTACTGTGGTGGTTAAATAACCATGTGGTGGTTTTCATGTGGATCATTCTAGAATAACTTTGGTTGAATGAAAACCACACATTTTCCCCTCCATACTTTATATTTTACAAAAACAAGAGTAACTAGACTAATATGGAGTTTTTCTTAATAAAGATTTGGAATTGCAAATAAATAGACACTTGATGGCTTTGGAAGGGACCAAAAAGATTGAGTTTTTCTTCTTTATATGAACAACTCAGATGAAGGCAATATGTAGTGTATTCATCAGCATCTAAGACATCCAATTTCCTTTCTCTATCTTATCCAAAATCTATAGAAGTAAATTGAATCGGCATCAACATTTTACAACCTATGGAGGTTTAAATACACTTTAAATTCTAAAGTTTTATAAGTCTTCTTGAATTTACATTTCTTGCAAGTGTTTTAGTAATTTTATATAATTCCAAATCCAATGATTGTATATATTAGGAAGAACGTCCTTGGGGGAAGAAAAAATCAAAATATAGAAGAAAATGAGACGAATTGAATTCCAAATTATAACATGAAAGTCTGCAACAATTTTTTTCAAGAAATTGTTCAAGTTTGCTAGCATTGATCCCTCATGATACTCTTGAAGAAAGGAGAAGGCAAGTTTCAAATCGGAATACCATTATTAACTATTGGCTTGAGCCTCAAGTCCCAATGCATGCCTCAACCTACCCCACATAGAAGTAAAACCATCACAAGAACTCAATGAAGACAATTCCAACCGTAAAAAATGTGGTACATTTCCAATTTTGCATGGAAATTCACCCTCATACCTCCATTATCCATTCCAAATTTTTTGGGAAGATTTTTCGGTCTTGTTGTTGCTTCCCTTTATGTTCCACCTAGAATCAAAAAGCATGTTCTAAAAGCATGTGCTCTTATACAGTCCAGTCAAGCCAAAGTTTGGTATGCAAGTCCTTTTGGCCGGGCTCAACCCTTGTCTCCTGCCATTGAAATTCAAACGCAGACCTTGATTTCAATTACGGTGACGTAATAGTAACATAAGAAGTTTTTTTTTCCCTTGAAAATGGTTGCAGGTGTCAATGTCCCTAAATTTCAAGTAAGTACCTGCAATGCCTCCGTCATGTTGGTCTCAGGGTCAATGCCTCTTGTCAACTTAAGTTATTTCCACAAAGGAGTCACACAACCAACAGCTTGACATACTAGCCCCTCCATCACATGATCTCACATGTCAATAATGGCTGGCATCGAACCAAGCTGTATTCTACTCACACTAATTTTTATTTTTTATTTTTTATTTTTATTTTTTTAACAAATGGACGATTTCCATAGATACCCACACTAATTTAGATCCCCACCACTTTAGTGGAAGAAATACACTGACTGATGACTGGGCCAGATGAAACCCACCCAGCTATCAATCATGAGATAGCTGGCACCAAAACCAATTGCACACTAATTTGGATTCCAGGCAAATTCAGAATAAGAAATGTGCTAAGTTGAACTCAGTTTTGTTGATTAATTCAAACTAATAAATTCCTGCACCGATAAGTGTCACATCACATATTGCCATGTGTTAAAAAGTGTTATCCTATCCTATATAACGCCTCAAATAAGTTACTGTACCCAATGGTCAGGGTCAAGTGATTTCCTACCATATGGTGAATGTGGTTTAGCTGAATGATGCTTAAATTTATAAATACTTTGCAAAATTCGTTTTTCTACTACACCTTTTCAAATTATATACAAAATGTTGGCATCTAAATTTAGATTTATTTTCTTTTTTGTTGCCAACCCTGACCATTGGGTACCATACTAATTATTTTGTCACCCTAGGAGGTGTCCAACACTGACCATACCAAACGCCACAGGAGGGGCTCCAGATAAACCCAGTGATCTCACCTGTCAATCCTGAGTCAACACCAAATCCATTTTCTGCCCACACTAATTCAGTTCCTCAGCAATTCAGTGAACTAAGTTAAGCACAGCGCCTCCAGATAAGTTAATTTAAGCTTAACGCAGTAAGTACCGTGCCGTGATGAGCCCCATCACTTGGATTGCCTCCCCATTCCCGAAGCAAAACCAGCATGACGCGTCACGCGTACTCCCAACACCAGCAGGAGTCTCCGAGCGCCGCCCCGCCCCACCTCGCCCCACCCAAGCGGAGCTCAGTCCGCGACTCCGCGCCATAGCCCATGGGAGTGAACAACCAACTGCTGTTTTACAGTACCAGAACAGACGCAGCGACACACAGATGTGACAGAACGCAGAGCGGCTGTTTCTTACGAAGCTGCTGCTGATCCTCTGCAGCTCTGTCAGTCCCTTCTCACGAAGCGTCTAGGCGAGCTTTACCGCGCTACATGCACTAAAAGCTAGCTTCAATTCTACCTTCCTTCCTTCCTTCCTTCTCTCCCGCCCGTTCGATGCTCTAGTCCCCAGCTAGTACCTTCGCTAGATTCCATCTTTCGATTCTCACTCCGCCTCACTGTTCACTTTTTTCAAGGTTTGAAATGCTCGCGGTGAAAACAGAAAATAGAGGAGGAAGCTTGGTTCCGTCTGCTGTCATAATATACTTGCTTTGCCAGGTGTGCGAGACGGCTGACTGACGAGACGGGAGGGAGAGGATTTTGTCGCAGTTGTTTGGATGCTGCTGGTGGAGGAGACTGGTACGAGGTCGCGGCGTTTTTTGGGTGTGTGATGGAGTGTGGCTTTGGGTTTGGTACTTTTTGAGAATTTTTGGCTTGGATTTCGTCTTTTTGTTGTCTGCAGGAGATGGGATTTTGAAAAATCGTTTGTTTGGATCCGTTAGCGGAGATTTGCTTTTCTAATGAAGATGGGTTGGTTTTTGTTTTTTTGGTGAAAATGTCGGGGAGAAGTTTTGTTTCTGTTAGTCCAGCGTCGGTATTGGTTGCAAAGCGCCGTTTTGAGGTGTTGGGAATTTGTTAGCTCTTGAGAATATTTGGTGTCGAACTTTTTGGCCTGGAGGAGCTGAGATTTTGAGAATCCTCGTCGTAGCGGAGGTTTGCTGGTCGTCGAGATTTGTGGGTTTTGGTGTTTTGTGAGAATCGTCGGGGAGAGATTTGTTTCTGTAATCTGGAGTCGGTATTTGTTTGTAGTGTTTGGAGGTTTTGGAATTTTTGTATTTTGAAGCGCGCCAGCTTTGGAGAGCGAGAGAGAATTGACAGCTTGATTGACGTCTTGCTTGCTTGCTTGCAGTCTCGTCGTGAGTCCCCAAAATTAGAGATCTCTATCGACTTGTTGCGCAAATGTACGCGAATTGCATGTTTTATGGAGTCGTAGGATTGGCTCCACCGAAATGGCAAGGTGTTCAAGAGCGTGATTCAAGAGCTATGAAGCTGACAAAGAAAGGAAATTAGAGTGATTTTTTTTCGGAAATGGTCAGCATCATGAAGTTCTGGAAGAGGAGAAAGGGGCCAAATCCAGGAGCGGCGAATGGCACGGTCCCTGAAGAAGAGTCTCGCACAATTCATTGCAATCGACCCGATCACGGTCTCTTCAGGTGCGCGTTTCTTCAGGCCTCCGGCAGAAGTCTGGCGGTATTGGATCTTCGGAAAGGAAGAGACTAACTTTGGAATTTTGAATGTGTAGTTATGCCGGAAATAGAACCTCGACAAGGAAGTACTCATGGTGGAGCTTCGTTCCGCTGGCGCTATTTGTCCAATACAAGAGAGCAGCCTACTGGTATTTTACGGCCATGGCCGGTCTGTCTTTGGCGCCGTTCGCGCCCTACAGCGCTGTCAGTGTGTGGCTGCCTCTCATTTTTGTGCTCGTTCTGGGCCTGATGCGAGAAGCATGGGAAGATTTACGGCGCGCTAGGGGTGACAGGGAGCTCAACAACAGACCGATTGAAGTCCATGATGGGAACGGACAGTTTGTGGAGCGTTGTTGGAAGGATTTGCGTGTGGGAGATCTTGTGAGAGTGAAAGATGGTGACTATTTTCCGTCTGATTTGTTCATTGTCTCATCAAGTGGGCCTGATGGCATTTGCTACGTGGAGACAATGAATCTGGATGGAGAAACCAATTTGAAGGTGAGGCCTAGTTTAAAAGTGCTCGCTTTGAGGATTTTCAGCTTGTGAACATTTTTCCCCCCCACCCTCCTATACGTGGAGATGTTCACGGACATTTTTGCACTATTGCTATGCAGGTTAGGCAGGCGCTGGAGGTGACATGGGAAGTTGACGGGAAAGACGAAAGGAAACTGCGAAACTTTGAGGCGGAATTGCTGTGTGAGGGTCCGAATGCGTCCTTGTACACATTCTCAGGGCGTCTTAAGATGAATGAAATCGAGCTCCCGGTTGGACCTCCTCAGTTGCTCCTGCGAGACTCCAGTCTTCAGAACACGGGAATCGTGTTAGGTGTTGTGGTTTACACGGGTCATGACACGAAGTCCATGCAAAATGCTACCCCTCCTCCGAATAAGCGCAGTCGGGTGGACCGCTACTTGGACAGAGTCATCTGGCTCATGTTCTTTTTGTTAATCGCCATGGCCATGTTAACTGGTGTGATCATAGGCGTTCGGTCGAAATCAGAAGGCACAAATTTGTGGTATATGCGGCCGACGGAGAGTAATCCTTATTACAATCCCAACAGGGCTGCCATTGTCGGCATTATAGGTTTCTTCAACGGTCTCGTGCTTTACGGGTATCTGATTCCCATTGCGCTCTATGTGTCATTGGAGGTTGTTAGGGTGGTTCAAGCTTTATTCATGGTATACGATTTTGAAATGTACGATCCGGCCACGGGCAAACGTGCTAGGGTGAAGTCGCCTGGTCTGAATGAAGAATTAGGTCAAGTAGACACTATATTTTCTGACAAAACAGGGACTCTGACTAGCAATCAGATGGATTTCTTCCGATGTTCAATTCAAGGGGTTTCATACGGGCAAGGATCGACGGAAGTCGAGCGGGCGGCGGCGAAACTGGGCATGCCTATCGGTCCCTCTCCCCGTGATCCGAAACCAGAGCCGAGAGTTGGGAGCGTCGATATAGGGACCACAATAGAGAATAGTACAGATGGTTTAGGGCCTGACAACAATCCTTTCAAAGAGAAGGGGTTCAATTTTTATGATGACCGTCTTCTTGGAGGGAAATGGGTGGAAGAAAAGGACTCTGCTGCGGTTCGTTTTTTCTTCCAAATTCTCGCACTCTGCCACACCGCCATCCCGGAGGGTACTCCTGAGGAGCCCTCTCAGATGCGATACAGGGCTGAGTCACCGGACGAAGCTGCTCTGGTTGTCGCCGCCAAGCAATTCGGGTTCTACTTCTACAAGAGAACTCCTACAACGTTACATGTTAGAGAGAGTTTGAGACCTGGCGAGCCTCCTACGGATCAAGTCTATCAGCTCCTGAATGTGCTAGAGTTTAGCAGTCTAAGGAAACGCATGTCCGTCATTGTTCGGTTTCCTGACGGCCGCTTGTTACTTCTTGCCAAAGGAGCTGATACCGTGATTCTCCAGCGCGTGGATCGGAAGAACAGCGGACCCGTTGCCGAGACTTCGCGACATCTGAAACAGTACGGCGAAGTTGGCCTTCGTACGCTCGTAGTAGCGTACAAGCATCTGGAGGAAGAAGAGTACCTCAGGTGGCATGCTAAATTCGCAGAGGCGCGGGCCATAATAGGGAAGGAGAGGGAATTGCGCACAGAGGAATTGGCGGAAGAGATTGAACAGGGTCTTACTGTTGTTGGTGGCACTGGAGTTGAGGATAAACTGCAAGAGGGAGTTCCAGAGGCTGTTGATCGTCTTGCTCGAGCAGGCATCAATATTTGGGTCTTGACGGGAGACAAGGTGGAAACTGCGATCAACATTGGCTATGCCTGCAGGTTGGCTTGCCCCTTCTCACTGCAGCTTGGTGTTTTCTTTTATTTCGTTTCTGCGGCCACGTGTATGTTTGAAGGGTGAAGCTCTCCAATGGGGCTCTTGATATACTGTACACTTGAAGCCTAGCCTGTGTCACTGCGTCACCGTAGTGTTTCCTGCTTATTGTATTCGTTGATGGATTTGTCTTACCACTCTACTGATTGTAGGGCTTGTGTGGTCTGCAGTTTACTTAGGCAAGGCATGGACAAACTGATTGTGAGCCTGGAGGGTTCAGATGCTCGTGCAATTGAAGAAAGAGCAGAAAGAGAGGGTTGGCCACGTGATAAAATATCTGAGGTACCTAGATTCTTTCCTTACCTCAGGTTCAGTGTCTGGTTGGATACCAAGTTAGGAAAAGTCTTAGGCACGTCTCTAGCAGTGAACATTTCAGTTTGTGTCGATATAACTTTATCTCTGATACGTGACCCTCTGTTTCTTCAGGGACAAAAGAGTTTTGTTCTGCGGAAGCTATCGGATGCTCTGGATCTGGTCTCGGGAGGACGGACAAATCTTCGGGGGACAAGCACCAGTGAAAGAAAGATTAGTTTCTCTGAATCAGTGCAAAGTGCTCTTTCGGGGAACGTTAGTAGGAATAGTGCGGGTACTCTGTCACGTAATTTGAGTAAGAACGCTGGAACTTTGTCGCGTAATTTAAGCTCTAGCGGTGCCGTGTTGGTGCGTAATCTTAGCGCTACTAATGGTCGCCACTCGCGAAATCCAAGTGCTGGACAGAATGTTTTCGAATTGGTACCCTTGGTAGATGGTCAGAAAGTGGGGGCAAATGGCGAAGGCTTGGATCAGCGAGAAAGGGCCTTCAGCAAGGAGAACCTTTTGACACGATCTAGACACGCACCAACTGCAGAGCCGCGTGAGTACGCTCTTGTCATAGATGGGCAATCCCTCGCGTACATTTTGGCAGAAGATGCTCTCCAAGAGCTCTTTTTGCAAGTTTGCATCAATTGCTCCTCAGTTCTTTGTTGTCGAGTTTCACCCCGTCAGAAAGCTCAGGTCACCACTCTTGTGAGAAAGGGACTTGGTCTGCATCGGTTGTGCTTGGCAATTGGAGATGGCGCAAACGACGTGGGAATGATTCAAGCCGCCAACGTTGGTGTCGGCATTTTGGGCGTGGAAGGGGCTCAGGTACTGTTTTGCAACTTTTAAGTAATAGTTTCTGCTACGGCTGAGTTCTGTACTATCATGGTTAAAATGCAGGGTACTCAGATGTTGACATTCTATTGTGGTGTACAGGCGGCAATGGCGGGTGATTTTGCTATTGGGCAATTCCGGTTTTTGGAGCGCCTACTACTTGTGCATGGACGGTGGTGTTACCGCCGTATTTCTCTCATGGTAATATCCCCTTCAGTGCTCCATCTCATTATCCTTCAGAATAGAATGGGCGTTTTTGTTCTGTCTGGAATTGCATTCAATATAATATAGTTCAGAAGGCTGACATAACTACTCTGATTTGTCTTATGTTTGCGTGTTACGAAAGGAACTTACACATCGTGTGTGTACCCATCGTGTGTGTACTAGTACTATTCATGTTGAAGAATCATGAATTTTAAAAAAATATTCCTCCCTTGTTAAAATTTATAACCATGTGTAAGTTCATTTCGTAACACGCACTAATGGGACAAATCAGTACACTTAATATGATGCTGTGTGTATTACGCTTGCTGATACTATGGTTATTCATCATTCTGTGGTACAAGCCTTTTGAGTGTCTCATTTCCTGTGTCCCGTTTCCTGATCGACTGATTGTTGTGACAGATCCTTTACTTCTTCTACAAAGTGTGCATGATCGGTTGGATAGCCTTCTACTCCAACATCTTTGCATACTTTTCAGGAAACCCTTTGTACAACGATTGGTACGCGTCTTTCTATAACACGGTGTTTACTTCAGTCCCCATCGTCATAATTGGTATCTTGGACCAGGACGTCACCCCCGCTCAGGCTTTCGGCAACCCAGAGCTCTACGGAAGTGGGCAGCGGGGCGAGCTGTTCAACAAGAAATCCATATTCTGGTGGCTTGCGATTTCGCTCTACCATTCGGCCGTCATTTTCTTCTTCCCGCTAATCATCTACTCAGGGTTGAGTGCTTTCCGACCCGGCGGCCAAGTCGCTGGAGTGCAGGACTTTGGAGCGGCCATGTTTACTGTGCTCGTGCTCGTGCCCAACTTGCAAATCTACTTGGCGTTTCACTACTTCACCTGGATTCATCATTTGGCCATCTGGGCAAGTATTTTCGTTTGGTACTTGTTCATTATCATATACGGAGCCCTTCCTACTTCTTTGGCAACAACTGCGTACAAGGAGTTCGTGGAGGTGTTGGCCCCCTCAGCCACTTACTGGTTGTTGCAGCCACTCGTGGTTATGGCAGCCTTGTTACCCGACATATTGTTTAGGAGTGTGAAATGGGTGTTCTTCCCGGCAGATTACCAAATTGTGGTTGAGCAGAGTAAGCGAGGCCCTCGAAATCAAGTTTAGGTATACTATCTGTACTATAGTAGAATATCCCCCATTGTTGATTTTAGAACCTTTTTTTCTTTTTTTTCCCATTTTCAAGGTATTGTTTAGGTGGCAATGAAGAGGCCTCTGCCGTTCTCTAAGCTACGTCGAGGCACTGAAACTAGGGCCCAATCGTTCGTCAAGCCTTCCGTCAAGTAGTGAAGCTGGGAAGTTCTAGGCAGTGGGATCATTAGGAAGTGTAGTCACTTCTATTGTATACACCGTATTCTCCTTGTACCATACCTGAAATGAGATAGATTTCACCAAACTAGAATTGTGTTTCAACATTGTTTGGAACCACAATATTGAATTCAGTGTCTCACGATTCTTGTAGCATCAGGGAATTAGGCTTGGCAACCTGGTGCAAATGGGAGACACTAGAGTAGGAAATTGTTGCGCAAGAGAGCTGGTAATTTAATGGAGGCACTTTCACTTGTTTCCCTTTTGGTTGCCATTTCCCGTGTACATTTACAAATCATATTGCACTAATGTTTTCACCGGGTTGCAAACAATTGTAGCTGTGCCCAGTGTTTCCATAGCACCAGCAACAAACTAAACTTATGACATTGGGCATTTGCTGACCTAAACAGAACTATGTTCTCCTCTTGTCGAGGAAAATAAAATGTCTGATGGATAACTTGCAGATCCACTCTGGAAATGAAGAGCATACTTTTTCATTTTGGAATATAATAGTTGTACACAGATGGCTGCCTTGGTGGTAGACCTAGCTTGTGTTCCGTAGCCTTGAAATGCCTGTGAGGACATTTTGTGTGTTTGTTGGATGATTTCATAGAGGCTTATTGGATGGAAAAATCAAGTTTATCATTTCTTTTTAAAGAGGTGCTTTGAGTCCATTTTATTTCATAATTTCATGGGTTAGAGTGTTTTCATGTCAAATTGTTAGGTACCACAATTGACTATGAGAAAACAATATGACTTTCTCAACAATGTACCTATACTTGTATCTTAATATGATGCAATGCATTACTGCCACAATTTCATCAAGACCCAAACGATGTGACTGGTCCAAGAGTTGACCAAAATTTGTCAAAAAGCCTTGTCCAAAAAGAAATACCTTAGTTTATCTTGTGGTAATGAGGTCACTACAAAACCAATCTTAAAAAGTAGTGTAAGAAAACAATATTATAGTGTTCACAATAGTATAGGAAAACAATATTAACATAAATATGTTATAGATATAGTGACATTAGAAAATGAGTATTATATGCACTAATAGGATGTAGTGGTCTTTAAATCCATTATTATTATACCAAATGCATTTGTTGTATACTCAACTCCGACAAAATGCCCATCCACAAATTTTTTCTCTACTTGTGCACATTAGAAGTTTGGGATTATGTGCATTCCATTATTCATCATTTTTGCGGAACTAAACCGATTATGGGCCCATACCGTAGATTGGATGCCATGCAATGCATTTTTGGCTCATCAATCCCTAGGCAATTTCACTCACTCAAGACGATTTTGGTCCATTTTTTTAAGAGCTCTAAGGTTGATCTAAATCACCTAGAACAACATATCTTCGCCCATGACTGATGGCTTCTTACAAGCGTTTACAAAGTTCTTTGGGAGGAGCTCCTTGATTTGAAATGGGCAGCTCTTTTCAAAGCACAACATGGAACTCGTCATCGTTTCAAGCAAGCCCATAGTATTTGGGATAAATTCGACCATATCTAGATCAAATCTTCAATCCTTGCTCGAAGAATTGGTGATTCTATTAGCTGGAGCAAGGGGGTCCCCCTGGCTCTTATCTTTAATTGGTTCATTGTAGTTGTTTCCTTGCTCTTATCTCTTCACCATCTAGCCTTACGGCTTGGTTGTCTTGTATGTGGGTTTTTTTTTAATGCAATGTTTTTTCATTTGTTTTAAATTTTTTTGTAAATCCCTTTTTATTTGTTTAAGAGTATTGAAAACATCTATAATTTTTGGATGCAAGAGAATGTAAACTTACAACAAACAATCTTATGGTTGTTTATGCCTTGTGGCAATCTTTGAATGAATATCAGACATGCCCATCTAAAAACCTATCATTTTTGAAGTCATTCAATGCATTCTAGAAAAATTTCATCCTTGATTTATGAAAATCTAGAATAGAATAAAAAAAAAGTTTCAATATTATACTAAAAATATAAAAAATTATTCAATTTCATATTCCTTCAGATTCCTTAAGGATTCAAATAAAAATTATAATATTGAAAAAATGATTATACAAATTCAAATGATCATATTGCAATAATCATAATTGAAATGTGACCAATGTTTTTCTTAAAATCAATAAAGAATATTGTAGGTATTGGTCAAGTTTTGAATGATATTTGCTAAAAAAGAATTCTCATTTACCCATTCAAGACTTTTAGAATAAACATAAGTTTCAGTTTAATTTTCTTGGTCTAATTGGGATCAAATGATTACCATGCCTAAATAAGTGGCAATTCTACTACGTCTATAAAAATATGTTAGCATATCTATTGATGTGATATCAAGTTTTAGGCCACTACTCTAGATCTAATGTATATTAGATATGCTTAGCTAATATTGGCGTACATGGGCATAATAGTCTCACAATGATAAAATCTAGTTAATTATGGGTCAATATACAAAGTTACCACATCTAAAACAATTTGATTAAGAGTTTGAACATCTTATTTAGATCCAATATTGACTTCAATTTAATTGTGATCCCTAGTACTCAATCCAATTTTACTTTGTTGCCTCATGTGCAAAATCTTCTACCCATTGTGGAATGAAAACTCAAAAGATTGAAATCAAGGCTAAAAGAATTGGAATTGGGTTGAAAAGTCACCATTTTATATATTCAATGAACACCACTATGTTCTATAGAGAATCAAAAGAGACCTATTAGAATCAAGATGGAGAGGAATAGTCCCCATCTAATGGCAACAATGGAAAACAATATGTTTTTGCTTTGACAATATATAATATAATTAAAAAATGAATTGACCAAATTACATTTATAATACTCCTTTATTTATTGTTCATTTGATTATTTTAATATCTAAAAATTCTTAATATGTGCAACAATAAAAGCATCAACAATGGGTCATCCTATTGTCTTCTTCATTGAAATTTCAAAATTTTATTGGACCTTGTTGGGTCAAAAGGAGATTCAATATAAATTTCTTAATATACCCTAGGCTCTCACAAATGGTGTTTGTATCGTACATTTTAGACAAGCATCTATAGTTAGAAAAAGGCCATAATTACTTTAGGAGTGGTATTGGGTACTTTTACTCCTTTTAAATGCATCAAGCACTTTCAACTACATTTTTATAATTGAAATTTGACCCCCTTTGTATGATCTCCTTTAATTTGACAAATTGTCTATTGTGACAAGATTCTTGAAACATATGTTTCCACAGTTAAGAATTGAATTCAATAAAGTGACTTTCATCACCCAAAACAAACAAATTTGATATTATAGAGAAGTAAACAAGCTATATATCACTAGCATTGTATTGTGTATTGTACTTGTATATTATGTTATGCATTGTGTTCTAATATTATATTATATATTGTACTATATACTAGTATAATTGTATATTAGTCCTAATATTGCATATTATGTACTATGGAGTGGTATTATGTACTAGTATTGCACTATGATCATTTGCACATTTTTGATTTGAAACACATAGGTACTAAATGTTTAAAACCATTTTCAATTGCTTCCCTGATACGACAGTTGCATGCTAAATCCTCAATATGACACCTTCCAATATGACTACTATGACGGCAGTAAAGGTAGTCATTGTAAGGGATTAGAATGTAATATACTAGTATTCTCTATGCTAATTAAAAATATGATTGGGATACAATTCTCACACTTTAAGATAACCTCAACTAATTGTGACAACTTTCAACAACCAACCCCTACACATTCTTGTTGAAAATTTCTTGTTTCTACCCATAAGTGCCTAGGATCAATGTAGGATACACCTTATCTTAGTAGTTTTAAAATTCATAGTTCATTCATATAGTGTATACTATCTAAAGAATGCATTGAAAAGAAACTAGGATATTCTTTTGACTTCTAGTAAGATCCTAATCCTTAATTCTAAAAAGACAAACTTGAAAATACAAAATAAACCTCAAAGTCTTTTCACTTAATTCTTTAATGTCTAAGAATTGGCTATACTATGGAGTACAATAAAGTATATTTAACACCCTGACACTGCACAATTGCAATTGATTACTATTTATATCCTAAACCAACTAAATATTGTTTGTATCCACAATATTGTGCTTTTACCTTGCATCCCAATAGTGTCCACAATAATGAAAAGGATTCAAGGCCTCCACACGAGTAAGCCATCCATTCACAATTGTCCAACTCAAACCGTACTCCAAAAACAAGAGTAAGCTTATTGTACAGTAATAGAAAGTACAAAAGTGAACAATGGATCCCATTAAGGCTAGGTATATTTTATTGTATAAAATACCATAGGCCATTTCTGGCTTTGGTGGGTGTTTAAGGGTTAACATAAGCTTGTCATTGCTTACTTAGATGCATTTAGATGCACTTAATTATGAAAGAACAAACCAATAACTACATAAATAATCCTCAAAGTTTAATGAACATAGAATAGTGTATTTCAATATTTTCGTAGTTTCACATGTATTTTGAAGTCACAAAATTTGAATTTAATTTGATTTTTTTTAGAAGTCATAAAAAGATTTATATCATATGATATAAATTTATATGATCCACAAAAAATTAGCTCATAAATCCTAAAGAATTTCTATGAGTGTTGTATGTAACAGTATAGAATATTATAGAGTAAAAACATTTATTATGTCTATTTATAATTAAAAAACCAAGAGATCATTGTTATAGGCCGAAGTTCAAATTGCAATAAAATATTCAACTTTAGGAACTTTTTAATTTTTCAAATTTAATTAGAAACCACACTTTAATAAATTTATTTCAATATTTGGGCCTAAATTCAAAAAAATCATTTTTATTCACACCGAGAGTAAGGAGCTTGAAGTTGCGAAAATATACTACACAATGATTAAGTTAGAATATACCACCATGAAAAAATTTCCAATTCCATTCACTTAAAATGCAATCAATAGCCTTTTTAAAAAAAAAGATGACAAACTTGTTTTTTCCATCCAATAGGCCTCCTTGAAATCTTCCAACAAACACAAAATATTGTATTTCAATATTTTGAGTTTTTTGCCTTAAGACTTGATTTTGACATTCAAAATTATTATTTATTTATTTTGCAATTGTAAAAAGCTAAAAATAATGCTTCTAAAGTTTAATTTCTACTCCACTTGATTTTTTTATTAAAACCTCAAAAGAGGCATTTTATTGAAGTTCAAAGTTAAGGATCTATAGCAACATTTCAAATTTGGAGGGACACAATAAACTTCTTCATTTTGTAATTTGATT